>CM060833.1:150390000-150490000 GCA_030762175.1 Metallyticus violacea
AGGCTTCCTGCGCCTTTGAACAATCCTCGAGTTTTTTTAGCTGCGTGGAAGTGAGCTGGTGATGATGGAGTGCTTGGTTACGTAGGGCGTCGGCGGTGGTACGGATTGAGGTTAACTCTTTGGGTAAGTAGGCGATGACATCCTCCAGGGTGTGCACGCGGGATACGAGTTCCCCGAGAGAGTGGTTTGGTCGATCCTGGGGAGAAAACTGTGGGCTGGCTGAACTGGTGGTGGGGCAGTGCTTTGATGAAAGATGTGGGCAGCCGGCTTTGTCCTAAGACGAGGATGTGATGGAGCTGCTGAAGATGCTGGTTGGCCAAAGTGGGAGACGTCGGCGGTGGTGCGGTTGTAGCGGGCAGGTTGTCCCCAAAGGAGGCACCACAGTATCTGCGCCGGCGGGCCAGGTTGTGTTGAGTGCATTAAAAGATGTAGCGTCTCTTGTGCACTCCGGCATGCTGTGACTGTAAGCGCAGCACATGCGGTACAGTGCTACGTGGCAGTCCAAACAAAACAGAACCTTTCACTACTATAGTAGAGCGTAATAATATTACAGGAAGATAACTCGAATATTACTTACTAGACAAAAAGACATATCTATATACATACACTAACGTTGAAGTCTGATTTTAATTGTAACATTGATACCCTTGATTATTATGCTATTCTTGGCATTAAGCAATACCTAAACAAGATACGATTATTATTATTATTATTATTATTATTATTATTATTATTATTGCCATCAGAAGCACTTATAATTAAATGGGAAATTTTGAGACAACATTTCCTACTTCATTACTTAAACCTGTAGGTACCTAATACCACGAGGTTACAAAAAAGAGGTAAAAGTGTAAAGACAGACTCGCTGAAGTCTATACAAATGAAGAGGAAGAAGAGTCGGTCCTGGTGGTGTAGTGGTTACCATACTTGCCTCCTAAACCCAAAACCCGGGTTAGAACCCGGCCAGGACCGATAGATTTTTTTACGGGCGTAAAAACCCTAAGTATGGCTTCCTTCGGAAGGGAAGTAAAGCCGTGGGTCCCATGTCGTACATTTACGGCACGATAAAGAACCTCAAGCCTGAAAGAAGAGGCCTCTGAGCAAAATCTGTCGGCCGTTTCACGCCCTGAGTTGAAAGGGACGCTGATGACCTGAGATGTTAAAGAACTCTATAAATAAATAAATAAAAAAAAAGAAGAAGAGGTTCCCTTTGGTGTTATTAATAAATAATAAAAGACATTTTTACGACCAAAAATCTTTTCCATAAAGTGTTTATGATACCTCGAATGAAGAATTGACATCGTTGTAATCAGCCCACTTTTTAGCATGGCATTGTTTTCTACTGAGCTAGATACCCACATACATAATACAAGCACGCTAATGGACTAGGTGTACTTAAAAGATAGGAAAACCCTTCTACATGCTGCTCGAGCTCCATTCCTCTCTCTGCCCTTTTCCTTGGTCGTACCCTCTACGTCATACACCCATCTGGTTGCTGAAATGGTTATTTGGGGCTCGACAAAAATACCATAATCATGAACTCGGGCGGTGGGTAGCATTTACATAGCCTTTCTTTGCTCCGCCATCGATCTGCGCTCAATTCAGCCCCGCAAAAAGGTCTTCCGGTGCTACATAAAACATGCTGACCTATCGCACCGCACAAGTCATTAGCTGGAATTGCATTAGAGGTCTGCCCCAGCCATGGTTCCCTCCTTTTTTTTAATGCCTTTTTACGATGCGTCCCCGAGGTACTTAACCGCAACTCTACTTTCCTCTTGCTCTTGCATTAACAGGATCTTTAGCTACATGCGCGAACCTTTTCAAGTTTCGAACTGGTATTACACTTCCTTCGTTGTTTGGATGTAAGAGAGCTTACGGCTTAAGCCAATGTCCATTTACGCTTCGTACGGTATTTTAATATTCTATTCCTACTGTTAAAATACACTAATAGCAAAGCTATGTAAACTATACAGAACAAATTTTGAAATAAATATGTTCAATTTTATAATTTTTATTCGCCTGCGTGAAGAATAAGGCACGGTTCTCTGTTTGATGCTACAAATACTTTTTTAGATCGTTTCAATCTCGTCGTAACAGTACCATTCTGTTGATTTAAAAGTTGTAATTAAATTATACGAAATTAAGTAAAGAAAGAGGTTATGCAGCCCGGCTGACTTCCCACTCATACATATGAACTTCTAAAGAAAAATAGCCGGACGATAATAGCACGAAAAAGGTTGATTAATAGAGGAAATGCCGAATACTTACTTATAGCAACTTAGAATGTAGGAAAAATAGCAAATGGGAAAAAGAATGGTTAAGAATTGGTGATATTGGGTAAAATGTGATACAAAAAATACTCCCAGTGTCAAGAATTGGGTAGCTATTTTATATTATATAGCTGTGTGCCGAGAACATACACGAGAGTAGCATTATGAATCCATAAAAACAAATTCACAGTTGTGTTGTAATTAATTAAATAAAGATTTATGAATATTAAAATGAAAACCGCACTTGAATACCTAACAGTCAGTTTATGTGCCCCAGAAGAAGGGAGAAAAAAAGAGAGAAAACACTTTTAAGAGGATCTGCAAAATCATCTAGAAACAATAAACAAGTGACCAATTAAAAGAGAGTGGTGATTTTAACTTCAGTACTGGAGGTAAAAGATACTGTAGGAAATAATGAATAGAATAAATAAAAATTGTAAAACTCTGAGAAGCTTTGCAGTTTTTAATACCTTAAAATGAATTAACCGTGTCTTTAGACATAAGAGGCTAGATCCATAAGTTTCCGGCCTCGCCGATAAGACTTATCGCCTTCACAAAATCCTATCTGTGACATACCTTATCTGTTAAGTAAACAATTACAGATGTAATTTCCGGTCCGCTGTGTTCAGCTGTTCAGATATAGTTGCATTAAGAAGGCTATGTGCAGAAGATTGTAACATGTTCATAATGGAGTATCGAGCTTTTATAAGTTCTGCACAAAAGAAGGACTTTCTCTAAATGAAATTAAACAGCGATTGGACGATGTATATCCCTGTAAAAGAATGGGTCCAGAAAGCATTGAGGACGAACAGCGTGCAGATCGGCCCTTGGAGGTGCTCACTCCTGAAAACATTTTTCCTGTGGAAAGAGAAAATGTGGAAGACCGGCGGCGCAAAGTTGCAGAAATAGCAGCCAGGTTGGGCCTTTCTAAAACAATAGTCCTTCGAATTACTCAGGAACATTTAATCACGAATAAGGTTAGTGCCTAGACTTCTTTCCTGAGTCCAAAAGCAGCAACAAGTCATCTGTTATCAGGCATTTTTGGAACCTCTGCCGTGGCGACGAGAGAGAAGTTCTACAAATCATTGTTGAAGATGAAAGATGAAGATGAAACTGTGGTCCTCTAATATGATCCCTTGACCAAAAGAGAATCTTGGGAGAGGCGTAAACCTGGCGAAGCACTGCCTCTAATGAACAAGGTCACTCAGTCAACCAAGAGATCATGGTCACAATCTTTTGGGACTGAAGGAATACTCTTCATTGACTTCAAGGAGAGGAGCACCACAGTAATATGCTGACCTACTGCACAGACGACGTGCTTCCATCAAAGAGAGAAGGAGAAGAAAGATGAGTGCTGGTGTGCGCCTTCTTCTCTACACTGCCCCAATACACACAGCTCTTTTTACAACGGAAGCTGTGAAGAAATGTGACTTCAAGGAGATGGATCATCTACCCTACGGCCCAGATATGGCTCCCAGTGACTATTTCCTTTACTCACAACTGAAGAAGGACCTTCGAGGAAGGAAATTTAAGTGTGACGAAGAAGTGTTGGATGCGGTTTATGCCCATTTAGCAGGCAAGACTTCTGACTATTTTTGGGAGTGTGATTAAATGTTAAATCAAAGATGTGATAAGTATATTTCAATAAAGGGTATCTATATTGAAAAGTGAAATATAGTTTTCGCCTTTATCATATCTAGAAAATAGTTAGGCCGAAAACTTATGGATCTATTCTTGTATATGTGTATGAGTTCATAAATAAACAAGAGCCTGTAGAGAACAAAGAATGGTAATGGATTACATTTTAGTGAATGATGACATATCGAAAGTATTAGATACAGGAAAGAAACTCAAATAAACAAACAAATATTTATGGCCCATTTACTAAGTGAGGGCAGTATAAGCATATGCTGACAAAGTATAAATATTTGGATCTAGGAGCAATTAGTTCAAATATAACATGGAATGGAATGACTTTAAACACGATTAACAAATTCAGAAAATGAAGACAGAAGAAATTAAAAAAAAAAAAAAAAACAGTGCTTCATACAATAAGGAATTATAAAATTGCAACGTTTATGAAGAATAAAAAGAAGCATACTTGTAATACACAAATAGCAAATCTGAAAATGATTAATTTAATATAGGAAGCAAAGTGCACTAACGAAGACAGAAGAAAATTATATTAACCGAGGTAGAACAGAATATATAAAAAATTTAGAGTACGACATTCATGGAGTTCAAACATCAGCATATAAAATGATATATTACATCTGACATAGGTCAGAGTGAGATATAGTTAATTTGAACAATATATCAGAAGATGGTTGATTAAAATATGTTAAGGATCCCTTGATTCACTCCCACTGAAAATGAACCAACATAATAAATAATATGAAATAACAGATCCTATAACAATATTGAGAACGTTCAAGATTAATAAAATCCCAGGAAGTGACAAAATTAATAAATATCTAATTAAATATGCATCACCAAGGTTAATCTTACGATTGTTAAATTGTTTAATGTTTCCATAATTAATCCCAAAAAAATTGTCAAAAGCTGTAAGGGGATAGAAATGAGAGTAAAAATTATGTTGGCATTAACGTTTTAAATTCAGGTTAAAAAACTTAAATTTTATGATTTTAACAAGGCGAAGTATTGTTATATCTTAAATCTTTAATCATAGCAACATTTGTTTAGCTGAGGTCAGCCTTTGGAAATTGTGCATTTACAGTTAGGCAAATGATACAGAAATGAAGTGAATACAACATAGAGACACATGTTATTTGTTGACAATATAAAAGTGTTAGATTAACTTATACATGTGAAATTATTTAAATAAAGAATATCCCAAACATTTAATTTCAATGATAAAATACACAAAAAATATTATTGTTATTACTGTTGTTAATTTAATTTTATAAAAGTGGGTGTAGCACAAGACTGGCCAATGTTGCCAACTATTTAACATACACTTAGACGCAGCAATAGCCCAATGGTAATGAAAAATCAAAAGTAATAGTATTTGTTGAAAAATATCAGTCCAAAAAAATAATATAATAGGACAACTAAAGTTTTTCACTTATTTGGGATCTGATGCGTCTTTTTATTTACGATAAGGTTTTGTAAATTTCAGAATATGTGTGGTACCATAAAATGAACATTTAAGAATCAAGCTAGGAGAGATGCACTTTTATAAAGCAATGGCGGTACCAAATTTGATATCCGGATCTGAAAATTAGATCATAAATACAAGTGTTAAAAATTATACAAACAGCTGAAATATGCTTTTGGATATATGGAACTATTTGTACTTTAAAATACCGTATTATGGACGTTGAAATATGAAGAAAGCTTAATAAAATACAGTAGAATAAAGAAAGCGAGATGGAACATATTTCCCGAATGCCTAACGGCAGAACAGCCAGGCAGATTTTAACATATCGACCGAAAGGAAGACGAAATATACAAATACCTAGCTTAGGAAGATTTGTTTGTACCGAAAAAAGTCCATTCAGTCTATCTTTAATGATGATTACGTTGATTTACTATTTATTTTTTTTTCCCATTAGGCCATTACTCTGCCCAGTCTAACATGAACCGGCAGTTAAATTATAAATGGTGACTGCTAAGAAAGTTGATTAAAAAGGGATGTATAATTTTCATCAAGTGCAGAGATAAATAAATTCAGCACATGCGTTATTGAAGATTCAGCCATACGAGTTGATATGGGAACTTAGCTGCGGGAAAAAAGATTTTACAAGTGTTCACAATAACATGCAAATGTCCGAACCCTACAATTTTTTGGGTACCGATTTTTACAGCACGAAATATTTAAACTTAATTTTATTATTTTATGATCTCTCTCTCTCTCTCTCTCACACACACACACACACACACACACACAGAGAAAGCCCCCCCCCCCCCAAAATCAAACATAAAGGTCTGCAACTTTAAAAATATACGGCATTTTTCCAAAATGTGCTCATATATACAATTTGAAAAACCAAAGTTTTCCCCTTTCCTTGAAAAAGTGAATGTCAGGCAAATTTAAGTTTGTTGACTCTGGGCTCATTTGCGCATTTATTTCTACAAAAAAGCAGATGAATTTACTGGAAGCATGATTGGGGCTAAAAGCTGAATGGGGGATGAAGCAGTACATCAAAGCAGGGGCTGGCGTGGCTGGATGATTAAGATCACCGACGAACATGGGCGGAGAATTTGCCCCAGCTGTGAGGTGGGGTAAATCATGGATACACATACTGGCTGAATGTAAAGGTACGGAAGGACGGAGGGAAAAGTATTTACCAAACTCCTTTACGGGATTGAAGAGGAGGAGATAGTCATTCTGGGCTCTGCTGGTAGACAAGGAAGAGGAGGAGAGATTAGGTAAATTTCTGATGAAAGTAAGACAGCTCAAGACTGAAAAGCCTGATAACTGTAATGGCGGGGATGCAGGAAACAAATTGATTGAACCCATCTGTGTATGTTTGTCATTCCTAGTGACAATTTATTTATGTATATATATTTTAAAATGATTTATTCCTTTTATTTTAATTTTTTAAACTTTTTATTATTATTCCATAATAAATTGTCACTAGGAATGACATGGTCGAGATCACTAACATGAGGGGGGGGGGGGTGAGTGGGATGTCCGCAGCTTGATGCTGAGCTGTCCTCACTAACTGATTATTTTTTCAGGTTTTCCTCAGAATTCATCAATGGCAAATGCCGGTTTGGCTCTTCGTTCCGAATTTATTATTTAACTTCATGTATTTTCACTCTCCTCTGCCTATTTGTCACAGTAGTATAAAGGGGAGTTGCATGTTGTTTTAAAATCCTATGCACAAATAGACTTTTGCCAAATCACTGAATCAATCCATTAAACGCAAATCAGAAAAAAGGTTAATTAATCAAATAAAAACAATAGCGTTTGAAACAAGTTCTCGGAATGTTTCGGAAACAATAACATAGCAGGTAATAACATTACTTAATATTAAGTATGACATTTCTTGTATTGTATGTTACGTTTTGGTAATCTGTGAATTGTGCCCACTCTAACCTCTTTAGTTCAAAGAACTATGCCTGCATTCTTCGCCAAATATAAAGCAAATTAGCTTTCTTATTTGCCAACAGTATAATATCTTTGCATATCGACTTTACATGTATTGCAACTTTATCTACATTCTACGTGAAGTTTTCACAAAAACATATTTTACAATCCTACTAGTGGTAAGTGGTAAGAATCAAGTGTCAAGAGACTAACACCTCAAGGAATCAGGGACCAAATGCAATCCAATTTGGTGTAATTCTATAATGTGTACACTTCAAGCAAAGAAAATCTGTGTTAACATAACAAAACTGAATTCACACAAACAGAAAATGATGAGCACTAATCATCTTAAGACTTTTATAGTTACAACAGTAACTCAAACTGCCCACCATCGGCGTCGATACACTTCTGAGTACGTTGAACTATTGATTGAGCAACGTTTGCGAAACTGTCCTTAGCGATTGCAGTACACCTTCATTTAAAGGATGCAAAGTCATGGGAGGTATTGCTTTGTAGATTTCTGCGATGAGTGCTCAAAACGTTCCAAAACCATACCCGAGGACGCGGGGCTTGTTGCTGTGCGAGGTCTCCCAGATCTGCCCTTGTGAACATCGCATACGGTACCACGAGTCTCAAATTTGTCTCGAATACGTGCAATTATTACTCGCGTTAGCGGTTCTGTTCTGTACACACGTCTCCATTGCCTTTGACCTTCAACAACATTCTCGGTTTTCCAATACCACTTTAAAATTTCGTTTCGCTGTTCAAACGATAATCTTGGCTCAATTTTGTTGTAGCAACGCTAGCGTAACGTAATGTGAGTCACATCTGTTTACAGATCATCATACTACACATTACTGTTGTTTTTCGGTTCACTTTAAAAATATATTAAACAGATATCTACTTTGAAAATGTGTATATATATATTTTTTTTGGTACATTCGGTATTTAGGAAATGAATACGTTAAATCTCAGAACCGAAAGTGCAGAAATGACTGTCGATCTACCGATGTGTAACACGGTGGAGAGACAAATTCGCTATAAGGTATGTGAGAAAGGGGAAGTGGATTTAAACAAATCTATCCTTATGAGAGACAGCTCATTCCTGGACACAGGAGAGCCCCCTTTAGTTCGTGTGGAGACAATAATTATACTGAGCAGGAATAGTCATGTCTCCAGTTTGACGATTACAGCATATTTAGCCTTCGATATAAGTATAGGTTGTGAAGGAAGCCTGAATGCCTTGCAACCTTTTCTAGAGAGCAATCTCTAGTGGTGGTTCCGTCAAGGACTAGGGAGATGGACGGAAGCACAAGCTAATCGACTTTAGATTGTCAAGCGGACCAAGGATTGTTTACATGAACACGTAAAGCTGTTCACATTATCGTATTTTCTTTCCAAGTGATCATGTTTTCCAATTTCATTTTTACAGGTGCATCTATCTCAAATATATGAAGTATGTTCAATAAATGATGCAACGCTTATTTTCTTCTAGTTTATGTTGGAAAACGTAATACTTTCAGGAGTAGTTCTTTAAGTGAAGCTAGTGACAAGCCACTTCCCTTGTTTTATAACTAGATACATTCGAACATAATTTTGGATTCTATTTAAACATTTTATTTTCAAAATTTCATAAAGAAACTTTTTTTTTTTAATCACTACATGGAAAACGAAAGCCGTCAACTCCTGAATAAATTATCGCGACAGGAACATAAAAAGAATTCTTTCTCTCACAAGAAAAATTGTGGTTAGCGAACGAATGATTTCTTTTCCTTCCAAACATAACTTTGCTTGCCTAACAACAGATATAAGGCCGATGCATTTCTTTTCTGGTCTCTCTTCTGTTCAGTTGCATGTTTATGCCTGGTTGGTATGACTACGAAATAAAGCTTGGGCTGTATGCATGTTATATTACCTGCTTCCAGGCTGCGGTGAAGTTTCGCCATGAATGTTTTGGGGGAGAAAGGCCCCTTTTAGAGGATATTCAGTGGTTTACTGACGCTCTTGAAACCAGTGCGTGAAAACAGTCTGTATAAAGTGGCTGCTGCGATATATTTACACCAGTAAACCGAGAATTTTAAAACTACTAAACATTCACTGATGTATTGAATATGGCTTAAACGCACACATGCTAATTTTGCGTTTAATAAAGTTAACTGCTGTGAGTAAAAACCCGCAGTTCAATGATGTAAGAAAAACTAACTTCTCTGACCTACAATCTTAATTCACAAGGCCTCGTTACACGATATAATGAAGAGACTGTAAATATATTTTTGTGAAGAACGCTAGCCAAAAGGATAGAGGAATCAAATTAATAGATACAAGAAATAAGTGCTGCATGCCATAGAGTTTCCGGCCTAACCATTTTCTAGGTATGATAAAAACAAAAACTATATTTCACCTTTTAATATAGTTACCCTTTGATGCAATACCTTCTTCCATCTTTGAATTAACATTTCAATCCCCCCACTAAAACCATTTATAAGTCTTTTCTGCATAATAGGCATAAATAGCATCCATCACTTCTTCGTTAAAAACTTAATTTCCTTCCTCAAAGGTGCTTCTTGAGTTTTGAGAAGAGGAAATGGTCAATGAGAGCTAGATCTGGGCTGTAGAGTGGATGGTCCATTTCCTTAAGCCACATTTCTTCACAGCTTCCTTTGCAACAACAGCTGTGTGTGCACAGGCGCATTGTCGTGAAGAAGGCGCACACCACCACTGCTTTCCTTGCCTTTTATCTTTGATGGAACACGTAGTCTGTGCAGTAGGCCAGCATAGTGCTCCCCATTTACTGTGATGTTCCTCTCCTTGAAGTCAATGCAGAGTATTTGTTCACAATCCCAAAAGACTGTGGCTGTGATCTTCTTGGTTGTCTGAGTGACCTTGGCCTTTAGAGGCAGTGATTTGTCAGGTTTACGCCACTCCATTGATTCTCTTTTGGCCAAGGAATCATACATAGTACAGGACCATATTTTCATCTCCTGTAACACTGGTTTGCAGAACTTCTCTCTTTTTGCCACGGCAGAACTCCAAAAACGCTGACAACAGATGATTCGTTGCTGCTTTTGGACTGAGGAAAGAAGTTTAGGTACCCATCTTGCACTAACCTTATTTATGTTTAAATGCTCATGAATAATTCAAAGGAGTTGTTTTAGAACGGCCTAATCTCGCTGCTATTTCTGCAACTTTCAACTGCCAGTCTTCCATAATTTCTCCTTTCACAAGAGCGATGTTTTCGGAATGAGTTCCTCCAGGGGCCGACCTGCACGCTCTTCATCTTCAATATTTTCTCGACTTATTTGAAAAAGTTTGGTCCATTCTTTTACAGTAGAATATGAGGGGGATGCTTCCCCGTATACAACGTCCAATCACAGTTTAATTTCATTTGGAGTAAGGTCTTTTCTTGTGAAGAACTTAAATGCAGCTGGAAACTGCCCCTTGAACATGTCACAATCTTCTACACATAGCTTTCTTTATGCAACTATATCTGAACAACTGAACACAGAGGAGCAAAAAGTTACAGCTGCAATTATTTACTTAACAGATAGGAATGACACCAGATAAGGGTTTTTTGTGAAGGCGATAATACTTATCGGCGAAGCCGGAAACTTATGGACCTGCCTTCGTATTTGTGCAATTTTAGGATTTTTTTAGTGCATTTAAAAGCACTACTCCCACCACCAGCCTCTTAATTGAATATATAATACATGAAACCAACGGCATTACTTTCTCCCTAGAAGTAAATTATGTTTCCTCACGGTTATACATTTAAGCGAAAGACATATGTGCTACCCATCGCGCTTATATGCTTTACATTGAAACGTAAATAATGATTATTACTTTAGAGGTTGCTGATCGTGGTACAATAACATTTACTGAATTGGCATTATCAAATAGTCGGTCCTGGTGGTGTAGTGGTTACCATACTTGCCTCCTAAACCCAAGATCGCGGGTTCGAACCCGGCCAGGACAGATGGATTTTTTCGGGGCGTAAAAATAAGTATGGCTTCCTTCGGAAGGGAAGTAAAGCCGTGAGTCCCGTGTCGTACATTTACGGCACGAAAAAGAACCTCAAGCCTGAAAGAGAGGCCTCTGAGCAAAATTTGTCGGCCGTTTCACTCCCTGAGTTCAATGGGACGCTGATGACCTGAGTTGTTAAAGAGCGTCCATAAATAAATCATTCAAAAAAAGAACTATCAAATAATTTTAAGGATTCTGTTCCTCTACAGTAGGAAGAAGCCAGCAAGTCCTATTAATAGAATTAGTATACCAATATTTCTAATAATTCGTACTTGAAGCTGCAAACTATTAAGGATTTGATGCAGCATTTCTAGTCTTACGTTTTCTTGAGCACAGTTAAAAGTAAAAAGACACCAAGTACTGTGGATGGCAAATGCTGATATATCATGAACACTGCACACAAAGTTTTCGAAACGAGGAAGTACGTCGTGATATCTGGAAAATAAATGACGCATCGCTATGAAAGCTAGTGAGGGAGGGAATGTTTGAAACCTGTGGTAGCGACTGATAAGGCCAACAGCACATTCATATACCTCTGCCCATGCTGGAATCGATCTATGTCTCGAAAACTCTTATGACTGCAGCAAATGCTGATCACAACTGATAAAAGTATCCGAGGGTAAAAGTTGCAAAACTTCGATGTGGGGAGTAATAGTTCGGCTATTATTAGTGCTTTGGTATCGTGCTAGTAAATCAAACTCCCCTAATGCATGAACAAGTTTCTAACGATGTTCATAATATCCTAGACTTCTTTTAGTAGAAGTTGTGGCATAGTATCTCACTTTTATTTTATTTACCTATATCTTTGCAATTTTTTTCTTTTATTTATGGAATACCGAATGAAAGAGAACGCACATTTAAGAAGACTTAATGAAATAATTGCTTCAAAAGCAAAAAGAAAAGAAATTCCTGTCATGTTTAAATAATAGTAAAGGGTTACATGTGAGAATAAAATATTAGGAATTTTATGGGGGACATGTGGAAAACATTTCAACTGATGGAGCTCACAGTGTTAGAAATAATACAAGACATGCAAGACTAACATCCTGCGATGTAAAATGGACGTACTTAAAGTACAAATAATAATTTTGTTTCAATAGTCATAGTTTTTAGTTCCATTTTTCCATTTTATTTATATTTTGAACGTGCTATATTGGTACTTCATTAACTTGAGTTTTCGCTTAAAATAAGAATCTTTATTTCAGATAGCTAATTAATATGTCTAGGAGAGAACAATGCAATAAAAATATAAATGTTATAAACTGAAAGTAGCAGTTAAGTTCACATACAAATAGATCGAAGACAGAAGCATTTTTATTTGAGTTGAATATTTGTCTATAAAACTGGAAAGAGTTTAAAATGTATAAATATTTTATATAAATTGCGTAATGAACATATGTGCCATTTAAGTGCATGTATACTAGAACATTAACATAATTCATCGTAATGCATTTTATTTTCCACACTTCCCAACTGAAAAACAATGCAGCGTGAAACGTTAATGCAAATTTATAACTAATCTCTCTTAAAATGTGCTATGGGCAATAGAATACTGTTTGTATTATTTCTAATAATAGAAAATAGTATACTAGAACATTAACATAATTCATCGTAATGCATTTTATTTTCCACACTTCCCAACTGAAAAACAATGCAGCGTGAAACGTTAATGCAAATTTATAACTAATCTCTCTTAAAATGTGCTATCGGCAATAGAATACTGTTTGTATTATTTCTAATAATAGAAAATATAAATTGAACGGTTCATTATTAATATTTATATAATTTGCATGAAGTTTTCCATTCAAACTATAGAAAATTTAACAAATCTCCATTTTAACTAAACATAGCTGTTTAATTATATTAGTTTCTTTCTCTTTTACACACACACATATGTATTGTGAAGGTTTAATTATGAATAGTAACATAAATAAAAAGTCAGGATAGTTTTTACACCATTAAGATTTTATATTATATATAATTAAACCTTCACAATATGTATGCTCAAGAGAAAAAAAAAAAACACCTTATAATAAAACAGCTATGTTTAGTTAAAATGGAGGTTTCCTTCCTTGTAACAAAAAATTAAAAACAAAAGACCAGTACATTTAGTTTAAATAAAGGGATTACACAATTAGACTAGTTGCCACCCCCATCTTCATACATAGGAGAGTAGGAATATTAATATTGCAGTTATTTATTTACCACATACAATTAATAGTTGCTTGTTTCGAGGTTTATCTGTCCTTCGGTGCGCTGCAGCTTTTAAAATCCACTGCCAGCAATACCATGGGTCATGGGATGCAGTCAGTAATGTCTATATTTTTTATAGGTCGAACAGAAAAGATTACTGTTTAAGGAATAGCCAGAACAGTTCTGAAGCGAATGCCCAGAAATAGTTCTGTTATCTTAGTAATCAAGTCGAAGTAAAGGGGCTTAATTCACGGGCGTACTTTGCGCTGCTATGCCCGAACATTGCCATGCAAAATGTTCGGGTTGTGCAGAAAAGTGTCGCCGTTTTTTCCTCAAAGCTGGTCGTATTGTGTATTCAAAAATGATGCATTGACGGCCATATTTGAGTACGGCACACAATGCACTGCCTTTATGCTAACTTTGACGACTCCTATGTGCCTTTTCGTTTCCAGTAACACGAAGATTCTTCTAATCATTGATAAGGGATCAAAGAAGGTGTAACAGCCATAGTCACAAGATATCCAGCACTATCGCTGGCCTATTCCTCTGCCTGAAGAAACGCTTAAGAGCCTGAAGGTCCTGATAAAACTCTGTATAGATGAGGAATCCAAGAAATACTGCAGCAGACTACTTACTGCCTATTAATCAAAATTGTCATTTAAACACCAAGATGATATCTCTAACGGCGAAAGTGATTTTTAGAGATAACATTAAAAAGATGACAATGAGAAGCAATATAGTCCTTTCTTAAAGAGCAAGGTCCCACGTTTTGTTTTTGTAATTACATAATGCAATCAAAATTAATTTAATAAGCATAAGTGTATTTTATGGCTTACAAAACCGAGGGGAAAAATCAACAAAGTCCAACCATAGGTTAATTCAATAATTATTTGGACAACTCAAAGCAATATACATAGGGTGCCAAAAATGTATACACACTACACTTCAAGCAAAGAAAAAACTGTGTTAACATAACAAAACCGAATTCGCACAAACAGAAAATGTTGAGCACTAATCGTCTTAGACTTTTACAATCACAACAGTTGCTCAAAATGCCCACCTTCGGCGTCGATACACTTCTGAGTACGTTTAATTACTGATTGAGCAACGTTTCGAAAGTGTCCTCAGCGATTGCAGCACATGTTGTTTCAATTTCTTCCCGAAGTGCTGCCAGTGTAGCTGGTTTTCTACGGTGTGCAACATATTTAAAGAGTTTCCCAGAGGAAGTACAACAGAGTTAGATCCGGAGAAAGGAGACTGGAAACTCAATGGGACCTCTTCGTCCTATCCAATCCTCGCCTTGGAAGATTGACATCAAGATACGCGCATCCATCTCGGTGGTAATGTAGTGGTGCACTTTCCAAAACCGTAGATGAGGACGAGGTCTCCAAGATATGCCCTTGTGAACATCGCATATGGTATCTTGAGTCTCAAATTTGTCTCGAATGCGTGCAATTGTTACTCGCTTAGGCGGTTCTGTTCTGTTCTGTACACATTGCCTTTGAACTTCAACAGCATTCTCGGTTTTCTAATACCACTTCAAAATTGCTTTCCGCTCTTCAAAAAATAATCTTGGCTCCATTTTGTTGCAGCAACGCTAGCATAACGTAATGTGAATCACATCTGTTTACAGAACAACATACGATAATGTTGGCTTAATTTTTTATTGCTGACTTACCTGTCAAGTAGCAACACTAGCATAACGTAATGTGAGTCACATCTGTTTACAGAATATCATACGATAATCTTGGCTTCATTTGTTCATTGTTGATTTACCTGTCAAGTAGCAACGCTATCATAATGTATGCGAGTCGCATCTGTTTACAGAACATCACAGAACAAGCATTACTGTTGTTTTTCGGTTCAACTTTGAAATATATTAAATAGATATCTACTGTGAAAATGTGTATACATTTTTGGCACCCTCGGTATTGGTAGTTTAAGGTTCAAACAATAATTAAATTTTCAAATAAATACTGTTATTTGGAATGGTACAAAAGTATCCTATATTAAGCGTTTAAAAGATTGTTTCTCCTTCCTGTAAAAGTATGTTTTGGTATGTGTTGATTTTCCCCCTGTACTGTACGCTGATGACCTTGAGATGTTAAAGAACTTCCATAAATAAAACAAAAAAGAAACCGTTATCTTCATTTGCAAGCAAAAATGTGTTATTTATGGGGCTGAACAATTTGTGACTGTAGACTATTCTGAAATAAAAATGCAAAAATAAGCGGTTTCGAACCCATAAATAAATTAAGGGTATAGCCATCAGGAAGAAAGATCGTGTTGTCCGTTTTTGGATCCAAGAAAATATTATTCTCGTTAGGTATATTCAGGGTGCAGCCATAATAAGGGATAATTATTATTATGAAAATTTTAATTTAAAAATTATGAGATATAGTCCAGGAGAAAGTTCGGCGACTTGTCTCTTTTTTCAGTACTAAGCTTCAAGCCACATATTCCGAGTTACAAGGCATCGTATGAATTGCTGCAATATTCCGCTTATTCCGTAGCTCTAGCTGCCGGGGACTCCAGATCATTCCCAAAGCTAAAAGAAAACTTTCGAGAAATTTCATTAGATTACGACTCGTGAATGCTGCAAACCAGTATTTTGCAGAGGTTGGATAACCTTTCTTACAGTAAGTTACAGCATCTTTGGGAGAGGTACACCAGCCTCCAAGGAGTGTAGATTTACAATTAAGATGCAAATAAATATTTTAATAAACGAGAATTGAAAATTAAGTTTAGAAATCAAGTCCATCCTTTTCCAGATTTATTGCGCATGACCATTGCTATTTTAGAGCTCAAATTTCAAATAGTAAAAATGATTCATGTGTGAGCATTTCGGTCCGAAATTATAAAAATCGCAAATCCCTTAGTTTTTGTCTCATAAGAGGCAATGCTTTAGAAAATGACTAACTATATATGTGCATTAATAATACATGCTTTTATTATCACGCTGCACTCTTCGACCGTGTGGTAATAATTGAACATGGCAGAGTGAGCAAATAAACATTTAAAGCTCCCTTGACAGGAACTCGTGTTAATGAGGATATCACTATGAGTGTGAGAGTATGCTTATTTTAATCATCTCCTCTTCCTAATTCAGAATGAGTTATATTCTCTCAGCGGCCGAGACATTAAAAATCTAAATGAAACACTCAACAATGGCAGTTACCCTAGGTGGAATTTGAATTTGCATCCAATTTTGGAAGTGGCTTCGGAAGATATTTTATCCAATTTTCAAAATTAACGTTAATTTTAACACAGCTTTTTAACAGCTTACAATCTTGTATCAGTATCTATATAGCTGACGTGGTGGATCATAAAATTATGAGTTTCTAGGTAGAAAATTTAACGAAAAAAGGAAGCAGTCCTTTTCCCACTTTAAATGAGCATGCAGAGTTTTGCGTATGAAAAAATTAAAGTACTTAAACTGTCATTTTAGAACGAATAGGTAATAATTAGTTCATTTCTGTAATTTGCACATGAAAATAAACAAATAGTTTGTGTGTGCTATGAATAATAGTTTCTGTACATAAAGGTGAATTAATGTGAAAGTATTTTATATACAAATAAATAATAAATATACTGTTGCATATGGGGAGCTTAATAATGGAAATTACTCGTTAATAATGGGGGTTAATAATTAAAGTATTAATAATGAGACCCGTCATTATTGTAACAGTAAAGTATTCTTGAAGTCAACAATTACGAGCTACGCATTAAGAATTAAAATATTGATAATGAGGCCCATCATTATTGTAATAGTAAAGTATTCTTGAAGTCAACAATTGCGAGCTGAACGCACGATCGTCAGGCGTGTGAAAAACATAGGAAAAGCCAAGCTGTGCGCATGCGCATAACTGTATATTGGGAGGTTTTTGTAAGGAAGAAGCGCCAGTCCATTGAGAGACGTGAGCGGATCAAGATGAACGTTCCTGACTGCCCATTGCAACAGCGTTCTATAGGTACCCCGTTCGCATGAGATAAGACTATTAAAAACCTTAGAGGCAGCAGTTCAACTCAATTATCACTTTATTGCATTATTTGTGTCCCTTATGTAGATCTCATAACTTATTTATAGGGATAGGGTTACAGTATATCCCTAGTAACCCGCTATTTGCTTAGTAGAAAAATAGGAAATAAGCGGGTGCTCTTTCGGGGCTGTGACCATGTTAATAAAAATGTAGTGAACGTTAAACACTTAAAAGACATAGAAACAGGGGAAAGAGTAAATTAGTCGACTATGGGACAAAATGTAGCCAAATGAAAGTTAAAGCAACAATAAAGGGTATATTAGGGGAACAGAACTGTAACTGTAAAATTACTGGTGAAATATCTTTAGCTGTTGCAAGAAATGATATTGATATTATTGTTGATGTTGTGGTGTGTTAGTGTCGGATTTTGGGGTAGTTGAAGCAGTTGCTATGGCGACCAGGATTTCATTAATAATTTGAATGTGCATTTACCCTCTCAAAGGATTATTCAGGGTTTCTACTGCTTTTTATCCAATTGATTTCTCCAGCCATAGGGCAAAGATCGTATAACCTAAGACGGGTGTTTCGTTATTCACGAATACACCACCTAAGGATGACATTCATGCAGCTTATTCCATTGGTTGAAAGCTAGAGCTATTTTAAAAGAATTTTGCACTACTTTTGTTTCCTGAAGGCTTAAACGTCCCTCTGATATATGTATTGCTTTCAAGACATGACTAAACCCACAATCATCTCTAGTTATATTTTTTAATTTAAATTTTTGCGTATATAGTCTTCTTAACATTTTAATATTAAACCACTTCGTTCAGAATACTAGGGGCATTCAAGTTATAACACCTCGAATTTTTTTTCTCATGACTGGAAAAAGATAGAAACATGCAATTTATTTTAAAATACGCGGGCACTGATTGTCAATGCGTGACAGAGATGGCAGCACTGTATGGCACACTGAACTCTAGCGGCAGCGGCGAGAGTGAGGAGTGTTTTTGATACTTCAAAATGGCCACGTTTTCATTACAAGAACAGCGTGTAATCATTCGTTTTCTCCATTTGCATGGTATGACACCGATTGAAATTTATCGCCAGTTGAGTGAGTGAGTGGTGATCGTGTGTCTAATGTGCGTTCATGGGTCGACAGTTCAAGGAAGGCAGATCGTCGTGTGACAACAAACCAAGGCAATCTCTGTCTCGCACAAGCCGGTCTGACGACATGATCGAACGAGTGGAGAAAGTTGTTTTGGAGGATCGCCGAATGAGTGTGGAACACATCGCCTCCAAAGTTGGTATTTCCGTGCGATCTGTACACACATCCTGCATAGAGACCTGAAAATGCGAAAATGTCCTCCAGGTGGGTGCCACGAATGCTGATGGATGACCTCAAGACTGCGCCCGCGGCATGTTGCCAGGTAATGTTGACGCATGATGACCGTATGAATGGGACATTCTTTTCATCGACTGTGACAATGGATGAGACATGGGTGCCTGAAACGAAGCGCCAGTGCCGCTATTGCATCAGCGATTTCCCAGTGGTCAAAGCAGACTCCTACAGAAGCGTTCGCAGCGGCCATGGATTCATGGCGTCGGCGTTGTGAAAAATGTTTACGGTTACAGGGATACTACATCCAGAAGTGACACACGTTTCATAGTTTTCAGGTGATTAGTTAGTGAGAAAGAAATCTTACGTTTAATATAATAATTTACTATTCTATTTAATTTTCAAAACCATGTATGTAACACAGTGATATAAAACAAGATATACAAGCACATCCACATATTTTATACTACCAAAGTATATGAGTTAACACTTTAAAGAGGCATAAACAATTCCAGGAATCTATTATCACAGGCGCGTTACATTCTTAATCCTTTTAAATTCATGGAAATTGTTGGTTACAAAGCAGATAACATTGTATTCCATTGACACATTTCTGTATTTCCCCATCCCAACTTCAATATAGGGGGGGGGGACCAGACGTTCCTGAGTGCGAAATAGCACAAGTCACAAGTTGAACAACAATCTTATCGCTGTGTTCATTTGGAGAAGAGTTACAAACTTGTTTTACTGAGCTTTTCTCCAAACTTTAAATACAACTTACAAAACTTGTATAGGTAAAGCTGTGATGAGTTATTTTACGTTTCACAGCATTTTGCCTTCATTGTTCGAAGGGAATTTTGAGCTTTAGAGGGTTTTAGTAGATTTTATTTAATATTTTGAAAGATAAACACTATCAGGAAAAGAGAATGAAGTTCTGTGTTACAACATCAAGGAAATAGACATTTCATTTCAGACTTAGCTTCCGTTGTTTGCATCATCTGCCAAGAAACAAAACACACAAATTAAAAAGTACAGACGTTCTATACTTAAGAAATATTATATCTCTTGAAAACTTGTTACTTTAAATCTCTTAAGAAACGATAAATGTTGGTTTTAACTCAGATGAAATAAAAATGTTACTTTGAATATTTTATTTAGTGGAACTGCTTTTAATGAGCACAAAAGCTAATAACTTTCATCATCACTGATTAAATAAACGACATACGGTTTTGAGTGGAGGATTTTTGTTAATGGAATGGAATGAAAATTGTGCTAACAATAACAGTGGTTTAGTTCAACCGAATACAGATTTTTTTCTGAAAAATTGTGCAATGTCCTCTGTTTGTGCAACCGCTTTATAAAGTATTTTAAATATAATTACTGAAAGCATTTTTAAGAAAATAAAATTCATTGAAAAACCCCCAGTTTTCTAATGGAGTTTTAATAATTAAAAAATTAGCTGGTTTTGTTATCATAATAATTTTTAAAATAAAGAATATATCAATTAATGGCCTTTATGAGAATGCAAAGATCAAACTTAGGACATGTTTGCAGAAACTTTTATATTTTATATAGGTTAAATCAATGGTAATGGTGAGGTAATAGTAATAGTGAGGTAATTACAGTTCACGAGTCTGTACATAATATCTTCTACATGCTCGTATTTTAACTAAAGTTTATATCCCAATATACTATGCACATATCTGATTCTCACAGATATCCGGGTTGTTACAAATTTTATTAAAGATAATTCATTATTATCTGCAACTTCAATAACGGCTACGGTGCCTTATTCCTCTTTTTTAAACCTAGATCTAACTTTGGTCATACTATCGCCTTTCAAATAAAGCAAAACTTCTACTATCACACGGTGCTTTGTGTCTTTATAAGGCGTATTCGGCGGTCCACATTGTTCAAATCCCCTTCCACCTGTAATGGTAAGCAAGCAATCTTTATAAATTCAATAGAAATGTAATTTTTACGTATGGTTAGAATGCTTCACACTAAGGAAGATACTTAATCACAGAAATGAAGATTTCAGGAATGAATTACAGTGACAGCAAAAATGTACGGCGATAGGTTCATGAGTTTCCGGCCTAACCATTTTCTAGGTATGCTAAAGAAAAACTATACTTCATTTTTCAATATAGTTATATATTGCAATGCGCTGCTTACATATTTGAATCAACATTTCAATCCCCCCCCCCCGCCAAATAGTCGGAAGGTCTGCAAAATTGGCATAAACAGCATTCATCACTTCTTCGTCATACTTAAATTTCCTTCCTTGAAGGTCCTTCTTGAGTTCTGAGAAGAGGAAATAGTCACTGGAAGCTAGATCTGGACTGTAGGGGGGGATGGTCGATCTCTTAGAAGCCACATTTCTTCACAGCTTCCTTTGCAACAAGGGCTGTGTGCACAGGCGCGTTGTCGTGAAGAAGGCACACGAATAGCTTTCCTCACTTTTTCTCTTTGATGGAAGCACGTAGTCTGTGCAATAGACCTGCATAGTACTCCCCATTCACTGCGGTGTTCCTCTCCTTGAAGTCAATGAAGAGTATTCCTTTACAGTCCCAAAAGATTGGGGCCATGATCTTCTTGGTTGACTGAGTGACCTTGGCCTTTAGAGGCGGTGCTTCGCCAGGTTTACGCCACTCCATTGATTCTCTTTTGTACAAGGGATCATAATAGAGGACCATAGTTTCATTTCCTGTAACAATGGCTAGCAGAACTTCTCTCTCCTTGCCACGGCAGAGCTCCAAAATTGCCTGACAACAGATGACTCGTTGGTGTTTTTGTACTGAGGAAAAAAGTTTAGGCACTAACCTCATTCATGTTTAAATGTTCATGAATAATTCGAAGGACTGTTTTGTTTAGAAAGGCTCAACCTTGCTGCTATTTTTGTAACTTCGGGCCGTTTTCAGGAATGAGCACCTCTAAGAGTCGATCTGCACGCTCTTCGTCTTCATTGCTTTCTGAACGCATGGCCCATTCTTTTACGGTAGAATATGAGGGGGACACTTCCCCATTTGCACCGCCCAATCGCTGTTTAATTTCATTTTGAGTAAGTCCTTCTTTTGCGAAGAACTTAATAACAGCTCGATACTTCATTTTGGACATGTCACAATCTTCTACACATTAACATTCTTTATGCAAATATATCTGAACTAAACACAGTGGAGCTGAAGTTAAGGCTGCAATTATTTATTTAACAGATAAGGTATGACACCGGATAAGGATTCTGTGAAGGCGATAACCCTTATCGGTGAGGCCGGAAACTTATGGACCTATTCTATAATTATAGTGGACTTTAATACTGCCAAATTCTTTCGAGTTTCAAGACTACCCTCGTATATATATATATATATATATATATATATATATATATATATATATATGTATGTATTACGCAGAACTATAAAGTTAACCTTCAATGAAAAATTTTGCATAATAAATATTACTTAATATGAACTTTAATTTACGATCTTAAATATGCCTTTAGTGTTTATGTAGTACCCTAAGTTGTTTTGTAAAGTGCAATAATCTATATTTTTACATAAATATATAAATATAACAGTACTTGCTTCACAATAAAATGAACTGATTTTTATTTTAACTATTGAACACATTTCCAGTTCATACATTGGTGTCAAATTTTCTTCAGTTTGCAGTTTCTTGTGTAATTTGTGTCTTTTCGTTATTAATTTCCAGTATCATTCTACAGTTATGCCTGTAATTAATTGTTCACAGTTTTCTGTTCTAATATTTTATAACAATTGTTCACAAACACCCTTGAATGAAAACTATGCTCATAGTTTCACATGAATCAACTAAATGTCATATCGTTTATCTCAAACTGTTTTCTTATCTATGGAACATAAACAAGCGCTTCTGCCTCTCATCACGTACTTGGACATTTTCATATGCATTTTAACCCTTTGTTGAGCAAATTCTTCTGGGAATCTAATTTTATTTGAAAACATGAAAAATAATTATAAATATAATCAAATCACGTAATGATAGAAGCGATTAACAACATCGAAACTGAGTTGTAAGAAGAAATAACAACCAGCACAGAAGAAATTAAATTGTTAGGCAGGAAGAAGTCGAAAGAAGAAGAGTACAAAGGAGAAGAAGCGAGGGAGTACAACTCAAAGACTACACGAAAAGAGTTGAACATCACAGAACACGGAATATCTAAATACAACTGACAAGAAAGCAACTAATGATGAAGGACAATAAGAAGTGAAAGAAGAGTACACAGAAAGAACTCTACACTAAATGAAAAAGATGAAACATATTGTAAACTTTTAATCTTAACCCTAACCGGCAGCTACCTCTCTAATGTTCAGCGTGGGGTTCCGGAGGGGAGTAGCCAGCCAGGATGCTGGCGAGAACTGAAGTGCATACACGAAGAAGAACGAATGCACTTGCACACTGAAGATTATAAAATTCAAAGTGGAACATTTTAATATGTAATTAATGTTTATAAAACATATATATCGTATTGCACAATGTTGTATATAGTGAAATTTAAATTACTACTGGTTACCAGTAGTTGTAGTATGTTGTCAAAGCTTTTGTAGTATTGGTTAAGAAAAATTGTGTTGTAAAGTTTAAGTTAATTAGCTATTTAGTAAAGTAGATCTGTACATTTCATTAATTAAAATGAATGATATAATGTAAAATAAAATAATGAATAAAAATTGGAATGATACGCTCTTATATACGTACCAGATATCAGGGTGTAAGCATTGCAGACGTTAGATAATTATATATACCGAGGGTGCCAAAAATGTGCACACACTTTCACAGTAGACATCTATTTAATATATTTTAAAGTTAGACCGAAAACAACAATAATGTGTAGTATGTTGTTCTGCAAACAGAGGTGACTCACATTACGTTATGATTGCGTTGCTACAACAAAATGGAGCCAAGGTTATCGTTTGAACAGCGAAAATCAATTTTGAAGTGATATTGGAAAATCGAGAATGTTGTTGAAGTTCAAAGGCAATGAAGATGCGTGTACAGAACAGAACCACCAACGCGAGTAACAATTGCACGTATTCCAGACAAATTTGAGACTCATGGTACCGTGGCGATGTTCACAAGGGCAGATGTGGGAGACCTCGCACAGCAACAAGCCCCGCGTCCTCGGCTATGGTTTCGGAACGTTTTGAGCACTCGCCGCAGAAACCCACAAAACAATGTGCACGTTTCCACCGCGTTCTCCGGATCTAACTCCGTTGGACATCTGCCTTAGGGGAACTCTTAAGGATGTTGTATATCATGGAAAACCAGCTACACTGGTAGCGCTTCGGGAAGAAATTGAAACGACATGTGCTGCAATTGCTGAGGACACTTTCGCAAACGTTGCTCAGTCAGTAGTTCAACATACTCAGAAGTGTATCGACGTCGATGGTGGGCATTTTGAGCAACTGTTGTAACTGTAAAAGTCTTAAGATGATTGATTAGTGCTCACCTTTTCTGTTTGTGTAAATTCAGGTTTATTATGTTAACGCAGTGTTTCTTTGCTTGAAGTGTGTATACATTTTTTGGCATCTCTCTCTCTCTCTCTCTCTCTCTCTCTCTCTCTCTCTCTCTCACACACACACACACACACACACAAACGTTTCGTTCCAATATAAAAAGTTAACACTGAAGCTTAAGACAAAACTAAAACATTAAAAACACGCAATATTTAGAGCTGGTTCTTGAACACGCTAAGAGACGAGATGAGATATATAATCAACAACCAGCAATTCAAAAATATGATACAATAACACGAACAACTGCATTCCTTTATTGCAGTTCTTTGCCTCTGTATAAACTTGTATCTGGCTTGGCTTGGCTTGGCCACCTGTATTATATAAATCAATTGAAATTAAGAATATTCTTTCTTGCCCCGTAGCATCTTCAGCACTAAGTTTACAAATGCGATAAAATGGAAACAAAATTTTGGGTTCTAGTAAGACACTCGAATAGCAATTAGAGATGGATAAATTTATGGCATCGTTTTTCTTGTTTGGAACTTGTTTGGTTGCACAGTCATTAACGATGACACTGCTATTAGTTCGCTAAGCAGTCCTAAGTAATTTCCCGCACAACTTTCTCTTTATTTCGTTTTCCACTATTTTTTAACGTTTAATATATTTTAAAGCATGAACTGGGATCTAACGTTGGCCGTAATAAAAAATGAGAAGATGAAGAAACAGAAAAAAAGATTTTTATTGCTACAGAGAATAAAGAACTATTGGACAGACATGCTCTGCATTGCAAATTAGTCACTTGAGCCTTTGAAGCAGTTGTTTTATGATTCGTGCGAAATGGGCAGGCTGCTGGGAAAGGGGGTCTGTGGGTTGGTTCTGCACCCGAAGGAGAGGGAAAGCAAACTGAGGAAGAGGTGGAAAGTTTGGATAGATAACAACAAGGAAAGACACGTTAGAAGGGGGGAACTTTTTTTCACTTCAAAAACTTTTTCAATCCATGGTCCTAGAAGGGAACAAAACATCTAAACTGTTTCTATTCTCCCTTGTGATTAAAGGAATAAAAAACTGCTGAAGGACCGTTTACTTCACACACTTTCGATGTTGAACCAGTAATGGGAATGCTTTTCTTGAAAAGAACATGTTTCAAACATGCTTCTGGAGTACACGGTATAATGATACAATTATTATTATTATTATTAATATTATTATTATTATTATTATTATTATTATTATTATTATTCAGTTACTATTTTTATGACATCGAAATAACGAAACAAAACCAGTATAAATGAAAGATGTCTGATAATGGAAAAATTAAGTTTAGATTATTATTCAATATATACACAGCAGACTTTCAGAAGTTGTAAAAAATTAAATACAATACATTTTTTTAAAGTAACTTTAGTCTGTAAAATTTATTCATCCCATTTGTGCGAAGAGTGTACTTTATGGGGAGATCTAAATAAAAATTTCTGAATTTAATTATTTACAGTTTATTTGTACGGGACTGTGGTTTTTATTACGACCGTTTCTGAAGTCTTGGATATCCAACTCCAGCCATTGACATAGCGGCCACAATTTCAAGGTTCTCCCATTTGAGTCTATATACATTCCATTTAGATTATTTCTTGTTTGCGAGCTGTGTTAAAACAAGAGGATCCAAAAGGGTTATGCATTGTGAAAAATTAGCTTGTATATCCCAACTACAATCCCAAAATTACTCATAGTGGATGTGTTACAGCAAAGGATAAGGATAAATGGAACAGTGGAGAATCCTTCGGTTCCTTGGCTTCTCTAACGGCGTCTTTCGTGTCTACGTTCCCAAGGGGGCACCTCCTAAGGAAAAGGATGAGAATGAGAAATACACCAGGCCAGACTTTTTTAGACACTCATCTACTAAGGAATTAAATAGGTGGCCGTAAATGGGGGAAAAAAAACGCGTAAAATCCTCAAGGGTATCTTTTTGGTAGAAAGACAGCTTTGCTGAAGGGTTGACACATGAAAGAACATTTCGGGGTTCAGAGGTGGTAGCCCCACCACCAGAATTGTCATCTGGTTACTACTTAAGGAAATATTGAGCTCACTAAGCTTCAAGAGCGCAGCATGACTGACCCTATTATGACTACCCAAGCAAATCTTACAGAGTATCCATTTGAAAAAATCTGTAAGAGTCCACGTAGAAAAGTCAGAAAGCTGTCTCATAATAAAGATTAATTATTATTATTCCTGGTGACTTAGGGGTAACCATATTTGCCTCCTAAACCCAACATCGCGGATTCAATCGCGGCCAGGCCGATGGATTTTTTCGGCCAGCATAAGTATCACTTCCTTAGGAAGCGAATTAAAGCCATGGGTCCCGTGTCGTGGATTTACGGCACGTAAAAGAATCTCAAACTTGAAAAAAGAGGCCCCTGAGCAAAATTTGTCGGCTGTTAAAAAGATTAATTTTAAAAAACACAGAAAATGTTGTGAATGAATAATATATAGTTAAATGTATTGCACCAGAAACTAAAATAAATGTTATATTGAACTTAAAGCACTACAAATACGAATAGTGACAAAAGGTGGGAAGAACTGAATGCTCCAACACATTAGTGCTAATGTTTAAAACAAAAGCAGCGTACTTAGTTTACCTAATAAGTATCAACATACACTGAGAGGGGGGAATGCAATTCTTATATTGTTTGAATATGTTTATTTTTACGCATTATTATATATCCATTCATTTTTTTAAATTTAAATACTTTTACAAACATTTTGGAACAATTTGAAACCAAGCATATGTATTCAGATATAACTTTGAGTCTATAATTTCCTTTATTGTATGAAAATGAATTGAATTTATTCACATTTTTACACTTGGGCCATTTGAAATGTCTGATATTGTTGTAGCATCAGTTTTATTATATTGTTGAGGTATTTTACTAACACATACTTTTATGAGGTAAAGATAAATTAGAACACCTCCTTGGTCTAGTGGTTAGCGTTATTGACTGCTGGCCGGGAGACCCGGGTTCGATTCCCGGCACCTGCTTAACAATTTGTCTGAGTTTAGAAGGTATGAAACGGAGTCCACCTAGCCTTGTGAGGACAATTGGAAAAGTGTCTGATGGAGAGAAGGCGATCTACGAT
The DNA here is from genome assembly GCA_030762175.1 of Metallyticus violacea. NCBI lineage: Eukaryota > Metazoa > Arthropoda > Insecta > Mantodea > Metallyticidae > Metallyticus > Metallyticus violacea. The sequence continues at coordinate 150,417,477 of CM060833.1, forward strand.
CTAGTAAACCGCGTAGTGATGGGGGTGCTGATTACAATACTCCCTTGCAATACTGCACCCTACCAATGATATCACGTGATGGAGGTAGAAGGCGCAGCGGTCGTCGCGGTAAGTCAAAGGCTCACGTGGGGCAATGACACAGGCTATAGTAGTAGTAAAGATGAATCAGTCGAGTGGAGGTTGCTAAATCAGGTGCCCTTTTGAAAGATGGACGGGGCAGGCGTTATGTTGTCCAGGTGTTACAAGTCAATGTCTCTACTATACAAACGACATACCAAAGGTTCAGAGAACTTGGTATCTAGTCCAGAAGATCAGGATCAGGTCGCGGAAGGGTGGCATTTGCAAGAGATGATTAATTTCTCCGTCTGCAAGATTGGCGTGGTCGTCTACATCAGTCGCAGAAACTCAAAATCGCTTGCAAAGGGCATCAGGAGTCAATATTAGCGTGAGAACAGTGAGAAGGAGATTTGAAGAAGTACAGCTCACCTCTAGAGGACCAGCAAGAAATCTCTTGCTTATCTAGCAATGTGGGAAAGTATGCCTTGCGTGTTGCTGGAGTGGACTGAGAAGGAATGGAGAGGTGTTTGTTCTATTCATTGACGAGTCGAGGTTTTGCTTAAATCGCCTGATGGCAGGAAAAGAGTATGGTGGAGGACTGGAGCCAAGACATGGTTGGTTTTTGTGGAGAATGGGACCCTGAATGCAAACCGGTAAATTGAGAAAATTCTTCAGGGGCATGTTATCCCCTATGCTCCCTATGTTTGGCAATGATTTTCGCTTCATGCATGACAATGACCTACACTGTTTTTTTTATTCGTTTTATTTAAGGACGCTCTTTAATATCTCAGGTCATCAGCGTCCCACGCTATTGAGGGCGTGAAACGCCGACAAATTTTGCTCAGAGGCCTTTTCTTTCAGGCTTGAGGTTCTTTTTCGTGTCGTAAATGTAAGACACGGGACCCCTGGCTTTACTTTCCTTCCGAAGCCATACTTAGGATTTTTATGCCCGAAAAAACTCCATCAATCCTGGCCGGGTTTGAACCCATGACCTTGGGTTTATAAGGCAAGTATGGTTACCACTAGATCACCAGGACCGACGTCCACACTGTGACACAGTACTTGCAAGAGATGGGGATTCGGACGCTAGTTTGACCATCAGGAAGCCCTGATCTCAACCCCAATGTTTGAATGTTTGAGACATGGTGGAGGAAAATGTTTGCCAAAGTGTTCCTGAGAACCTCAATGAACTTCGGGAAGCTTTGCATGAGCAATGGGAGGTTATGCCACAAGAAAATCTAGGGACCTTGATCCGCAGAATGCCAGTAAGATTGCAAGCTGTGATACAAGTCAAAGGAGCAAACACCCGCTTCTGAGAGTGCCACCGAGTGTCTGTTGAAAGGTATTTCGTTGTGTTATAAGTGCAGGTGTGTTGCCTTGTGTTATCTACAGGTAAAAACAGATAACCATTAAACGTGATTAACTTACATTCATGTTCATGCTTATACAATAAATGAAATTATAGACTCAAAAATTTGTCTGAATACATTAAAGTGATTGCAAAATATTTGTAAAAATATTTAATGTTAAAAAAATGAATAGAGTTACGATAATGCATATATAATGATTCATAAAATTAAAAATGTTAACAAAATTAGGTGTTGCGCTTTTTCCTCCCCCTCTAGGTGTATTTAGAGTGTTAACTTGTGTTAAATCTCCCACATTTGTTCACACCCCCACGTTTCAAAAAGTTTATACAGTCTTCTCTACATGGCCATTACAGAGACTTAGTTAAGTTCTAATCAATTTCGTTCACGTTCTAAAATTTTCTCTCTTTTAACAGCGAAACACTAGAGTTCATTTGCCTGAGAGATCCTCCCATAAAAAAACCAGGAAAGAAACAGAAAATACAAATAAAATGAACGATATGAGAAGAATAAGCAGATTATGTTCATTAAGAATGTAAATTATTCTTCTGCAAACTGAGTAACCTACACTTAGTCAGATTTTCTTTGACAGATTTCGAATTTAAAGAGATACTAAAAGAGATTGGATGGTTACCGAACAGACCTCCGATTTATTCTGCCATTGTTAAGCATGAAAATGACTCATTTTCCTTCCTATTGCTCACAAGGTCTCTTTCATTATGGTTAAACGTGTACTAACAACAGTGGAACAATCACTGCTAAAAATTATCAATTATTAGTAGTTATTCTTTTATGCATGGCCTTGCTGAGTGCAACAATTGTAAGCCTAACATAAAATTAAATTTTGTTATTTTTGTAGCTTTTTATTAACACGGATAATTATTAATACTCTACTTTTATTAGCCAGCTTCGTAAAATAAATATCGTTTTAAAATAAAAATTGTATTCAGTTATTTATATTTCTTTCATTTTTTTTTAGCTTAAAAAATCATTTGATATGGAAGGCACTCACACAACTGGGGGAGGGTCTCCGCCGGCGTCGAAAACTATTCTGGAAACGTCTTAGGGAGCCCATCAGCGTCCGCGCAGTCACCGCCTGTAGATCCTGGCCGTCCGGAGTCTTACTTCATCCCTTCCCCTCAGAGATGTAGGCACAAACGTATGCCTGGCGTAAGCAATGCCGAGGGGCCGAGATATGTCCCTCCGCTCCTGCCAAATCCAAGACTCGAAAATCTTGCATTTACCATAATGATGCGCAGACATACTCCAATTGGTGTATCAGATAAGCCATAAATTCTGCACATAATCACCACCAGTCGTATTTAAGGTTACTCCCCCTCTTGTAAGTTCTGCATTCAAAGTCCTAATTTCCTGTATATTATGGCATTTTGGAGAATCCATTCCTGTGGTAGATAGCGGAGTGCGTTTTATTAGTGGCAGGAAGCGTAAAGCAATCTCAGTTTAGAGAACATAACTAATAGTTTGAGGGGTAGATTCGAAATAAGAGCATAGCACATCGACCTATTTGCCCTTAGCACCCTAAACTAGTTCTTCCATATCTCTTACATTATCTGTGGTGATAGATCTTAGGTAGGTGCAGTTCTACAGTGCGTTTTCATTAACTAAAGTTTCTTGTGCCAACACAGAAATAAGAATGGGTAGCCATTTTATCATCACAAAATGATACCAACAACTACACCCTTGTGCAAATTAATGTGAATGAAGATGTTATATTTTTTAAAATTATTTCACAAAATTTCAATATTACTTTTTTCTAAAATTGCTTTTAGCACTTAATATGTCCTACCTTAGCCTTAATCACCATTTTCATTTGGAGATAGAGTCAATGAGTTTCTTACATATTTAACTTATTTCTGGATGATAAAACTACTTTTATCACAGTATAAATAATCTTTTCTTGTGGTGCAATCTATTTTCCTCATCTGCTTCTTGACAGTCGTCCAAAAATTCTCTATAGTATTGAACTGCGTTGAATTTCCAGGCCGGTCCAAACACTGAAAACTACTTTTTGTCATGAAGTTTTAACATTCAATTGCCTTTTCTATATTCAGTTCCTCTGCAAATATCTTCAGTTCTTTTCTGTAAAATTGGAATGTACTTGTCATGTTCATCAATCCATCAATAAAAATCAAACATTTAGTGCCTGTGAATGCAAAACAGTCGCAAACATCTTTTGTGGAAACGTTAGCGTCTATTTGATGAGTTTCGGCGAACTGCTTCTCGTTGCATGTGAGATGTTCAAAACCTGCACTTCAAAATTACAATCATCAGAAATTAGGACCTCTCTCTACTCTTCTTGTGTCCAGGTCTGAAATTTTTCTAGCGCATACCAATCTCTTTTTATTCTTAGGACACTGTTTTCTGACCGATTTTCGAGCTTTCCTTCCAGATTCTAGAAGCCACCTATGCACTGTTGAGGCATTGATTTTCATCCCCTAGACATTAAAATATTATTGTAAATCAAAACTGTTCTTTTCAGGATTAATTTGCTGGTTCTGATTAGATAGGGGTCATCTTTTCTGCGTGTTTTTTATTTCGACCATTTTGTTCTTTCTTATGAAGTGAAACTGACCCTATCTTATTTTTCATATTAATACATTATTAACAGCATCCAAACTCACATTACATTCAGCTGTTATTTGCCCCTGGGTCATACTACTAAGTTCACGGAGGGTTATGACCTTACTTCATATCTTGGGTGTGATAATCCATTGTGAATAAAAATTTGCTTGCTAAATAAAACGTTAAAATAGCTAGAAACACAAGCAAGTTGCTTAATTTCTAATACAACCAATAAAAGCCATACCTACTATTAACTATCTCAACAATGGATATCAATAATGCGGTGTAGAATTGGAGGGAAACAGCTATAGGTACTAATTAATTTATAATACTAAATTTACCTGCTTGTTCACATTAATTCGCACATAGTATGTATACTATTGTAAGCATCTTCGATGTAGAATCTTACTATTAGTTAATTTTATTTATTTAATGGTAAACTCATACACACCGAGCGAAATGACTCATAGGTCACGGGTTTAATTCCCTTTGGGCCAGCCTGTCCGCCTTGGGATTTTTCCTGATCACTTAGGCGAATATGGGATGAATATTTACATTCCACGAAGGGTCAGGTGGATTGGCGAGATGTGACGTGATTGGCTTATGACTTGCGACTTGTAAACGTCTGGAATGGAAGCGGACTTTCCAAGGGGTTCTTACAGCTTGGGTAAGGACTTATACGGCGTCTAGGTGCTGTAGGAGTTTTGATGGCGGATTGTTTGATGGGAGGGAATGGTGATTGAAGTTTGATTTGACGCCGATGCTGCTCACCACCAAATAACTCTTCTTCTACAGGGAACTCTCTGGTTTTGGAGAATTGATTGTTGCCGGTTTGAGTGAGGGGAATTTAAATTTATATTTTCAGATAAAGAATCCTCGTTGTCCGCCGAATGTTGTTGTTTATGGAACCACAAGTGAGTACCTGAGCATCTCTCGTCGGGCCGCAGCAGAGCGACAATTTGGCAGACGCGTGCTTTCCAAATAGCAGCAGTGCATTCAGAGTGTCCCGGCGCTGATGATACTGAAGCCGCGGACTTAGGCCACTACCGGGCAACGCTGCAGAAACGAAGATGGCGTCTTGGAGAATTTCAGACTGAGCTATTAATGTACCGAAAACTACTATAATCTGAACTGCCCCCTTCATGTGGGCGGCCGGTACTTAAATAATCAACAAGAACCTACGCAACCACGAAAGAAGAGACGCGATCTTTCGCGCCATTTTTATGTCAGAATTTCTAATAGGCTAACAGGGACATAATGAATCTCTCATATTATTGACTAATCGATTTTCCTGAAAGTAACGCCTTCGCGATTTGTTCTCTGGTTTTTAAGCAGCAAGTTTTCGTTACTGCCAATAACTTGTAACGGTATCACAGATGTCATCAGTGCCTGAGGGAAAGGAGTAACCTATCACCAGAACTAAAAGGATTTACTCGCTTTGTATGCCAAATGGCCTCTCTGCTGTCCGAGAGGAAGAATGTAGGTTTCCACGACATTTTCACATATACAGAAACCCTTTACTTATATTTAGTTGGAATAAAATATTACTATATTCCCATCAATCTCTTATAATTGATAATATATCAAGAACGGTATCAGTGCTCTTCCCGGAAACATGCTAGGAATTCCATCTGCGTCCGCGCAGTCACCGACAGTAGATCTTGGTCGACTTGTATATCCCGTTAGTATTACTCAATTATTAAAAATTTTCTCTCCCTCCCCAGAGTGAGTCGGCACAGTTGTTTTTACAAAATTATTTTACTCAAAAAGGCACAGTGCTTGGGCAATTCTTCGACTAAAGCATAAACAAAGCGAGCATGCACATTGCTTTTGGAGCAAACAACGACGTCATTGAAATTGAAAATGTAAATGAAACTGCGTAATGCGCAATTTATTTTCATAAAAAAATTAAGAGACAAAGAAGTAAGCTAAGATTTAACGAAAAGGGGTTATCTATTATTGGAATTAAGAAAATATTCTTCTCGTTTGGCGCTACAGTCCGGGGAGAGCCTTGGCCTGCCGCGGCAACTTCTGCTTCCTCTACCTCCGTCTTACGACTTTATTGATAACAGGCAGTGCTGCAGGGGATATATGACCAGCATACTGGCACCCCGCAGGTCGCCTATCACGCGGCTTTCGTGATCAAGAACGCTATCTCTCCATCAGGCAGCCTCCTAATTGTCCTCACGAAGTTGGGTGAACCCCGTTCCGGACCTCTGTAACTTAGAAACATTCCTAAGTAGGTACCGGCTAGCGGACAGCAACGCTAACTACTAGACCAAGAAGGTCTCCAACTAAGAAAACAGTAAAGATTAATCCAGGTAATGGGAAACTCATGATGTGGAAATGGATTATCCGACCTTTTTTTAAAGAAACATTTTTTGAGCCTCTTGGATTATCTTACATGGATAAAATCTATGAGTAACAATGCTACCAAGGTTTGCTTCCTAAATTATTTAAATGGTATACTTACAAAATACCATATAATCTGTAATTTGTATAAGAATTGATCAAACAATTACTGATAACTTAAAAATATGTAATGAAATGTATGTTAAAATATAAATACAATCACCTTGTGGCTCATTTCCTATTACTATCTATTTTTTAGTAATACTAAATGCATTTTGCTACTAAACCCTCTTCTTCACAATTCATTTAGTATTTCACCCAACTTTACTATTTTTACTAATCTTTTGAAAGTATGCCATATACTGTAGTTCGTTTTACAATATTTATTATCATGTATATATTACAAATTCTTTTTCAATATAATCACCAAGCATTTGAAATGCTTGTTGCGTCTAAGGTCTAGCATAGAAACATCTTTATTAAAGATTTGGGTATTTTCATCCCCGTAGAATTCCTGAATTTTTGCAGAAACAGTCCGAAATATTTCCACCATCTTTGAAAATAAACAAAAATCACTTATGGGTAAGTGGATGTATTTTCAGTTCTAAATCAGCATAATGGACTACATTCAAGAAAACGAGGCACTTATCAGGCATAACATTGTTTCTGATGAAATTCAAGCGACAACATTCATGTGTTTTTTCCCCTCTCTTTAATGTAATCACGACATTTCATAATTAATGACCCATGATTGTGTGGCCACGTTCCAGGTAATTAATCATTACAGTTCCCTTAGTATTCCAAAGGAATGCCTGCAAAGGAAAGGGCTCAAACTTGCAAGATAGTGGACATTCTGAATGTCGTAAGAAAATAATCTAGAAGATTTTGGTAATGGTTAAATACAGTAAATTGAGTTCTGAAGAGGTAACTCTCTCTCTCTCACTTTTTTTCATGCATCAAAATTTGTGATACCCACAGAGCTGATAGCTCATGAAGTCTCCAACTAAAGTTTCAATTGCACCATTTGAAAAGACTGCTACCGCTGTTAAACCCTGTAGTTCAGTGATGATGTTCTTTGATTTGGTAACAGAGTCAAAATTCTCTTGATCTGCACCTTTACAATTTTCGGAAGTTTTTTTTTGCTCATCTAAATCTTTACAGTTTTATATGAGCACCATCTCCATAATCTTAACTACATTTTGAGAATTCATTTTGTTATTTAGCTCTTTGTGCAAACATTTAACAGCATGAAGCTCGTATTTATCAATTTGTTGATCCTCTCAGAACTTCTACTTTCACATAATATATTTTTAAAGATATGAAAGCTATAAAAGTCAGATTTCCCACTTAAATTACAAACAAATAATAAAAATTTATGTTAATTAGGTATACTACATTCCAAGGCATTAATGTGTCATGCACATATATCCAATAATATTAACTACTTGGTTTCTTAACTTATAATCTTTATTGGATTAGTTAGTTTCAAGAGAAGAACACTTTGGAGCAAAATACCAGTACGACCCACCTGGTCAGGAAAAGTAAGGAAGGAGTCCTGTAAAAACTAATTTGACTTGCAAAAGGAGCTATTTATATCTGGTACACGATTCAATAGTGCAACAAAGTTTAAAAAAAAGTAGGCGAAGATCAAGACGATCTATGAAATTGTAATTCCTGACATCGAAAATGAAGAGACGATGACAATTGGGCCATAAAATACGTAAAGTAGACATGAAAGGGTATATCTTATTTTTGGTTCAACAACCATGGCCTCTTTAGCCTAACTTTACTCAATTTGGGCAACATTTCTTGATATATTGAAGGTTTGACCACCACCAAGAGCTTTTGTGCATTTCTCCTTCGGGCTCAACTGGCTATAAAGCGAAAGCAAAATATTCTGCTCAATTAATGTAGTATTTCCCCCCCCCCCCATTTTCTTTGATTTCTTTGCTGGCTATTTCTTCACTTTATAGTGGTTCTTGGCGTATTGGCTATTTTATAGCACGAAAAACGGAACTATCTGGTGAACTCACACTATAAATATGTAAGTAGTGGTACAACTTTAAATCGGAGCATGCCTGCTACTTGTGCTGCTTTTAGGCAAAACCATACTTTGAAACCTTTCTGTCATATTTACTGCATAAGCCAAAGAATGCAAAAGGGAGTATATTGGCAGTGTGGAATAGTACAGCTTTTAAACTGGTTTTACTTGAGTCAATAAACAGTCGCCAACCCGGCAATATAATCAAATCACTCACGTCTATAGGCGCACACACACACATACAAATATACAAATACTTCGATATATTTACGTTCTCTATTAATAGTTTTATATATAAATACATAAACATGAATGAAACTCTTACTCTTGGGCTCCCCTTTCATTTACTCATAACCCCTCTCCAACTCTCCCCTCTTCACTATAGCCATTAACCTTCTATGTCGAGTCTTCTCTAGAAATATTCCCAAAATGTTTATCTCGCATGCACCAACACTTCCCTGCAAATGTTCAAACTTGTATTGAAATTTAGAATTTGCGGTGATAAATGCTCAATTCTTAAAATCTCCGTTTCCCTGCATTCTGCCAGAATATGCCTCCAGGTATCGCTGTCTCTGTACAATGGGCAAATTCTTTCTCAGAGGGCATTAACTGTTTTGTTTCCTTTCTAAACTCCTGATCTGAACCATGCGAACCATTTCTCTAAAACCACGAAGAAAAACGAATCTTTCTTGATCTAAAACTCGGAAATATTTGTCCCTTGAGCCAGAAGGTCCTGTTGTAGCAATGTAAAACCCAAAATTTTAGCTTGCTATTTAGAAATTTTTAAATCACGAACCAAAATGTTCAGTTTATTCTATTATATTAGGTGAGCAACTATTGTGAGATTCAGGGTTCTATCCTGGTCGTGCATCTTCTGGTTTAACTACCCCTGGTGGGTCTAAGAGAGTATTTTGCAAGTTACAGACAGGAACAGGCCAGTCATCTCCATGAGGGATACGCTTATGCACCCGAGACATATGAATATTTTATTTTTGACTGTAATATCCTGTAATACTTGTAAGATAAGAATAACCGTATATCCTCCGTTATTTTAGTTCATACCAAGCCACTAGAACAGCGAACGGCAAGATTTAGGGTTTTACTTTTATCCATTCTGTTAAAACAGTTGTGTAGGTTATGCAAGCACTATAAGGTAAACCTTTTATTCTGATCACCAAAAGCACTGTATATAATATATGTTTAAATAAAAAGCGTGAGTCAAAACTGCATTGCGCATTTGTTGATTTTAAGATGAACTTTTATTCCAGTGATCGTCAGGCACTGTGATTCAAATTCCTAGAAAATAACCTAAGCTTCACAGGCGATATATTTCTGTATTAAGTAACATAAGTAAGCTGCGGGCAATGAGGCAAGTGAGATGCATTTTATCACCCTTACAGTTTAATATCTTTAAAGATGTCACTACGGACACAAGAACAAGGAGTAATATGAATAAGACAAGAAACGGTGGCTTTCAAGAAAGGATCGATCAGTAACGCTAGACTGTGTGAAGATTTTCGTATACTTTGGAGTTTCTTTTGCGACGAATTGAAGGGGGAGGAAGCACATTGGATTGGAAAGAAGGGGGAAAAATCATAAATCAGGAGTGAAAGCAGTAACCCCCCCCCCCTCCCCGGTTAGGTAGCAAAACCCCAGACATGCCTGTAGATGTACTGGAAAGCGCCTATGGGATACTAGTAAGGGACAGATATTTGGGGATCGGAACAAACTCAAACCTAGATTTAGTAAGGACATGTTTTCTGAAAGGAATTTGGGGGTAAAGCGGATTGCGGAATTAAGAGCAAATTTGGGGCCTACATAGAGACCAAAGAGAGTAAAATCAGAGTAATGAAGTAACCAAACTTTAATTAGAGCATTGCGCTATCATGGGAGGGACATGACTTGGGCATTCAAATTAAAGAGGAGTGCGAACTATGAACACATTTTGACTGAATGTAAAGGTAAGGAAGAATGGAGGGGGTGAAGTATCACTAGGATCGAAGAGAGATAGATGGTGATGCTGGACTCTGCTAGCATGGTTAGGTAGGGGAGCGAAATTTTCGTCAATTTTTGATGCAAGGTAACAGCCCAGATCTGAAAAGCCTGACAGCCGGTTAGGGGGCAGGGGAAATCAACTAATAGAATTTCATTATATTTTGACATGCGTTTTTAATATTTTAAATATAAATCTTATATTAATTTTATTTAATTATATTTTGTTTAATATATTTATATTCTATCTTATTTATTGTTGAATATAATTTTTGTAGATTATTGTGAAATATACAATCTACTATTTTTTAAGAAATCAAACAGACTTAGTATATCATAAAAACACTATTTGGACCCTTGCGCCTTTTGAAGTTTTATTGCATTGGTGCTACTGCAATAAATGCACTCTTACTACAGTAATATAATCGAAACACAGAAATATTCTTTCAAATGGAACATTTTTGCCCCATGATAAAATCCGAACGCTGTGAATACAACGAATACACAAAGTGGTCTAAAAACCAGAGTTGCTGAAACGTGTGCTGGTGGCTATCCAGAACATTCCATCCATCGATATTTATTTGTTCGCTTTCTAGCGATGCTCATGTAAGTGTGCTGACTTCAAGTGAAGTATTATTTGATTATGTAGTACAGGCTCTTTCAATATGCATCAGAGAGGTGGTCTTAGTTGCTGAGAGCAGTAAGGCCCCATTCACAATGAAAATTAAAAGTAATGTAAACTTAAATACGAAAGCTAGATGCTATGTATTGTAATGGAACCATTCACAATGAATCACATAACATAAAAATAAACGTACAATTAAACGTAAATTTAGAAGCTTGCAAGGTCCAAGGTTTTGCGTCTACGTCTAACTTAAACTTAAAAAAATCAGCCAATCAGATCGCAGCTGCAGAGCTCTATGGTAGAATTTATCCATACACGGAGTATGGAAATCAAATGCAACTCTTGATGCTTGCTGCTGCGAGCCCCGAGCGACGGCGGAGAGAGCCGAAGGTAGATGACTTTCAAGCGAATGATACCACGCACCATTTGCGCTAAAATTGATATTTATGAATGTTTTTTTCTGCAATCAAAGCAGATTTGTTTGCCACCGATACAATACTCGCTTAACAATCGCCTATCAGCTTACATTTAAAAGTTACGGAGGACAGGCATAGGTTACATTATGTTTAACGAAAAAATAATACACGCAACATTTACACTGCGGCCACGCACAGTAGTTCGGCTGTTTCCGCTGTGGCTCAAGACTTGCAGCAACTGGCAACAAGAGTTGCGTTTGCTTTCCGTGCTCCGTGTAAGGACAAGTTATGATAGAGAGAGCTGAAGATCAGCGACTCTGTAGACAGAATGGCGTCAATGGACAAAAGATTAATTGTATTATAAGAAATCTATTCTTGCTCATATTACTGTAGGCAAATTAGTTATTGGCTTTGCATATGCATAAACGCTACCGTCGACAGCTCAGAAGCAGCCATTTTCAATCACCTGTTAGTTGATCTTCGCTTGCTCTTATTTTTGACTGGCTAATACGTACGTTTGTATCTTTCATTGTGAACGCCTACATACTACTAAATTAACGTGTTAAGTTTTATTTAATCATGTTTACGTTTAATTCTCATTGTGAATGGGGCCTAAGAGTTACTCCGTAACTTCACTTTGTCTTGGCTGTTATCTCTGAGCTCGCCCAGGTGTAGCCTGATAGTGAAAAAATTCCGATGAGAAAAGAGTTTTCGTTTAATCATTGGAAATTTGAAAAGGAGCTTTTTCCCTACTTTGGTGACCCCAGTTTTAGTTTTTATTTGGTATTTTTAATTTGCTTTGCTCGAAATATAAATTGTAAACAATACTGATGCCTGATATTGAGAAGAAACCTTCTGAAAACTTATAACAGTAATCATGAGTTGGACTAGGACAAAGATTGCTATTAGATCTAGTTAATTTTACAGGTTTTGTTTGTTGTTTCATTGATGACGTGAAGTCTGTATATAGATAGCCAGCAGGTTAGTTTCTTGACTATTATAGAGGAAGGATTTATAGCACTGCTTTGTGTGAATCGGAAATATTAAAATTTTTCTTAAAATGATTTAAATGTATTGTTAATATGTCATAGACCTCATTTACAATGAAAATTAAACGTAAACGTATTAAAATAATACGTAACACGTTAACTTAGTAGTATGTAGACATTCACAATGAAAGACGCAAACGTACGTATTAGCCAATCAAAAATAAGAACAAGCGAAGATCAACTAACAGCTGATTGAAAATGGCTACTTCTGAGCAGACGGAAGTAGCGTTTACGCATATGCAAAGTGCAGTAACTAACTTGCTTGGAGTAAAGTGAGCAAGGATAGCTTTCTTATAATACAATTAATCTTTTGTCCGTTGACGCCATTCTTTTTACAGAGTCACTGAATTTCAGCTCTCTCTACCGGAACTTGCCCTTACACGAAGAGCGGAAATCAAGTGCAACTCTTGCTGCTAGCTGCTGCCAAGTCCTGAGCAACAGCGAGAAAGCCCAACTGCTGTGTGTAGCCGCAGTGTAAATGTGTGTTTTTTTTTTTTTTCGTTAAACCAAATGTTACCTATGTCGGACTACTGTATATGGCTGCAGTATAAATATTCCATATATTATTTTGTTAAACATACTGTAACCTATGCGTTGTGCTTCGTAACTTTTAAATATAAAGTGATACGCGATTATTATGCAGGTAACATATTGTATCAGTGGCAAATCTGTTCTTATTGCAATTCGCAATTAATTCATATATATGCCAACGCTAACCTCGCGTAAATCCTAGAAACCGTTAGACCCAGTGATTTTTCGTAAATATAAGTGCATAGGGTCGGGCAAATCACGGTAATGGTGGCAAATCTCTTTTGATTGCAGCAGAAAAAAATTAATATACATACATTTTTAAGCCTTTCTGTACATGGTACTTTTCGTTTGAAAGCATTATTATCCAGCTATACCAGTGGAAGTCACTAACATCGACTCTCTCCGCCGTTGCCTGGGACTTGCAGCAGCAAGAGGTACATTTGATTTCCGTTCTCCGTGTATGGATAAAGTATACCATAGAGCTCTACAAACAGAGCAGCTGTGTTCTGATTGACTGATTTCTTAAGTTGAAGTTAGACATAGACGCAAAACCTTTGACCTTGCAAGTTTCAAAGTTTACGTTTAATTGTACGTTTATTTTTATGTTTACGTGATTCATTGTGAATGGTTCCATTACAATGCATAGCATCTAGCTTTTACGTTTAAGTTTACGTTACGTTTAATTTTCTTTGTGAATGGGGCCATTGTAACATTGTAATCCTTTGATGAAATTAATAATTAATAACAGAAACTTAAATTGTTCAGTTCTTTGAAATATACGGTGTTTCTTTTCTACTAATTTTCATAATTGTTGAATAATAATTTAAAATGCCTAAACAAAAATATTAATTCAAAAGATCTGCATGAGGAACATCCACAATAAGGTCTGGACTTGCGTCTTCCGGTTTTCATTCTTTGAAACAAATTAACGGGGTCGGAAGTTTGCAGATGTCAACTAGAAAAGTGGTTAAACCTCACACCAAAAAACTATTTTCTGGAGAGCGCCCGCAAGTTTATGTACAAGTTATGAAGTTGGGTGACTATATTGTAAAATAGACAATTTCTTCTAAAAATTAAAAATATATATTTTTAAAATTCCTGTTATTTAATAATTTTCCTTCTTAAACATTGTGTAGAATACACAAATTAAGACTAGTATTACTTTAGTGAGTGTTAAGATTATTCGTAGTATATAGATAATTGGCCTTTCTTATGATTTAGCATCTCCAGTAGTTGTAGGGTTTCGTAAGCAAGTAATCCTATTAACGAATCAGCATTGCTAGGAAAGGCACTTCCACTGGTATCTAAGAGACGGATGAACGGGAATCGAGGCTAACCACAACAGGTAGAATATCCCTTATAGCACTGGTGCAGGTAATTTCTCTAAGAGAAGGAAACACTGATAATTAGCCCCGCTTTCACCAGAGAGATGGTTGTTGGTAACACGGTTAAAAGGCAAGATTGCTTGCATTTCTCCGAAAAAAAGCAGTCAGGGGGAAATTAATACGCTTCAGTTTGGACAAAGATCTCTATGAGAGGCAGCGTTTTCGGAGTTATTAATACAATTGCATGGCATATTAGAGGCTTAACCAACAAGGAAGATAAACTATAAAAATTAGTAATACTAATAATTGTTTATTTATTTTACGTGGCGAAGACTGTGGGATCCTTCCTCTTTTCAACTTCTCCAAGTACAATATACACAATAGAGTTAATGATATTAACAATTTGAGCATATTACTTGTTAAATGCTACCTTTTCCAAATGAATAACCTTCGAGTAATATTTTAGATTGTTATTGTGATAACAGGCAGTTCCAAGGATGAGTAGCAACAATTGTGTAGGATGAAACGCAAGAAGTTTGATAGAGAGGATGGAATTGTTATTTCTTATTATGTTTAAATTGTGATGAGAAGATAAGGGTTGGAATCGGGTCGAAAAATAGAGCGATGTTGAGGTGCATACAATTCGACATAGAAGAATGAGGGAGTGAACTTCTTTTTAAACAAATTAATAGATTCATTTTCTTTATACTTAAGAATTTCATTTCATTTGGTTTATTTACGAACGGTCTTTAACAGCTCAGGTCATTTGCGTCCCATTTTATTCAGGGCGTGAAACGGCTAACAAATTTTGTTAAGACGGCTCTTTTTTTCAGACTTGAGGTTCTTTTTCGTGCCGTAAATGTACGACACGGGACCCACGGCTTTACTTCCCTTCTGAAGGAAGTCATACTTAGGATTTTTACGCCCGAAAAAAATCCACCGTAACAGGGATTGAACACACGATCTTGCGTCTACGAGGTACCACTAGACCACCCGGACCGACAAAGTGTGGTCATGAGTACATATACAGTTGTCGGTTGTCAGCATTTATATGCTATTTTCAATGCTTAATGTGGTTAGTGACGTCATTTATATAAACATAAAAGTGTTTCACACTCCTCACAGTATTGATTGTCGGTTCTGGTGGTTTCATGATAACCATACTTGCCTCATAGACCCAAAATGGTGGGTTCAATCTCGGCCAGAATGGATGGATTTTGGGAGTAAAATTCGTCAAGATGTCTCAAGTACACCATTTGTCTAAAAGTAGCAATGATATCTATAGAGTTTTTATATACGGCACGATAAAGAACCTCAAGCCTGAAAGAAGAGACCTCTGAGCAAAATTTTCGGTCGTTTCACGCCGTGAATTGAATGGGACGCTGATGACCGGAGATGTTAAAGAGCGTCCGTAAATAAACCAAATCAACAACAATCTATTGAGTTTAGTTCATTTTACTCCCCAAGACCATATCAATAGGTTAGTTAAATGAAAAGAAACAAGATATATAAATTGAGACTACCTACCTAAAACTACAAACAAAAACTCAAACTCAATAATCAAATAGGAGTATTTTGTAACCCAGAGCACGCAGCACTTTACTTGTAACTTCGCTGATAAATATCCTTGGCGACAATGAGCTGAAAAATTGTTCCACTATCAATACAAGAAAGCAAACAGAATTTGTATGAAACGACAATGGCTGCAGTTATTGTTGAAACAGCTGCAATAAAAATAAAATGGGGCAGAGTTTCTAGCAGCCCAGTGTGCCTGTGGAAGGCTAAAAGAGTTCAAATAGCGAAATAAGTAATACGGCAACAGATTTGTTTATTTAATTTAATTGAAAGAATAAACCAGCAGAAACAAAACTGGCATGAACATACAATTAAGATGACTCGAAAAGATTAAAAAAAAAAAAAAGAAGTGTTCACGAATAGCAAGGGGAGCGAGATGTCAGCAGACCAAGAAGTCACTGGAGCGATGACCTTTGTGACGGAACGAGTGAGAATGGCCTACCTTGAGGCAAAAGAAGAAAGATAATTGAATAAAAACACAACCATATGTTTCCTAGTTCTCAAAACAGTGTAAATTTTTTGGAAGGTTCCTGAGTATCAGGGAGTAAAATGGAATGATAACCCATTATGTCCCTTAAAGGGCTAGGGCCTGCTGCTGGAGGGAAAAGTTCATTTTGTGATTCACTTGGTAAGTTATTCCAAGCGAATTCGAGCATTCTACTGAACAAATTATTACTGTCTTATAGTTTCTTGTCACTCCCAACTCCTATTGCGGGCGATGCTAATCAATGAACTCCGAGATGTTCCTTAAATGTGTCTGACCATCATCATCTCGGTCGTCTGGAGTCCTCTGTTCCACATGATGGTTATCTGCGCCCATCTGTCCTGCTGTTGCCTTGCCATGTTATCACTGCAGCTCTGTCCATGATGTT
Source organism: Metallyticus violacea (assembly GCA_030762175.1). Lineage (NCBI taxonomy): Eukaryota > Metazoa > Arthropoda > Insecta > Mantodea > Metallyticidae > Metallyticus > Metallyticus violacea. The sequence goes on from CM060833.1 coordinate 150,434,262, forward strand.
TTCTGATTCTGTGATTTCCTGCAGACTAGTGTTGGAGATCTTGTCTCTCAGGGTTATACCTAAGATCTTCCTCTCAATTTTCCTTTGACATATTGCCATGCCTGCCGCTGTCTGTCGGTAAGAGACCAGGTTTGACATCCATATATCAGCACTGGGAAAACACACCAGTTGAGGTCATTTTCTTGTTTAGAAATGCGTCTTGCAATATGAATATCAGAGAGTATGATCGAAAAATTCCTTACTCTTTCAACGTTAGAACACCTGCAAAAACGAGATCGATTAAATGTTTAATGTCTCGAAAAACATTTACATCGCCTTTAAAGTACTCCATCAAAACCTTGCAGCAGGGAAAGCAAGAGGGTCAAGAAAGGAAAAAACAAAGAAACGCTTTGGCTCTTTTGACTACCCTACTTAAAGGGGTACTTTTAAGCGTTACACTCAGGGAAACATTAGTTTCTAAGTTTGCTGCTTGTATGCTCTCTCGCAATTGCAACGTTCTGCTATAAGAACAAAGAATGAATTCATTGTTTTGGAATCCGAGCTCCGCTAAGTTACATTAATGTTTTAAACCGAAAAGATATTTCTGAAAGTGAAAAACGGTTAAAACTTTACTTGGCAAGCACATTTTACTCAAGTGTGCATGCAGTAACTTCGGCAGTATTTGAAATTTGTCAGGCATAGATTTGCAGATCGACGTTCTTTTTAGATCGATATACAAATACATCTTTCATATTGCAGTATGAGGTACTTGAATGTTGCAGCTCACCGAGTGCTTATGTATTTCAGAAGGAATTGCTTTGTTTAAAATGACGTGCTTAAGAAAAACTGAAATTGATTTAAATATCTACTACCATACAACTTATCCCGTTAATCATGCCACTCGCTATACTCTATCGGCCAGGACCGATGGATTTTTTCGGGCGTAAAAATCCTAAGTATGTCTTCCTTCGGAAGGGAAGTAAAGCCGTGAGTCCCGTGTCGTACATTTACGGCACGAAAAAGAACCTCAAGCCTGGATAAAGAGAGGCCTCTGAGCAAAATTTGTCGGCCGTTTCACGCCCTGATGATGATGATTATTGTTTAAGGGCGCAAAACTGCTGTGGTCATTAGCGCCCAAACACATCGAGTACTATGTCAGAAATAAAAATAAATAAACAAAGAACGCAAATCCTGCGCATAACGAACGGACAGTAGTACTTGTGTAATAAAACTGATACCCAAAAACAAAAAACAAGGGTATAAGGCGCCACAAACATTAAGGTGTTACTAAAACACAGCCGCAAAAGCGGAAAACCACAACAGTCGTGTAATGGACTAAAAAAGAACCAATAAAATCCCAAAGCAAACACAGGTCAACAAACAAAGACCGGTATCTAAACTAATCAGCAAGAGCTGAAAATAAACCAGTCTTATAAAAGATTACAATGGTAACAATAAAACCCCAAAACAAATAACAGGGGTAATGTACAAAACAACAATTTAAGACTAGTTAACAAAATTCAGCAAAAGCTGAAAAAACAAGTCTTAAAAGAGTCTAAAAATGCCGTCAATGGTAAAAGTTAAAACCTCTCACCGTGCTCCAAAAACCACAAACACGGATAAAACGGAGCACACGCTCAACAGCAACCACATCATCTGCTAGTAAGTCCTCAATAGAGGACGGCAAACCTAAGCTATTTCTAAAAGCTGTCAGATGAGGACAATCAAATAAAACGTGACGCACTGTAAAGGGGTGGTCACAGTGAGGGCAAACTGGAGCGGGTTGATCATTAAAAAGGTGAGAGTGGCTAAAACGGCAATGCCCAATTCTAAGACGAGCTAAAATTACTTCTTCGCGACGAACAGCGCGAGAAGAAGTCGACCAGTTAAAAGGGGTGAATTTACATTCACGGAGCTTATTATTTGGGAGTAATTCCCACTCCTCGCGCCAGCGCGAAAAAATGGCTCTACGTAACGAATGTATAAAATCCCCGAAATAAAAACGCAGCTCGCGCTCAGCAGGGTCTAAAAGGGCGGATTTTGCTGCAACATCTGCGGCTTCATTACCTGGGAGTCCGACGTGTCCAGGCACCCACATTAGTTTTACCCTGACGCCAGCGTCGAAAAGGGTTAAAACCACGTTCTGGACCATCTGTACAAGAGGGTGGTGATTGTACAGCTGTTTAAAACTTAAAATAGCACTCAAAGAGTCGGAACATATAACACTGTTCCCCAGCCCGTGATCAGAAATAAATAAAACCGCCCGATAGATAGCATAAAGCTCCGCCATAAAAATAGATGTTGCAACGTTAAGACCATACGTAAAACTAGCCCCATTAAAAACAAAAGCACATCCTACACCTGTGTCAGATTTTGAGCCGTCGGTATAGATAAAATTCCAGCCATTAAAAGCGGATTTGATCTCGCTAAAAGAACAACGAATAATATGTGCTGCGGTCGAAGATTTCGGACAGGACGTGAGCCCGAGATGAACGGGGGCCTCTGCTAAAATCCAGGGGGGAGAAGAAGTTTCCCCGGCTAAGAAAAAAGCAGGTAACTCCATGTCCAACGTCCGTAAAATCTCCCTAAAACGAAAGCCAGCGGGCTTAGGAGTAAAAGACCGAGCAGCGTAAAAACGATCAAAAGACATGTTAAAAAATGGCCCATTCGTGGGATGACGAGGTTGTGCAGCTAAGCGACAACCGTACGCAGTCAGTAAAACATCCCTACGATAAAACAACGGAGGTTCTCCAGACTCCGCACACAAACTCAACACAGGACTGGTGGGGAATGCCCCAATGGCAACACGGATACCCCGGTGATGAATCGGGTTCAGGCGGCGTAGAACAGAAGGCCGCGCAGAGCCATAAACGACACTGCCATAATCCAATTTGGACCGGATTAGAGAGCGATAAAAACGTAAGAGAACAGTCCGGTCAGCTCCCCAAGATGTGCCACTTAAAACACGTAAAATACAAAGAGAACGTTCACACTTGCCTCTGAGTTGCGCTATATGCGATGACCAGCATAATTTCCTATCAAACACCAAGCCAAGGAACCGAACTTCGTCTGCGAAGGAGAGTGCGTCTGGGCCAAGATGGAGCGAAGGTGGAAGATACTCCTTGTGGCGCCAGAAGTTCATGCAGACGGTCTTCTCTGCGGAGAAACGGAACCCGTGAGAGACACTCCAAGCGTGAAGGCGGTCGACACAGCATTGGAGGCGGCGTTCCAGGAGACAGGTCCTCCGAGAGGAAATATATATGGCAAAATCGTCCACAAATAACGACGATTGTATTCCTGGCGGTAAACACTGGGTGATAGAGTTAATCGCAATGGCAAAAAGTGTGCAACTTAGTACCGAGCCCTGAGGTACACCGTTCTCTTGAATAAAATTCGACGATAAAACTGATCCCACGCGAACATTAAAAACCCGGTCTTTCATAAATTCCTCAATAAAAACAGACATACGCCCACGTATGTTCCAATCGTGAAGCGTTTGGAGGATACCGCCTCTCCAGCAAGTATCGTACGCTTTCTCCAGATCGAAAAATACAGCAACCGTTTGACACTTGCGCACAAAACCGTCCATTATGTGGGTCGAAAGAGATAAGAGATGGTCGACAGAGGAGCGGTGACGACGGAAACCGCACTGGGCGTTCGTCAACAGATTTCTCGACTCCAAAAACCACATAAGCCGTCCGTTAATCATGCGTTCCAACACCTTGCAAACGCAGCTGGTGAGGGAAATCGGACGGTAACTGGAAGGAAGATGTGGGTCCTTTCCAGGCTTAGGAATGGGAATGACGGTAGCCAATCGCCAAGCGCAAGGAAATGTGCCGTTACACCAAATAAAATTAAAAGTTCGTAATAAAAATGCTTTGCCTTCTGCTGGTAAATGCTGCAACATGGCAACATGAATGTCATCAGGTCCCGGTGCGCAATGTCGAGAGGTAGAAAGGGCATGCTCCAGTTCCCTGGCGGTAAAAGGAACGTTGTAGCTCTCCTGATGGTCGGAGGCAAACGAGAAACCTTTCCTTTCAACCTGCTCCCTTAATGCGCGAAATGAAGCCGGGTAATTGGCGGAACTAGAAACATCAGCGAAGGTTCGCCCTAAAACATTGGCGACGTCAATCGGAGTGGTGAGCACTCGATTTAAAATTCTAAGACCGGGTATAGGTGTAAACCTTGGTTTGCCAGCAACGCGGCGTAGCCGTTCCCAAACTACGGATGAAGGCGTTGCGCGGTTAAAAGAAGATGTAAAAGAAATCCAAGAAGCCTTTTGGCTATCCTTGATGACTCGGCGGCATTTGGCGCGAAGTTGTTTGTAGCAGATCATATTTGCTGAAGTAGGGTGGCGACGAAAAACTCGGAGAGCACCTCGGCGTGCACGCAATGCATCCCGGCATTCATCGTTCCACCAAGGAACCGGTAAGCGTCTGGGGTGACAAGACGACCGGGGAATAGCCCTATCTGCGGCTGTTATGATGACAGTACGGAGGTGCTCGATCGCGACGTCGATAGATGGAAAGTCACACCCTGAAAATTCGGCCAAAGATCGATAGAGAGGCCAATTCGCCTTATCAATGAGCCATTTTGGCGTGCGCTGTGAATGTGCGTTCGGAGAGAGTACATGGATCTGACACGGAAAGTGGTCACTGGAATGTAAATCAGAGATGACGTTCCAGGTGAGATGTACAGCAAGCGAGGCAGAACAAATGGATAAGTCCAAGTGCGAAAAGCTGTGAGTGCTGTCAGAAAGAAAAGTAGGTTGACCAGTATTGAGAAGTATAAGATTGTGATTCAGCAAAAAGTCAGCTAAGAGGTTACCTCTTGCACACTCCGTGGTGGAATCCCAAAGGGGGTGGTGTGCATTGAAATCCCCCAAAAGAAGAACAGGGGGTGGTAGCTGAGACAAAAGATCGTCCAGGTCAACTGTGGTGATGGTGCCGGACGGAGGTAAATAAACATTGCAGACTGAAAAACTAAGGCCAGAAAAGTGAACTGTAGCTGCAGCAGCTTGTAAAGGAGTCTGGAGCTGTAAGGAGGTGCTGTACACGTCGTCTCGAATTAAAAGTAAAACTCCGCCGTGAGCGGGAGTGCCATCTTCGGGAGGGAGATCAAATCTCACCGAAGAGTAACCGCGGAAATTAAAAGAATCACTTGGGCGAAGCTTGGTCTCTTGGAGACACACAAGCAAAGGGTCAGTAGAACGTAAGATTAACTCGAGGTCAGGTCTGCGACTACGGAGACCACGCACATTCCACGAAAGGATAGCCATTGTTAAAATTAGATAAAAGAAGCTAAAAATTTACCACCTTACTTTTTGGACGGTGCAGGGCGAAACAAACGTCCTTTTTTCAGTCGCGTGGGACTCGGTGGTTTTGAAGGAGCAGGCACATCCTGCTCCATCACTTCCTCAGAGGGAGGGCTCTCCCGCTGAGAAGCATCCACCGATTCCAACGCCTGGAATCGGTTGGATGTAGATATAGGCGGCGACGGCGACCGCCTAGCGGGTTTGCTCCCATCATGGGAGCGTGACCTCCGAGGAGGAGAAGGGCTCTTTTTCTGCTCTACCTGAGTTGATGACTTTAAAAAATCTGTACGCGTAAAACTCGTCCTGAACTTAATTTCAGGGGCATTAAAAACAACCGCTTTGGGCTTCACGGTAGAGCGCTTTGGAGAACTAGGAGTAGTTTGGACCCGTGTAAAAACAAGATCGCAGGTCTGCGTACTGCTATCGCACTTCTTGGGCGCAAAAGCAGCTGCTGCGCTGTAGGTGCCGGTCTTAGGCACGACAGGTTGGCGAGACTGGAATCGCTTCCGGGCTTCAGTAAAGGAGAGTTTTTCCTTCACCCGGATCTCCTGGATACAGCGCTCCTCTCGAAAACGAGGGCAATCGCGGGACGAGGCTGGATGTTCACCGCGGCAGTTGACGCAGACAGGAGAGGATGGGCATGCTCCCTCGTGACTTGCTTGACCGCAGGTTGCACAGATGGAAACGGCAGTTTTACATGATATGCGAGTGTGTCCAAAACGCTGACACTGGAAACATCGCAACGGGCTCGGGATATACGGGCGCACTTCTATCACCTCGTAGCCCGCCTTGATCCTCTGCGGCAAATCGACCCTGTCGAATGTGAGGAAAAGAGTCCGGGTCGGCTGTAATTCCCCCTCTTTCCTTGCCTGCACACGATAAACTGAGGTGACCCCTTGGTCTTCCAGACAGCTCTGGATTTCCGGGTCGGACATTCCGTCTAGAACATTTGTTGTAACAACTCCTCGCGACGAATTCATGGTCTTATGTTTCTCGACACGGACGGGATATCCGTGGAGTAGCGTCGCCTTGAGCAACGAGTTGCTTTGAGACAGGCCAAGTGTCTCCACTAAAAGTGATCCGTTGCGTAGACGGGTACAGGACTTAACGGGCCCAGCTATGGCATCAATGCCCTTCTGAATCTTAAATGGATTTACGGTCGTAAACGACTGACTCTCTTCAGTACGACTAATAACTAAGTAACGAGGGAAAGACTTCTCGATTACTTCTTTTGCATCAACTCTTTTACGTTTAAAATGTAAAGGATTATTTTCAAGTACCATAGCGATTTATTCCTCCACCATTGCAACCGTCTCCGATGGCGGGCTGCTTCCTGGGCGCCACCCCGGCTTAGGTTACTGGCTCTGGCCTGAACAAAGTAACCTCAGGGTCACACCTTCCTGTGGGCTGACGAAGGGACCCAATCGCCTGCAGGAAGTCTACAGCTCATGCAATGGCCCTTCCCCGGGCCTGGCCTTTACCAGGGGATACGCTCCCGTCCTACATGATAACCCAGTGCTGGGAGTTACGCTGTTACCCAGTCACTTTTTACCGCGTCAAACACGGGGGCACCCATCAGACAAAGAACAGGGAAGTAGGACAAATAAAACAATAAAAGAGGCGAAATAAAAAGGAGTAAAACGCGCTAAGCGCGGACCTGAGGGAGCAGCTCGGGTGCCTCGGGGTCGCTACGCCCCGTACCCAATAAATTGGGCCCCTGAGGGGTTCACGCCCTGAGTTGAATGGGACGCTGATGACCTGAGATATTAAAGAGCGCCCATAAATAAATCAATCAAAAAAAAGAAAAACTACACTCTATACTTTCTATACTAATATCTCCAACTTAGAGAAGCCTCCTTATTTAACTTCATCATAACTAGCTGAACGAATTGAGTGATTCGATCTATTTCAGATTCACAGAAACAATTTTGTTCACAACTTCTCAAATATCAGAGCTTTTCTTGTTAGCTGTTTCAAAATCTTCAATGTTTCTTCTAACCAGATGATAATAAGATCTACTTTTTAAAATCCGTTTTCATTATTGAGACATTCACTCGTGGACTTTGCTGAAAAACGAAATGAAATGATCTTTAATAGAGGGAAAGGAATTTTCTTTTATTGAACAGGAAAACTTTCTGGCCTAAGTTGGTATTGTTGAGGGCTGAGGAAAGCCTCATTTAGGGAGAGCGTTTCGACGAAAATGAAAGCCCAGATCTCTAGTGTAGGAGTCTGTTCGTATATCAGTAACTAATAAATTATGATAATTAAATATACAATTAAAAGTATATATGATTCTATTCATCGAAATTCTCGTATCATATAAAATAAAATCTTTTATAATGCACCAAAGTAGCCCGCTAAGGCACTTAAAAAGAAAATTTTGAATTTTTAGTAATTTGAGAGTGCAGAAAATGTTAAAATAATGTTAAAATAATGAACTTTCAAATTTTCTTTTTATCGCGTTTTTAAGTGTTGAACATTTCAATATGGTATTTTATTTCTGATATTGTTTAGCTGAAAAATTTAATCTAAATAAAAACATTGCACACTAGACTTAACATTTTTTCCTCACTTACTATTTTCACTTTACATTTAAAAACTTTTGATTTAGTTAAAGTTTTGTTATTGTCTATAAACTACTAGTTTCAATTTAAAGCAGTATATTGGTAAGTCATTTTATGTATTAACTATAGTTTTTTATATTTAATATTTAGTTTTTGTACTTAAACGGCGATTTAAGTGTCAGATACCTTTTCCCGAGTTGTTTTCTGCACATGAATCCTAAGCAATTAAAATGGATTGGACAATATTTCGTATTGTATAAATTTTACATGCAGATTTTTATTCATTGGTCTCGATTTGCTGTTCTTAATTATTTGTTTCACGTTGTAAAATTTTTAATATTTCCTTCGTATATTACTTTATGTAGCTGATGCAATGAAATGAAATGGAGAGAGTAAAAAATTCGTGGAATGTAAATATCCATCCCAGCATTCGCTTAAGTAGCTAGGGGGAGGGGGAGGGAAGGTTAGGTTGGCCGGTACCAAGGGATTTGAAACTTGGACCTCCCAAAAGCGAGTCTCAAGCATTATCGCCTGAGACACACAGGAGTTGCCCATAGGCAGGTGACAGAAAATTCCCAGCCTCGCCTTTTGTGCTAAAGCATGTTTAGGATCTTGTTAAACATTAGTTTTCCTGTTAGCTCAGAAACTGTTAATATTTATGACAAGGTTTAAGTTAAAAGCGTTAGTATACCTCATATTAATCCATGAAGCGTATCTAATAATGTGGCACTTAAACTGTAGTTAATATCAATATGCTGAGAGTGTGGCTAGGCTTTAAAAAAATTAATTTTCTAAAGCACTGGCATAACAGATATTTATACTAAACATCAAGGAAGCTTTCCAAGGCTTTCTCAAGTACATCCATTTTCTTAGAATAGTTTAACCCTGAAGGCAATATGCTACCGGTGCAAATTAAAAAAAAACATTCATTATCAAAAATGGTTGTCGGCGGTTGTACAGCGGAAATTGTCAAAAACCGATTTAAACACTGTTTAATGGAGGGGTAATGAAACCAGGTATGGTGCAGTGAAAAAAGTCAAAAAATGCCTGTCTGACATAAACCGGCGCGATGCATGCAGATGTCATCTCTGGACCTGCAGAGCGAAATTAAAACTAAATGGGGTGTAGCGTGGCTTAGACTGGGAGACTGGAAAGAACGTAAAACTATTGACGAGGACGGCAGGACGATTTGCCCATTATGCTCGGAACCGGAAGACTGGGTGCATATTTTGGTTAAACGTACACAGCGAGAAGATGCTACGATAAAATTTCTCCCGGATTCGTTTTCAGTAGGGTAAGGCTGGCATGTTGGAACTTAGTAATCGTAAATACAGAAAACTTGCTAATTCTGGGCAATTTCTTAAATAAAATACAGAGTTTTAGGGACAAGAAACGTCTACAAACAATGTGCATAAATAACAATTTATATGAATATCAGATTATTGTTTGTATGTCTGCTTCATGTGTGTATGTATGTGTTCTTGTTAATGTTTTCTTTTCTATTTAGTTCAGAAAGTAAGTATTTTATAAGAGCATGACCGGCCTTGCGACTGTTGTGCAACAAATGTACTCGTATACCCAGTTTAATTGAACTACCGTTAGTTATATTTCAACATTTTGATGGAATTGTAAAAATGTTATGCTTTATTTAGAAGGGAATATTACCAATTTGCAGAACTTTGATTCATTAAGTTTATTAAACGAAATTCTTATATTCCATACTTAAATGTTTGGGAATAATGGAACAAAGGTACAAAAACTGTATATACTTTTTTAAATTCTGGAAGAGAGATGGTATTAAACAGTAGATACACTAAAAAGCCGTAAAATAAACAATATATTAAATATGTAAAAATGCAATATATATAATATAAATAAAATAATTAGGTATTAAAATATTTAAATATCTCTTAAATATGACTAATATAAACAACTTTGACACATGCAACAAAAAAACAAAACATGGTTATTAATATGACTGTTTATAGATCCAGATACATCAAAGAAGAATTGCAAAAAGAATGCACGATGCCTCAAGGTAACTTACAGAACAGAATCTGATTATAAATATCACAGCACTTTCAACGTAATTGTAAATATAATCAAAAAGCATATTTTAAATACAAATAAACTGTATTAAACGTGCTGTCAAAATCTGAAAGTTCATATGTAAAGTAATGCTCATATTGTAAAGAGTACAAGTGACAATATAGTTCTAAATTCATGGTTAAAGGGCATTACATTGAAATCTGCCAACATCGTGGTTTCACTTGCAAAAACTGTTATGTTGAGGCACTATTTCGTGGGAACACAGCCAAAATAACTCCATTTTCCACTTAACCTGTACAGATAAGGTTAGAAAGTAAAGGAAAAATTTGAGATCACGGCCAGTACAAGTACTGAAGTTTGTAGTTGGAGTCCATGACGACATTTTAATTTATCTAACTTAATTTATCTTTCTAAACCTTTCATGTTTCTATAAACCTTAATGTTAATATTTAATTTCCACTAGAAAGTACATTTATGTTCATTTCATATGTTTTTAGGGTAGAAAGAGGATGTAGGTTGGGTTGGTATTGCTGTAATTTTGTGGTCTCGCGAGGACCACGCAAGTCAAAACGGCAGGTGTTTTGTATATAATCTCAGGCCATGCCTATAATCTCGTCGAAACCAGAAATTACACCCCAAAGTTAAATAATGAAGCAATCTTTGGATATCAACAGGAAAATCCTGTTGTATGCTTTTAAAGTGGAACTCTAAAACACTCCCAAAGTAAAATATCAAAGTACTCTGTGGACAATGTCAAGCCATATCTATGCTGTTTTGACACAAGAAATCAAAAATACTTCCAAAAGTCAAATATCGAAATATTCTTTAGGAAATATTAGGCTATACCTGTGGAGTATTTTGAAACCGGAAAATAAAAATGTTATCAAAAGAAAATATTTACGGACAATTTGCACAGAGATCAATTTTCACTGCCATTAAAATATACCAGACATTTCAAACATGCTTCCTACCTGAGTGCGTTCAAATTCACATGCAAGTCCAGTAGCAGGGTTTCGCTACTAAACTACCCTGAAAAAAGAGCACAAAATGATACCCTAGCGACAGGAACTCCCCCCCCCACCCCGAAGTGAGGTCGTAGTGACATAAACTTACCAGCACTCCCATTGGGGCATCAAGCCACCAACCAGCTGGAGAGAGTGACGAGATAGACTACACTTAAAACTACCCAACCTGAAAGAGAAACCGATCTTACTGTGAGGGCGGAGGACACACTACAAGGACCTTGGCGACACCCCGCAGCAGCAGCAGCAGCAGCAGCAGCTGGTTAAAGGAAAGGTCCTAGACGGGGTCTCTTTTCCACCGGCCACAAGCAGTAACAGATAGGGGTCAACCTGCAGTCGTAGGGTGGTCGTGCAATGGTTATCTCACTCGCCAGTATTTGGGGAATACGACATTTTGTCTCTAACCCAGCCCTAAAGTACAGATCACGTCACCATGAAACTGCACCTAAGTGTTTTACATATTGTCGAATCCAGCGGAGGAAGTTCACAAACTGCAGTCACAACAAGAGCCTAAATTTGAACCTCGGCCTCCCTTGCTTTGAATATAACATAACCTAACTTCTGGATTTCACTATGCTATCGGAAACTACACTGGGAATGACCTAAATTCTTCGGGGCCAAAACTTTTAAATGCAATTAGAAACCATCCTAATTCCTGGGCTTGCATTATGACTATTGTATTGGAAAACTACACTAGAAATAACCTAACCTCTCTGGACTTATAGCTGTACATGCTATCAGAAACCTAACCTAACTCCTGGACATGTTACTGTACATGGAAAAGTACACTAGAAATAACCTAACTTCTTCTGAGCTTATATCTGTATATGCCATCAGAAACATAACCTAATTCTTAGACTTGTTCCTACATTTTGACTATACTATCGTAAATTACACTGGATATGACAATATTTTTCCTAGACCTATACATATAGATACCATCAAAAATTGAATAAGAAATCTAACTTAATTCTGCGCTGCGGCATTAGCAGGCACTAATTTAAAAATAGATTAGCCTAATTCTTTTGAACTTGCTACTGAATTTTCAGAGATAATTAATAATAGTTGAATCTAATTATTGTAAATTAATAACATAAGTGTTCTACAAATCAGAAAATGAATTAAGAATAAACTAATCTATCATTCTAAATTAAAAATATGCCAACGAAATTCCTAATTAAAAAAAAAACAAAAAAAAACAACCTAATCCATTCCTCTAAACTTGTTACTGCATAACAAAAACCCGAATTAAGATTAACATTAACCTGCCCTAATTAAGATTAATTTGACCTAATTCTTCAGCTTTCGGAATAAATTAATATTAATTCTTTTGGGCTTGATATTGCAAATCATAAACGAATGAACATTAGCCTGCTATAGTTAAAAATAACCTCGACCGAGTCTTCTGAATTATAGAAACATACATAACGTTAATTCTTCTGACTTTATACTACATTATTAGATACTGAATGAATAATAAGTTAAAATATAATTCTTCTGAATTAAGAGAAACACCAACTAACGTTGATTCTTCTTGCTTGCTACTGTATTATCAAACGTTTTAAGAATTAACATCCTAAAAACTAATTTTATGAATTTGATAAACCTAACCTAACTTATTTTTTCTGGCTTTTTACTGCTTTATCAGAAACTGCAACAAAAGAATGTAACCAAGCGCCTGCGCTAAACTACAATATCGGAAAAAGAAATGGAAGGGACCTAACTTCGGTTTCGCTACTGAAATTATACATATAAACAAACTAAGATATGCGCTAATATCTGAAAATTACCAACTGATTCCTTGACAGAAACGAGAGCAGCCGATGGTTAAGGTGAACAGACGGCGTTAATTGGGGGGGGATAAACTTTAAAGAAATTTAAGAGTATCTAGTATATAAAAATGAACTGAATACTCGAAAGTTACTATACGAATGAATTTAATTGCAAGATAAACAACAGAATTTGATTTTAAGATTTTAGATACATGGAAGTGAACCAAATATTATTAATAAAACTTTTTTCAAATGCATAAAGGTCATCTGTTACCTTTTACACAATTCTAAAAGCCCACTAAACGTCAACATAAAAATTAACAGTAAACGACAAAAAGAAGGCAATTGAACTATTAATTCAAAACAGCTGTACAATACAAATGCATTAAATCATACAAACTCAACTCTCTCGAAGGTACATTACATAAAAAAAAGTGCAGTTGTTTTCCAGAAACGTAACGTGAAACATACAGTTGAATGTGCAAGTCGTCATTTAACGAGAGGCAAACTCTCGCATAATAAGCAGACCTGCTCCCTACTTTCACTGGCGCTTCCAGTTAAATGGGACACTTGAATGGGGCAGCTAAGAATCATATGCAACTGCCTCGACTTTAGAAAAAATACTGTCTTGTAATGTTTGTTGGACCTTTATGGACTGGCTAGTAAAAGTATAAATCTGGAATTCAGTTCAGTTAGCTCTACTACGTAATCACATAAGGTATTTTGCCCTAGGATCTCTGAATACTGCAAGAATTTTTCATTAGTAAAATTCTAAGTTCTAAAAAAATTATAAGATAATTTTATTTCATTATTGTTCTTTGTTCAAAAGCAATCTCTCTTTATATATAGAGAAGGAATATAAAATAAATCATTGAAAAATGAGGAGAGAGTGCCTTTTAATACAACATACTTTGTTTTTAAATTGAAAGTAATTCTAAAATCAATACAAATGTACTCTAAAACTGAATTCCTATTACAGATGGGAAACATTTTCAACCACAACATATTAATACTATGGCTCAAATCTACAACTAAATATGATATATTAAAAAAGTAGCATATTTACCAGCTTTGACTGCCATATTGTTACGAAAACTATTTTGGTTAAAGAAATTAATGTTTTATATATATTTGTGCAATGCAAAGGTGTTACATTCCATTAAAGTAAACTTTTAAATATTGAGCATTAATTTAATTCAAATTATTGAAGATGAAATTTACACTACTTTTGTAGAAGAAAATGCAAAAATTTAATTTAATAATTAAGAACTGTAACACATTAAAATGGTCTAGAACCCCTCTCTGATAGTAAAAACTCCATTAATTACCCTTTCTGCGTTTCCCAGGATGTCCAACTTCTCCTGTCCTCTCTGTCATACCAACCACACTATGACTGAACTGGAAGGAAACCTGCAATGCAAAGCCTTCTTTAAACTTACGTTAAAACTGATTACGTCATATCCGCTCTCTTGTAACAAATGACATACGATTATTTTATTTAAAACTTTTAAAAAGTTAAAGTTATCTAACAGTGGTTTTTAAAAATAACATACCTTAGAAATTAAAATATTTCACTTTAAATTCCTGCTATTTATTCCTTGAATTATGTTTTACAGCGCATTTACAGTTTATACGATTTATCATGTTACTGTGTTCTAGAAGGTTTCCAAGCTTTAGTTCGAAGACAAATGGAGTACGCTATATTTACTTTAAATATAAGTATTTTAGGAGGAAAAGGAAGAAACATAGAAAGTTTTTTTTAAATATATTATGTGTACTAATTATAAAAAAGTAACTCTATAAACACTCGTATCATCAATTTCAAGTAAATTTCGATATAAAATGAGAATAATTGCGTTCCAGGAAATATTTGACGATAGACATTCCAGGATTTAATAATTCCCAAACAAATATACGCCAAAATCATTGTATTTTAATTAATGTTGTCTTTTTTATCTGAAGTAACTTTCGAACTCCTTGCAACAGAACTGTAACTAATAGATCTTTTAAAGCCCATATCTTTTTTAAAATAATCATTTGTAAAACAGTCATTAATTTAAAGTATTAGAAAAAATTAATTTCTGCCTATTTATACGGTTTCCAGACAAAGACAATTAAATACAAAAATATACAATAACTACAATTTAAGCCAAATAAATATAGTTTTTAGAATTGTGCTCCAAGGTAAACCAGGACGAAGAAATAATAAATAATGCATAAGGGCAGTTATTTGGGCATCCTATACAACTAGATACTCAAATATAACTTGGCCTCTCACTAACAAAACCAACAAAACTCTTGTGTTCCTAACTAAGGAAATTATTTTTACGGGAGTTATTCTTGATAAATTAGAGGAGGGGTATCATCCGTCAAGTTTGTTTTTATTGTTTTCTGTGGTGATATTAATAAAAATGAAATAAACCTGTCAGAGAGGGGACTCTAACCACGGGATCTTCGTTATTATGTGACCTAACCTGTCCGACTGCAATTGAAAATATCCATCTGAGTTTGTTTATTTATTTATTATTTTAAATTCATGGACGCTCTATAATCTCAGGTCATCGTCATCATCATCATCATCATCATCATCATCAATCAATTAAAGATGCAAAACGTCGTTATATTTTTTGGAAAAGCGTCTTTTCCGGCTTGAGGTTCTTTTTCGTGCCGCAAATTTACAGCACGGAACCCACGACTTTTATTCCCTTCCGAAGGAAGCCATACTTAGGATTTTTACGCCCGAAAATATCCATCGACCTTGACTGGGATTGAAACCGCGGTCTACGAAATAAGTTTGATTATCAGTAGACTCCCAGGACCGACATAGGACTCTAAGGTCATATAATTATTTTATCCATAAGACGCACTGGAAACTTTTGAGTACTTGTATCCCAGGCATAATTGTTAATGACAATATTAAGAACAATTTATTAGAAATTTGATTCTCTCATACAAGTCAAATGGTGAATCAGATTGGGTTGGCAGGGACAAAGGGATATATTAATTCAGCCTAAAGACTGGCGTTTGTGCTCATGCCTCCAATGGGAGCACTTGCAAAATGAGGGGAGTGGGAGACTGGAAGGGTTTCTAATATCTCCTTATAGAGAGCCTCCTCCTAAAACTTTGAGTTCCATACCAAACGCTGAGGCAGAGACCTTTACAAAGTGCAAGCCACCGGCATACCGCACTAACTCACCTCGTCTTGTGTCCACACTACTTGTATGAAAATCAATTTATTTATATCCCCATTGAAAACTTAAATTAAATATTTTCCAGTTTTATTATTAGCTAAGGTATCAAATTTACTGAAATGGATAGTATTGGTTGAATTTTCCTTCTCGGTTCTGGTCCAAGGGCAGTAGACCGCAGTTGATCGAGCTCTGCAGTCCTTGTTTCATTCCCATGCTTGAAAGCCATCCAGGAAGCCGGAGGGGAGATCCGTATAAGTTTAATCTAGAAATGTGCATAGGCTATCCTTTGTATTATCGGAGAGTGTATCAGGCATCCAATGCGCGGCGCAATTTAATCAAATTAATACGTGATTTGTAATTACATTTCTTAAAGAAGTTGTGTTTATTTGCTGATATTCAGGTACCAATACACCGAAACTTATCTATTTTGGCTCTAATATTTGTATAAATTCAAAACAGTAGGCAAACATTTGATTCTATGCCATTCAAGCAGTCAGTACGACAACAACATATCTTAACGTCGGTTAAAAGTTAATACGAAATTCGCTATAATTACGTAGAGTGCTCTAAAATGAGAGGATAATAGAACAGAAGAGAGTAAAAGGAATTGGTTTGGTTTTGTTTAGGTTTGAAGTATTCTGTAAGTTCTTGTTAATTTGATTTATTTATGGTACTATTTAGCATCTCAGTTCATCAGCATCTCATTCAATTCAGGGCATGAAACGTTCATTAAATTTTGCTCAGAGGCCTCTTTTCTTCAGTATGGGACCCATATATTTAATTTCCTTCCGAAGGAAGCTATACTTAGGATTTTTATACCCGAAAAAACCATCGAGCCTGGCCTGGATTGAACCAATGATCTTGTGTCTACAAGTGGTTACCCCTAGACCACCAAGCCCGACTTTCTAAGTTCGTGCAATAGCCATTAGACATATAAACATAGAATATGAAAACAACGGGATAGTTTCTAGCCCTCTGATGAATGTGGAACTGTTATTATAGTGGATGGGGTAATTTTGTGATAGGCGATGATTTGTGTTATTATTTATTATAATCGGACAATTATATGTTCTTCTTGTCCTACCTCGGCTCTTGGAGTCATGAGTTTGATGCTTCCTAATTTTCTGGTTCCAATACAGAGGATAGGGATCTCAGGGGAATTTAACTGTTTTTAATGACTTAAAATCATTAGGGGGGAAGGAGATTGTTCACTGTAATTATGTGGGGTTTGGCTCTGGTTGGGCATTTAATTTATTTGACAATTTGGAAGGTTCAGAAACATGCTGTACTTCTGTCGTGTGATTCTTGTTATGGTCCTATTATACTTTATAATCTTACACTCGGGTTATAATTCACTGTCTTCACTCGCGTATTTATTCACTTTGACACAATTTCGAAACCAAACACTCACATGATCACTGACTCCGCGTGATTATTCTTACTATTACTCTCGCACTGACTGACTTACTCTCACTGACCGACCGATTTACTTTGACTCTGCGCGACGGCTTAACTGGTCTACTATGTCACTGAATAAGTAATTAATAAGGCTGATACTGACTCACCGCTACTATTGTCACCGTTGTTGCTACCGACTATGATTACTGCTGCTACTGTTATTCCACCTAGAAAGCTTAAAACTTACTTCTTATAGTTAATGTTAAATCTATTATGTGAATTCGCTCCGTCCTTCGCGAAAATTTAATTGCTTTAAATATTATTAAACTTGGTTCCTTCTAGAATGTTATTGGATCACACAAGTTATGATTTATTACAAGTTCGCTTTTATTCGTCGGGTTTTTGTAACATGTTGATTGGTTGAAGTTTCTGGGTTTTACCAGGAAACATACATCCGCTTTCCCCACGATACGAAAGAGGAACATCTGCCCTTTACCAGATTCCTGCGATAAAGCACGCTTTGACAATATATGTGTGGCCTTCCTTTGAAAAAGCTAATACCTTGGTTACTGTAAAAACAGGTGTTTCTGTACACGGTATTTCCTTTAATGACAAGTACAGTTACCGATTGAACTAGTAATACTGTCCTTTAGCGTGTAATGACATATGGCACCTTGAATGGGCAAGTGTGTCTGGAAGGTTTTGAACGAGAAAGATTTAACAAAAGGCTTTTCACATAAAGCTAATGTCCTCCTCTTACTTTTCCAACAAAGGTTCAGCATGTCCAACCCTTTTACAGTAACACAACAAAGACAAATATGTGCACTGTCAATCATAATATTACAGGAAGATAACTTGATATTACTTACTAGTCAAAAAGACATATCTATATACATACTTGTAATATTGAAGTGCTCGTTTTAATTGTAACATTTATACCCATGAATACTGTGCTATTCTTGGCATTGAACAATACCTGAAATAAGATATGATTATTATTATAATTGCCATCAGAAGCAATTGTAATTAAATAGGAACTTTTGAAACAACATTTCCTGCTTCAAATGCTACCCAGCAGCAAATGCGCGAAGTTAAGTGCATTATAAAAGTGAGAAAAACTTGTGGAAAATGGATGTACTTCTGTTCTGGTCAGGATTCGTTTTGACGTTTTCATTTCACAAGTAGCAATGGTGTTTAGGAAAGTGCTTTATAATGAACTTATGAAATGAAGCGAAAGATAAGGATGACGAAAATGGATGAAAAAAATAAAGGAGATATGAAAAAGCGGCAATAAGCTAAAAAGAGCTTGGAGTACAAGGTGGATGGTAAGAGGAAAATGAGCAAGCATTGATGGTGTTGACATCTCATTGTTAACAAAGAATAAACGTGTAATATTAAATCTTCCGCTCGTTACCTAGCCTTATTTTGTCATCCACTTTTAAGACGAAATAGAGCGGCTATTTGCCTGTTTTCTAATTAAAATTCTTCTGCATCTCCTTCTTACTGAGTGGACTAAATTTCCTAACTGGTCATTTACAGTCTAGTATCTTCTAAAAGAAGGAGATTTTTACATATACGTATCCAAATTTGAAAAAAAAATTAAAGTGAAATAAATAATAATAATAATAATAATAATAATAATAATAATACATAATAATAATAATATGACACTTCTCTTGAAACTTTACTTTTATTGTCAAATAATCTAGAGTTTAATTTTATTCATGGTTTCAATAGGAAGAATATTTGGGTTTCATACACATATTTGAACCATTTACAATTAACTCTTTATGAAATTCTTTTAAATTTTTATTTGAACATTTTCTATTATTCCGTTGATATAATCGAAAATGGAGACAAGTACTTTTGGCTCATCAAAACTTTCCTCTTGGATCGTGTGGAGAGCAACGCCTCCTTTCTGTTTAAGACACCTAAAACAACTGACATTCTATTTATTTTTCCTGAAGTAAGCTTGTCTTCTTTGTCTTTCTAAAAGTTCTGAAGTTTTCTTCTAAAGCTATTAGGGTTCCATGAGGGAAAGCATACCTCCTAAAGTGTGACGAATAAAACAAATTAATGTTGGCACAACGAGCAGGACGTTCGTTGAGTGCTTGGCAACGGAAACTTTATATATAAAACTTAAGAAACGCACTTACATCTGTACTTACTAGATGGGGAAAATTTCTATCACCTGATCACGGTGTTTCAAATATAAAAATGCACATTTCTTAATTTTATGAGCAGTGAGATTTCTTCTTTGTATATCCTGCATAGGTGTTAATGTTGTGAAAAATATTATTATTAGGCACGTAAAGATACGAATATATATATAGCAATTACATGCAAATACTTTAATTTCGATCAATTCCGGGAGAGATGAACCAATTCTTTCTATATCAAGCTAGAAGCTACATGATGGATGTGACTACCAGCTAGTGTTATTTGTGTGTTTTTGCGCACCTATTTTAGTTACACATTGTAATACAAATTAGACGAGTGTAAGTTTTTGTCGTTAATTAATAATAAGAATAATATCAATTGCAATTTGTAAATTATTTTAGACCACAAAAAGTTTAGGTAAGTTTTATCAGTGAAATTTTAGACCTGCTTTACCAGGGTAGGTCCATAAGTTTCCGGTCTAACTATTTTCTAGCTATGATAAAGACAAAAACTATATTTCATTTTTCAATATAGTAACCGTTTATTGCAATACACTTCTCACATCTTTGAATTAACATTTCAATCCCCTCCCCCCAAATATTCAAGAAGTCTTGTCTGCAAAATGGACATAAACAGCATTCATTACTTCTTCGTCACTCTTAAATTTCCTTCCTCGGAAGTCCATCTTGAGTTTGGAGAAGAGGAAATAGTCACTGGGAGCTAGATCTAGGCTGTTGGGTGGATGGTCCATCTTCTTGAAACCACATTTCTTCACAGCTTCCTTTGTAACAAGAACTGCACAGGCGCATTGCCGTGAAGAAGGCGCACACCACCACTCAGTTTTCCTCGTCTTTTCTCTTTGATGGAAGCACATACTCTGTGTAGTAGGCCGCATAGTACTCCTTGTTTACTGTAGCGTTCCTCTCCTTGAAGTCAACGAAGAGCATTCCTTCACAAAAGATTGTGGCCATGATCTTCTTGGTTGACTGAGTGGCCTTGGCCTTTAGAGGCGGTGTTTCGCCAGGTTTACGCCACTCTATTGATTCTCTTCTGGACAAGGGATGGATCATAGTAGAGAACCATCGTTTTATCTCTGGTAACAATGATTTGCAGAACATCTCTCTCATTGCCACGGCAGAGCCCCAAAAATGCCTGGCAACAGATGATTCGTCGTTGTTTTTGGACTGAGGAAGGAAGTCTAAGCACCCAGCTTGCACTAACCTTATTCATGTTTAAATCTTCATAAATAATTCGAAAGTTTGTAGTTTTAGAAAGGTGCAACCTTGCTGCTATTTCTGTAGCTGTGAGCCGTCTATCTTCCATAATTTCTCCTTCCAAAAGAGCGGTGTTTTCAGGAGTGAGCAGTTCGAAGGGCCAACCTGCACGCTCTTTAATGCTTTTTTCACTCATTCGAAAGGTTTGGTCCATTCTTTTACAGTAGAATATGAGCGGGTGTTTTCCCTTATACATATCCAATCGCTGTTTAATTTCATTCGGAGTAAGTCCTTCTTTTGTGAAGAACTTAATAACACATCGATACTCAATTTTTAACATGTCACAATCTTCTACACATAGTCTTCTTTATCCAGCCATATCTGAACAACTGAACACAATGGAGCGGAATTGAAATTACAGCTGCAATTATTTATTTAAGATTTGATAGCAGACAGATAAGGGTTTGTGAAGGCGATAAGCCATATCGGTGAGGGCAGAAACTTATGGACGTACCCTCGTATGCCTCCCTGATATTCGGGAAAGTGGACGAAGTCGGAACTAATAAAAATGTAATTCTTACATTAACAATATTATTAGATGTCTAAATATGCATATTGCGAAAATAAATTATAGGAACATCTGTAAAAATATATCTTTTTTATTATTTTTTTTTTTTTATATTTTTACAGGAAAACGCCAACCTGAATTGCATCAGAAGAATTTGAAGTGGAGTCTCCTTGCAGAAGAGAAATTGATACAAACTCAATAGAAATATAGGAAAAGTTATAAATGAGAATAAATTAAGTTGCAAAATATTTTAAAATTCCCAAAGCCCCCCCCCCCCAAGGAGTATAAAACGGAACAATATCCCCAAGGAACGTTCTAATTTCTATATCTGTACTTATCTGTATTGCAAAGTTTATTAGAACATTACTTCATTACTGATACATGTCTTTTAATTAGCCAAACAATAAACAAACACCAAGCACAAATTTGATATGGAATGTGAAGAAGGAGATTATGATTTTCTGAAATCTCTTATTTTAAAATTTGGACTTAACAGTGACTAAACAAACAATGGTTTCTTTAAACAGAGCTTTGCGGTTAACAAAAAAAAAAAAAAAAAAGTTGTTGGAAATATTTTAATTGTGCGAAAATAAAATGTTTATAAGTTAACTTCCAATTAAATCTGGGCACATTTTCATTACTAATGAAATTAACTTGTGATCAACCTGTAAGCGAAGCGAATTTTAACACTAAAATAGAGTCTGCTATCTTACGATATCTGTACAAATTAATTATGAAACCTTTGTATTCTAATTAGCCCTAGAATATTCTGTAACGGTCACCCGAATGAATATTTCGCTTGTAATAGGTAAAGAAGCTTCTCTTTCTGTCACTCAGATTTTTTGTTGCTCCTTTTGGTTAAAATGCTGTAGTGCTGAGGTTATTTTGAGATATGGATAAATATCTTTCACATATTCCTGCTAAAAGGGAACGGGATTAAATGAAAACGTTAACAACGGTAGTGCAGAAGAAGACAAGTCTACTAATTGTAGACCTTCCAAGCCGACACTTACACCCAGACAAGTTCTCACGCCCACGCATGCCCAACAGTGAATGCATTTAGATCATTTAAATAGTAACAATTATTAAATATATATTTTGTAGTAACAAACAGGAATGTTTCATGTATTTCGAAAATATATTCATGGCCACCTGGACGTACTCTATGACAGTAGGAAAAAGTTGTTTTCTGTAATCTTTTGTGCATTCTTACACTAATAATGACTGAGCAAAGGGTCTCTCTATTATGATAAAGATAAGTGCATACAGGTGTCCGAACAATAGTTCATTTGTATCTTTAGTTGCTGGAGTGCTCCGAAATTCGTTGAAGTTAGAGGGGGGAACCCGTATTGGCGATGACGTTATTATATTGAAAGATCATGAGCTCCCCAATGAGGAGTCAAATAGGTTATGGATTTAAAATGAGCGCGTTTGGGAGTACAAGAGCTCACCAACAACATTTGAATATTTTAAAGGCTCAGGAATCGATGGGCCCTTTTCTGTGACCCTCTTGAGTTCTTAATGACCACGTGGGAACACTTTGAATTTAGTATATAAGGGGAAACAGCTTTACAAACGCACCGCAGTTCAGACAGACAGTGGAGGACAGATCAGGTAGTTCAGGCAGTAGATCGCAGACCCAGTCATCTCCTTCATCAATAACGTACAGTAGAGAACAGGACAGTAAAAGACATTTCCAGATCTCCGGTCAAAACAGTATAGTAGCTAGGCTACCAGATACAGTAGGAAAGTGTAGACAATAGGCACA
Organism: Metallyticus violacea; assembly: GCA_030762175.1. Lineage (NCBI taxonomy): Eukaryota > Metazoa > Arthropoda > Insecta > Mantodea > Metallyticidae > Metallyticus > Metallyticus violacea. The sequence continues at coordinate 150,457,261 of CM060833.1, forward strand.
CAGATGCAATTTCAAGCAGTGTATGTAGCTCGTGGCATTAAAGTCATAGAGGTAACGAACCAGGTGGCCGACAACAAAGTGTCGTGTTAATAAACACTCAAACACTTCTAGGCCTTTAATGAAACAAAGTGTCGTGTGATTTGACCCCTTCCCTTTCATCTCCCTCCTCCAGTGACCACTAAGGCACAAAAGGCGACTTCGGGCATCTGAAAGACCTGGGGTGTGAAGTGGGACCCTAGGGTACGTCCAACTTAAACATCACATTAAAACTCGCTGCAGCATATAAAGGTATAAATGACTGTGGCTTTTGGAAGAAAAGGAAAAAAAAAAAAAAAAAAAAAAAGAACTTATGACGCTTTCAGAATTTATGGGAGATATAAAATTCTCTTGGCGTTTTAAAAATAATTAACAATGACTGAAAACACCATTAAAATGCTACTTTTCTCAAACATTTTTATTTTTTAGAATCAAGATAACGACGAAAATTTTGGAAACCTCTTCAATATGTAAAAATATGTTTACACTACCATTAAATTTTTTGTAATTATTACATACATAGATTTGTAATATTTGCCTTATATCTTACTATTTTGTAAGTGAGGCTTTTAGTAGAATATTATTTCCCATTAATTTCAGGGATAAGAAATTAGTATGTAGCTAGTCATATAAAATGCTTCTACTTAATTTCAGATTATAAAATTGTGAAGAAGACTTTACTAAATTGTTGCAGTTTCTTTCTGTTTTGGTCATCCCCTCGTGCGATAGTTTAATTCTAAATCTCAGAGCGAGTTGGGCTGGCCATCTAAAACTATTTCGCGCATAACTTACGGCAGGATCAGAAATGCCGTTTAAGTTAACTACCAACAAAACTCTCTTGACAAGCCTGCCCTCAGCCAGCAATAAACTAAATACATGGACCTTAATCAGAAAGGATAAACCTGTAACCATGACAGTAATCCGGTTTGTAGCAATGGTCTGGAAAGCGGAGCAATTCTTTGTTTAAAGTACTGATATAAGGGTTCCAGTGGTGCAGCGAAACGCTCCCTTAGAAGAAATAAAGGAGAAAAATAATATAAATAGAAAGACAAATAGAAACAGACATAATAGAGGCAAGAAATTTAGAGCTACAAACAATTAAAACACATTTTTGTTTACCCTGTGCATTTTACTTGCATGAGACTTGGTTCCTTTGAGAAGCCAACTGAAAAAAACGAGGGCGCAGGTGTTCGAACTCTACTCGATTCCAGTTAGGTGCCAGTTCTTTCTTCCCCTACTAATTTCCCTTTCCCTGAAAATTCAACATCAATATCATAACCATTAGGAATTAATCCTGTTGAAGCCCCTTAACTTTATCATCCTTTCCATCGCAACTAATCGCTCTTCTGTCTTTAGGTTTATGTTCTAAAATGACATTGAAATCCTATGTAGACATTCTACAGAAGAAGAATTCTTTTAAGTACAAACCTCTTGATGTAGAGCAAAGTAAAATATCAAAAATGTTAATGTGGATACTTTTGAATCAATGTGATATATCTGTAGTTTTAATAACCCGATTTCTAAACTCATTGTTTGTGAAAAATACGCTTTATTGTATTGCGCAGTGTATCCGGGATGTCCGTAAACTCCTGTGCTTTACTAATTATTGTTGGTGTATTGTTGGTTGTTACTGTTGGTTATTATTGTTGGTTGTTAGTGTTGGTTATTATTGTTGGTGTATTGTTGGTTGTTAATTAAAGTGTAGATATAAGAGTGCACGGACTTCCGGGACCCACTGTATTGTATCTGTTTCTATTTTTGTGTATTATAATAATTTATATTATTATTAAGGATGTTCTTCTCCGTTAAAGTTGTCCAGAAATTCACTCATACTTGATTTGTTCTGATGATATTCTAGTCTGGCTTTTTTAAACAAAGATGTGGCAGACATATAGGCAATGTTGAATGTTTTATAAACAAGCCATTGTAAGCGAATATTCCAATTATATATAAAAAGCCTGAGATATATTAAATTTGACTAAACCATTTTGTGCTTATTATAACTATTTCTTTATTTTTACATGTTATATATGTAGGTAGGTCTAAAAATGTATCCTGAAAAAGAGGCTCGAGCTATAGCCCTAAACAATGATGGACGAATTGTACTTTATATTGCACTTGTAATGTATATGGCTTGAAATACAGTCAATGAAGTCATAATGTAATTTAGAGAGACCGTAGAATATCGCAGACCAGGTTAGGATCATCAGAGAGATACAAATATAAAGGAAAACGTGTTGACAGTTCTTATGGAACACAAGCTACCACCTACGACTGTAGTCCAGCGATTTGTTAACGCATATGCACTCCAGATTTCGACCAAGCAGTTAGAAGAAGATTGCAAGCAAGTGAACTGATATCAAGTATACCTGCAACTGGTCCCAGTTTCCTCAGAATGTACCGAGTCGAACGATTGCCTTTTGCAAATGAACATAAGGGTTGAAGAAATGAATAATGTGGAATGTGTTCTGTTCACAGACGAGCCTCGTTTCAATCTGCGCTCATCTGTTGGACGTGGAAAGATTTGGAGAAGGAGGGGAGAACGATTTGCACAATGCTGCATTTCCGAACAGTTGCCATTTGGAGGTGGTGGAGTGATGATTTGGGCAGGGGTATATGTAGATGTTCATACTGTGTTGGTTTTTGTAGAAAATGGAAGTCCAACAGCCGATAGATACATAGACGAATGTTTGACTAATCATGTTGCATCTTTTGGCATATTTATAGCGATAATTTTATTTTAATGTATGAGAATGTACACCACATATTGCCCACAAGTTCAAACATTATGTCCAAGAACTGAGAATCCATGTTTTACCATGGTCAGCAAGATGTTCCGACATGAATGCGTGGGACATGCTGTAACGGCGTGTTAAGACAAGACTGTCGCTGCCAGAAACTTTACACGAGTTGAGGCGAGCACTTCTTGAAGAATGGGAGCATATTTCTCAAGAAGCCATTGCTAACCTGATAACCTGATCGAAAGCATGCCAAGACGTATGAATACAGTTATTCAAGCTAGAGGGTGTAACAACTTTCCTTTCAAGCACCGAAAAATGCACTCACAAAACTTGTCTTTATTTCACGTTCTTTACAGCTTTTCTCAGCAGAAATAATTTTTGTTTATACTGTTGTAATTTAACGTGCTTGATAAAACATATTTTATTTAATTGGGTATTATTATAATTAAGAACAAAATATAAAAATTAAGAACAAAATACAATGAAATATAAAAATATCTGGTTTGTTTTGTCCATGTGTGTAGTTTTTACGGTAAAATATTTGAAATGCATCTTATCTTAGCTGATTCATAATTTCCTAAATCGTTTAAATTGTTAGCCTTGCTTTAGCAACAAAAGGATTTAATTCAGATATAACGAACAACATTTCTATAAGGGCACCAATTGCCTCATACTTTAAATTCAAAGAAACGGTATTTATAAAGAACTATCGTTGTTGTTACTGTTGCTGCCAAGGTGTATTAGAGTTTTAAATACTCGATATTTCTTATTTCCGTTGAGAACATATTATACTATGTGCGCCAAGTTTTAAGGTCTCATGTGTACTTTTTAAAACGATTACAGTATAAGTGCAAATGCTAATGCTAATTCTTAAGTCAGTTAATCTAAAAAAAATGCTATGTTTAGTTCGAGCATTTTTGCAGTTTTTTCTATGAACAGAATGTTAGTTGCACGTTCTAAATTTAAATTAAATACTTACGTTAAAGCTAAATAATATAGGGTGATTTGTGATTTAGTAAAAATTTAATAGATACCTTCACTCACTTGGGCAAATATTAGCCAGCATAGTGGAATTTTATTTACTATGTTCATTTCACCTTCTCAGAAATTAACTGATGTAAATGCTAAAGCCTTGTTTATATAGCCAACACTAATATAACTACGTTTGGCGTCGTTTTCATAAAACTGTTAGCTATTGGATCCTTTCCAAAAATCTTTTTAACATCTTATTCGCTAGAAACCTTTATTCAGCATACAAGTCGGGCCATTGGCTTGCCTTCTGAGATTAAAAATTGTGACTCTCACAACGGTCGATGTCCTCAGCGGGCTAGTAGTTGAAAATCTAGCTAAAATTTTGCTCACACAGGTTATATCCTATTAAGAAACCATTTGTCCATTGCTTTGGAAGGCAAATCTTTATTCTACTGTTATGACTTTAATGATTACGTTTCCTCAGAGCGGCTGGTGAGGGCGGTTCACCAGAAGACTTTCCAGTTACAATTTCTGTGCCTTCTTTTACAAAGTACATTGCTTAAGAACTGTAACATCGCTTTGAAAAAATATTGAATTTTGTTAGTAAATAAATATTATACAATTACTTTATAATTATATATATATGTATTTATATATGTATACTATAATGGATATTAGTGGATTAATTATAGTAAAGCACTGATTTTGTAACAGTATTCAACTTCTGTAGTTACTGCCAAGGCATAACGGGCGGTGGACACTAGTGATACATGATGAAATGATATATTACGAATAGAGAAAGAGCTTTTTTTGCGTTCCAGGCTTAAGTTCACAGCATCCCAGATAATAATGTGGATTGAGGAAAACCTGTAAAAAACCTAAACCTCATTCAGGGAGGATGGGTCCTAATGCGGTTTAAACTGCAGAATTCTCGCTCACGAGTCTGTGCTCGAAAGGCCTCAGCCACACTTGTCGGTTCAAATGCTATAGTAGCCATGAATACTTGCAAATCTTGGACTGTTAATATTTGCACACTTCGAAATCAGTACACCAGTACCTGATTCCACCGGCCGCTCTATGTCAGCTATTTGAGATATGGTGGTGTGGCTTTCGAATCATCTACAGCAGTATGTCTCAAACGTTTTTATCCACTGAACTCTTTTAAATCCAGAATAATAGAGGGAAACACAGAAAATGGCTATACATTACGAGATTTAATTAATTCAACCATATTATAATTATGCCTTCATTAATATATTATTATATTAAACATAATACTTGAATGCATGTATATGTTTCTGCTGCTAAAGAAGTAGGTAGGTACTTACAAAAGGAAATAGTTTCTTAATAGCTTTCATTGGATATTCTCTCAGGCTGAGCCAAAAGTCCATCAATGGTATAGCTTCTTAAACTGAATTTCAGAACGAATTGAACGTTAATTCTCTTAATGTTTCGTATTTTTCATGGGTGAGATAAGAACATTTTCTGTGATCGGAAATGGATTGTGTACGCCCAAGAATTGATGATAGTATTCATTTTCTTCTTCTGAAAAATGCTACCTCATTGTGTTGTGTGCGCAAGTCCCCGAAGTGCTTGATGTTTACTTAATTGATTTATCAGATTCTCGGAGAGTTCGTTCGCCTGCAGGAAATCTTTCAAGTAAGGGAACACATATTCACGGTGGGTGGCTCTTCTGACCCAGAATATATATTTTTTTTATTTGGTTTATTTACGGACGCTCTTTAACATCTCAGGTCATCAGCCTCCCATTCAAACCAGGGCGTGAAACGGCCGACAAATTTTGCTCAGAGGCCTCTTTTTTTAGGCTTGAGGTTCTTTTTCTCGCCGTAAATGTACGACACGGGACACATGGCTTTACTTCCCTTCCGAAGGAAGCCATACTTACGATTTTTAGGCTCGAAAAAGCCATCGATCCTGGCCGGGTTTGAACCTGGGTTTAGGAGGCAAATGTGGTTACCACTACACCACCAAGACCGACTTCTATCATAAAAAGTAAAAGTTTTCAATGAAAGATGGCAAATTCAGCAAAAGTGTCCGGTCAATACTTTCTTATTAAAATAAGCAACAAAGCGGTGAGCTTAGTTTGTAATTAAGTAGTTTCAGTAAACCGCCACGGGTGGCCAAGGTCGTTAAGGCGCGGGCTCGTAAGCGGAAGGTCTGGGGTACGATAGCCATCAGAAAAGTCTTCCCTGACAGATATTTTCTAGGTTTTACTTGGTCCTCCTCATAAATGACTAATGCCGGAAAGATCTTACGTCTGGAACGCTTTCATCCTTTAAAACAATATACTTTCCCGGTTTATCATTTCACCTCATGTATCACCAGTGTCCACCACCTGTGATGCTCCAATGGTATAAAGTGAGATTTAAGCTTACTTCCATTCCTTAATGACTTGTGGAATAATTATTCGAGGAAATACAATAAATGCTAAAAATATTCTAGTACATGTTTACTTACGCTGGTACAGCTTTAAAATGTTTATTTTTATGTGTATTTTTAATCTTCTTATTGCTCGGTATGTTTTATAATACAACGTAAAATCGGATTTTAGGTAATTTTAATAATTTAAGTAGCAGAAGCTAAATCTGCATATTAGGATCAATATCTTTGAATAAGGAAGTGATAAGATTTGCCATTTGCTTGCCCTTGATTTACAATATTATTTATTATCTGAAAGATAAAATACGAATTTAATAAACTTTTTCTGAATACTTATTTTTTTGTTTGATTGATTGATTTATGGACGCTCTTTAACATCTCAGGTCATCAGCGTCCCATGCAACTCAGGGCGTGAAACGGCCGACAAATTTTGCTCAAAGGTCTCTCTTTCAGGGTTGAGGTTCTTTTTCGTGCCGTAAATGTACGACACGGGACCCACGGCTTTACTTCCTTTCCGAAGGAAGCCATACTTACGATTTTTACGCCCGAAAAATTCCATCGCGCGTTCGAACCCGCGATCTTGGGTTTAGGAGGCAAGTATGGTAACCACTACACCACCAGGACCGACTGAATACTTATTGACAAGGGTGACCGATGCATTGGCAAATTAAAGAGAGATTTCAGTTTGCCCAGACCGTTATCACTGAGATTATTTCTATGTTTTACTTAGTTAGCATCAATGGTAAATGAGGGGAATATACTCTAAAATTTGAGGTCTAATGCTTTCTCTCCCCCAATTTTTTTCCCAATTAATAATTTTATCTCATGTATCAAAAATAATATTCGTATGTAAATGAAGTTATCATAAATGTTATGTTATAAAGAACCCAGTAAGTAAAGCTCAAAATAGAAAAGCATCATGGGAAACTAATAAATTATTAACGAGTTAACATATGCACTTGAAATGAAAAATGCATTTATTTCTGCTTACCACTATTAATACACAGAAACGGAATCGTTTAGAAAACATTGAACAGTGATTGTAATATCGTATTGAAATGTCATTTATAGTAAAAACATTGAAATGTACAAAATATATAAATTAAGTAAACGCACAGTGAGTAGTATAGAAAATTATTACGGAAGTAATTATTTATTTACATCTATTTTTTTCGAGAAACTTCCCCAAATATTAACTGTCCACCTTCGCAATCTGCAGTTGTATTTTCTATCCTACAAATGTGGAAACAAAGACCTTTCTGATGTGGTGCGTCGGAAAAATGGTTTGGAACAATAATATATTAAACTACGCTTCGATAGCAATTTTCAGAGATCATATTTTGAATAGAAATTTCTTTAGTTTCGTTCGATCAGTTCTCGCTCTATAAAAATGAAACAAGACGCAAAAAGGAAATATATATATAAAACAAAAACGCAATGGCGAACACTGCCGGAAAAATGGGAAAAAAAGAGATGTGCTAGAAAAGTTATGGGCAAGAAGGAAAAGAACAAAAAGAAAGAAAGCATGTGGGAAGGACACCTCCCTCCACATACTGGGGGGAAAACAAGGCGAAGAAGATAAAGGAAAATTGTTCCAACGTACAAAATGTTTCTGTCCCACACGCACCTTCTGACAGAGGCATTTAGAGTGATCCATCATCTGCTGCTGTTCAGCGTCATTTTCCTTGCTAGTAAACCTTCATCCTTTCTGGTCCTATTGTCAACTGTAAGTGTCCGGTCTACCAATCACACTTCTGCAAGGGACTTTTTGCTGCATATAAAAATACAGCTGTCTTGGAAAATATATGGAGATACCGAACAAGACAAGTTTGTGTGTGTGTGTGTGAGGGAGGGGGAGGAGGAGGAGGAGGAGGAGGAGGAGAGGAGGAGGAGGAGGAGGAGGAGGAGGAGGAGGAAGAGAGAAAACAACTAGACTGGCCATGATCTTGTATTAAATGGTTTATAGCTAAAAGTGGGATGGTCATAGCAGCAGTTTAAATTAATTCAATCAAACAATAGCTTTAATAAAAAAAAATTATATTACAAGAAAAAGTTTAGATCTAAAATTTTGTGTTGCTACTTGCTTTTCCTATAAGTATGCACTCTTTCCACCTAATATGGTATACTGACGGCTCAGGATATACAATCTATCTCCCAGAATATACTGCGAACCCCCCCCCCCTCCCAAGATCAACATTAATTTAAGTTTCGAGAGGTATTACACCGTGTTTCAGGCAGATATCTTTGCAATCTTGACCTGCGCTCAAAAGGGCATTAATAAAGGCTACCACATTCTGATCCTTTCTGATTGTGAAGCTTCTTACAAATTTAATTCAAAACGGCTTTGGGATTGTCTTCAAACACTGATGGGACAACTCCGTGGAGTTGAGATGGGTGCCAGGTCGTCGAGGTGTGACAGGGAATGGAGAAGTGTACAAACGGGCCAAAAAGCGAGCATCTTGTTCTTATATTGCTACTGAAAAATCCTGGGGTGTTAGTAAATCCTTAACAAGAGCTGCAATAAAGTTGTGGGCTAGGGAGCTACATAAGTCACGATGGTCCAACTATCCCAGACAAACTCCTGGAAAACTTTTTGTAAACGAACTTAATCCCACACGTACTAAAACATTCCTGAAGCTGGCAAGGAAAAAGTTAAGACAAGGGGTGGGATTCATCACTGTGCATGGTCATTTCAGAAAACATCCACAGAAAATAGGACTCTATCAGGGAGAACCCATTTGCAAACTTTACAAAAATATTACGAAACTGCATGGCACATACTCTTTAAGTGTGAGGTTCTGGAGAGAAGGAGATGCCAACACTTCGGTCCACAACCATACCAAAATATAAACCTGTACACCTGCAAAAATATCATAAAGCTACTGTTATTTAATGCCTTTTTCTGCTATTTTAAATTAATTTTATTTGTTATTGGATAAATCCAAAGAATACCTCATATAATTATTAAGAGTGTTTTTAAGGCAGCAAATTTCATGATAGATTTTTGCTTTATACGTCATATAAAATAATCAAAATAAAACATGCGTTAAAGTAAAAACTAATATTATCAATATTTAAGAAAATATACATTGCTATAGAGTAATTTTATGTAACAAATTATTTCGTTTCTTTATTATATAATGAATGATACATATTAGAAAAAATAGGAAAAAAACAGTTTATTTGTTTCATGGAATCATCTCTGCACGTTACAAAACATGAGCCAAGCAAGTAAAATGCACTAAGTTTATATAAATCACATTTGTTGTTGATATGTCGGCTGTGAAAGCACTTCAACACAAACCAGTACTTTCATCTTAGACGATATTGAAGATACGACTGATACCAAGGTTGATAACACAGTAGGCGAGAAATTACTTTGTGATTGACACTTGGGACGTGTTTATGCCGGCGACTTGTCTGGCGAGAAGCTCCTCTTATCACTGACCAATCAGGTAGCAAAAAAAAAAAAAAATCTTTAGAGGCACAATATCATCGGCGTTGCAACAGTTAACAGTTAACGGAAATCTTGCAGTAGCAACGCCTTTTCAAGAGAATGCGTGGAAAGAAGAGAGCATTATGGAAGTAGTGGAGCGTTTTATTATAAATTTGGGTGACTCCAGTGATTTCATTGACAGTGATGGTGAACACAATGAAAAGGAAATAGAAATCAGCAGCGAAGAGGAGCAGCAGTACAGCCGTTGGAGACGTATAGCAACAGAGTGCTGGCGCGGCCACGTCAGTCTTAAGGTAAGTTCTTCCCCACTATAACTGTTGCAAATTTGATGTGTTTAGAGAAGTCATTGTTGGTAACAAATACAACTCTGTGATTTCGTTGTGAATGTAACAATGATTAACACAATAATGTTAAAGCATAAAAAGTCTGTAATGCACTGTGAAATATTATACTAAATATTTAAAAACAAGTCATATAAAAAGTTATTGCAAACTTTCCTACTTATGTAGGAAAAAACCTTTGCCGTTTATTTATTGACATTAAAATATGTTATTATTTTGTAATTATATAAAATCTCGGCTCTAGTTGTTGGAATTGATGATAGCAGTCAGGTTGAGAATGAGAGCTAAAACACGTCTAAAGAGACCGTGCACAGGAAACTCTTAAAGATAAGAAAGAGGCTGACTAAGGAGCAGAAAGTCAACGTTTTCAATTACAAACACACTTAGACCGGCTGTTCTCTCTTTTCGAGGCCGAAATCTCTCAGGAAACAATTTCAACAAACAGGAAATGAAATGGCGGCAAACTTTTAGCACTTTCTGAGATACGTTCATTGTCACTACGTCTTTTATCTCGGGGTATTGACGTGCTACCGCTGAGAACTTGTTCTGCTCACTTTATTGCGTGCCAGAACAAGAAAAAGCATACAGCAGTAAGAGATCATGCCATCTAGCACCGCTTTACATTCCTCTGTGAAGACAAGTTCTCTGAAAATACGAGAATAGCATGCCTTCCTTCACTTGTGCTAATAAGAAAATGGAGAACTAAAGAAACTTGGCTACATTAACAATACTCGTAGTGCCGAGTTTGGCATCTGCCTATTCAAGACAGACCAGAGCAAGTGCATACATAGGAAAATCGCGCCTGGTGCTATTGGATGTTTAAAATTGTATGCTGAGCATATTTCTTCATCTTCCTCTTCTCCTTTTTCTCTACTTCTTCATCATCTTCTTTTGTATTTCTCTTCTTCCTCCTCATTTTATTCTTTTTGTTTTTGTTCTTCTTCCTCTTCTTATTATTCTTTTCCTCTTCTTATTATTCTTTTCCTCTTCTTATCATTCTTTTCCTCTTCTTATTTTTGTTCTTGCTCTTCAATTTCGATTTTTTTTTACATCCTGGGAACTAGCAAAGAATTTAATTAAGTTCACTGGAACGATAATTTAGAATGGTCACTCACAATTACTAAAATAGCCAAAAAACATCTCTGAACAAAGTACCTTTTTTCTGTTTTCTTATGTTTTAATCGCCTAAGTTTTTACTTCATCTCAAAATACCAAAAATAAAATGACAAATAAAAATGTTGACAAAATGACACAAAGATTTGATAAATATTAAACTAATCTACCGTATACCTTCAATAATTATTACATTCCCGATTTTTATTTTGCAATGGTGTTTAACGCCCGTTTTTACTACTGAGGCACCACAGGCGGTGGACGCTGATGACACATATTGGGAAAGGATTTCTTTGAGAAAGGAAACGTTTAGAGTACCTCCCCGGCATTTGCCATTTATGGGGACTGAGGAAAATCTTGAAAAAACCTCAATCAGGGAGGACGGTCCTGGTGGGATTCGAACCCCAGACCTCTCATTCACGAGTTGCGCCTTAACGACCTCGGTCACCCGAGGGACGCTTTTCTAAATCTTTCTCAAATCACACTTTAAAAGCATAAATATAGCGTTTAAGACAGACGGACTGCCATGTTTATTTAAACTTGTAATTCTGCGGTCCAGTATCAGTTCAGATCAAGTCAATTCAGTTTTCAGATCAATTCTTCAGTTCTTAGGAGGCAGAATCAGTTTTGCAATGTCAGATCAGCGTGATCGTAGAGCGTTAGTTTATAGTTCAGTATCAATTTTTAGCGTCATTGAGTCAAATAGATCTTCAGGCATTACATGCCAGTAATTCGAGTTTAAAACTATAAAAAAAAATATTTTAGACAACGTTTAATAAAGATTGTGCTTAGTCTGGAAATTCGTTGCAGAGTTAATGAGTCAAAGAGTCAGTCTAGGAGACTTATAGAAAATGTTGTTACTGGTTGCAGTGATGCTAAGAACTTATCAATTATCACGCCCTCATCATTGTTAGCTTTAGTCATTAACTTTTGTATTGATGTTCAGTGAATGCCCCAGAAAAAGTACGCGGGCGAAACATCGCTGGCGACATCATAAGGGATCTGTAAAAAGTGACATACGCAGCATCTTAAATCCTCCACGCAGTAACCGAGTCCTCCTCCAGCACAGTAAATAATAAAGTTCAGTTCATCTCGCAATAAACCGAATCTATTTATTTATCCTGGTAATATCCCTTTCCCTGTTATCGACGGATAACAAAAATTCCAGCTAGAAGAGTTTCGCCGGATCAACTGTATAACAGCGGAAAACTATCACCAAAGAAGAAGAAAACATCATCCCTGAGATAATAACCATCAATCTAGCAGTCAATCACAAATATCTAATCATTCAAAATCTTTTACTTAATGTTTAATAATTAACCACCCAATAATTAATTCTCGCTGTAATTTTTAACATATTAAAGTTTTCTGGAAAACACTATACTTCTAAAACATAAAATGTAAATTTGTAATATAACATTTATGTTTTATCCACTGATATCACAATATATGTAAAGCTCAGGCAACAATAAATATATTTTAAAATTTAGTAATTCAAAATTCTTAAAATTAAACTTTAATTAAGATTGGGGGAGATTTCAAACAGGACTTTGGAGGTAAGTACGTGTACTTAAGCGTAATAAATTAATACCTTCTAAGAAGCTTTCCTGTACCTGTGAACAATCTCTTCCCCAAGAGAGGATATCTTCAATCAGCTTTTAATGATTTGACATTTAGACATCTACCTTGTGTTTCAAAATAGATTCCCTAATGTAAATTTGGGTTTCTTGTACAGTTTTGGGTCTAAAAACTGCAGTATTTTTTTTCTCCTGCGAGTGAAAAAATGTCTATTGTAAAGCACATAACTTTCTCTAATGTTGCGTTATTATTACATATTCTATAATAGACATAATTTCCGATTGAGCAAATGGTAGGTGATATCCTGAAATCATTGATATGAAATTTATTTCTACCTTAAACTGCACAAATTATCCAGAAAAGGAATCACAAAGAGTAATTCTCATAGACTACATGCCGAAAAGCTTTGCAATAAAATCTTTGGGCTAAGCCAAAACTTTAAAACACAGTACGAGAGTAGGTCCATAAGTTTCGGGCCTCGCCAACAAAGATTATCGCCTTCTCGAAACCCAGTTATTGTGATCCCTTGTCCAAAAGAGAATCAATGGAGTGGCAGGCATATACCTGGCGAAGCACAGCCTCTAAAGGCCAAGGTCACTCAGTCAACCAAGAAGATCATGCACACAATCTTTTGGGACTGTGAAGGAATACTCTTCATTGACTTCAAGGAGAGGAACACCACAGTAAATTGGGAGTAGTATGCTGGCCTACTGCACAGACTACGTGCTTCCATCAAGCAGGTGTGCGGCTTCTTCACGACAATGCGTCTGTATACACAGTACTTGTTGCAAAGGAAGATGTGAAGAAATGTGACTTCACCTACAGCCCAGATCTAGTTCCTAGTGACTATTTCCTCTTCTCAAAACTCAAGAAGAACCTTCGAGGAAGGAAATTTAAGTGTGACGAAGAAGTGATGGATGCTGTTTATGCCAATTTTGCAGACAAGACTTCTGACTATTTGGGGGGGGGTGTTGAAATGTTAATTGAAAGATATGAGAAGTGTATTGCAATAAAGGGTAACTAAATTTAAAAGTGAAATATAGTTTTTGTCTTTATCATAACTAGAAAATAGTTAGGCCGGAAACTTATGGATCTACGCTTGTATATCGCATTTAGTGGAGTGGAATGTACCGGCTGAAGAACCTTACTAACTTAGAAGCACTTCAAAAGTCTTGAGTGTCAAACTGCAGAGATTCAGCAATAACTTTACATTAAAACCTTACATTCATTTTGAGTACTTTTAGATGTGACAGCATCCTGTGCTTCTGCGACCCGAAAACTACACTATGATCCAGACAATGCTTCTATTTATACATATACTCAGTTCAATCTTTGTAAGAAAGGCCTAATGTCCCTTTACTTCTCTTATTTCCATTTGTAGTCTTTGAGACCAAGCTAAATAAAAAGGTCACGTATTTGTGTGCCTAATATGTGTGTGAAGTAGTTAAACGTTTTCTCGTCTGCATAATGCGCTTGCTCATTGGAAGTGAAGAAAACGACACTAATTAATGCAACTTCGCCTACTATTAAATTGCTGAAACCCATCAGGACACCCGCCCAAAGGCAATGAATGGTATGCGGTTTCTAACCTCATGGTTGAAAGCCCCATCCCCTCAACTCCCCGTCATGTTTACCAAGTGTATTCATCTGTCGTCCGAACAGCTTGTCTGTCTCAGTGGTCATGTTCATTGCAGGGCTACCCTTTGGCGTTCGTGGTATGGGAAACTATGGGTGTAAGTCCAACGTTGGACAGAGATATCTACAATAAGTTCAGACACGACGTGAATTACAATATTCAGGTAGATATTCAAAAGAAGAAAACAGAAAGATATTTTTAATATAAATCAGGGAATGTAGATGCTGACCGGATAGTCAATACCAGACCATTATGCCAATTTGTTTTCCTGTTCTACAATTAAAATTAGAGATATGACAGGAAGAAATAAATGTGCATTCTTTTGAGTTTATCCTCTCTTGCATGCAAATTTTCTTTGTTCTATCCACTATATCTTAAAAATATTATCAACCCCTTTTTTGGAACACACTTTAAATTTTTACGTCATAATAGTAGGGTATGGAAGAACTAGTTTAAGTTTATGATTTTAAGTCTAGTTCCCTCCAAGAAGAATAGGCAATCGTGTTAAAAATTCTAATAACGAGATACCAAATATGAGAGTCGAACATTAAAAACTGTGTATGTGGTAATGATTAGGTTCTCATTATTACATGAAAATGAGGTTAGGGGAGGGAATAAATAAATTACAATGTGATTTATAGAGGAGAACACCGAACTATGGTGCACTACGAGGTGTGGGATGCTGGGAAGATGCGTCTACAACAAAATAAATGTAATTAGATACTGGCTAAGAACAATTAAAGGACAACAAATAACCCTGAGGGCAATATGCTACCGGCACTAATTAAACAACAACCATTTTCTAAAATGGTGGGCAGCGGTTGTACAGGGGCAATTGTCAAAAATTGGTTTAACATTACTTGCAAGAGGGATAGTGAAAATAAGTATCACGTGGTAAAAAAATGTCAAAAGACGCCTGTGACATAAACCTGCAGGAAACAGGCACGATGCATGCAGGTGCCATCTCTGGAGCTGCAGAGCGAAATTAAAATTAGATGGGGTAAAGAGGCCCAGATCATGAAACTAGGCATAAAACAGAGGTAGGAAATAGCATGGCTTAGACTGGGAGGCACGTAAGGTTGTTGACGGGGAAGGAGACGGATTTGCCCATTATGCTCGGAACCGGAAGACTGGGTGCACATTTTGGGTAAGTGTACACAGACAGAACATGCCAGGATAATATTTCTGCCGGATTTATTTTTGACTTCCAGTAGGGAGAGGCTGGCATGTTGGGACTTAATTGTAAATAGACATAACTAGCTGGGCATTTTCTTAAATAAAACCATAGTTTTAGAGAAATTTCTATAAACATTGTACATATATAATCCGAAAATGTATATGAATATCAGAATTATTATTTTTTCATGTGAATGTGAAAAAGAGAAAGAGAAAGAGAGAGCATCTTAATAATGTTGTCCTTTTCTTTTGTTGTAATTAATTTCAGAATTAAGTATTTTACAACAGCATAGACAGTCCTGTGATACATGCGACTGTGACGTACAATTTATGTATATTCAGTTTAATTGGAATAATAAATATTACAATTTTAAATAATTAATTTTACAATTGTGTAACGTAATTGTTTAACTTACTTGTAACATTTTCATTTCCCATGTTTATAATCATAGATCTTTCGGAGCATCACGAGTATTAGTGTGTATATGTATTCAAAGAAACGTTTATCGTCAACCTGGGATTAATTCTACAGTTATTTTTAGGTCATGATCCACACTAACACTGGCGTAGTGCCTGGTTTAGGTATGAACACCTCGCGTTAGACAACTGATGTTAGTTTTAAGGAATAAAGCTTTTTATACTTACGTTCATATTCATTCATAGCTTAATAGTTTGATAGTTTCGCTGGAGATACTATCGGAGCTGAAAATCCGATGCAGAGGGAGCGTTTATTCCAAACAGGGGCCCAACTTCAATCAGTGGCTTGCTTGGTTTAGGTTACCAAAGTAACAGAGAGGGAGAGGGTACGAGAATCTGTCCTACATGTGCGGTGAAAGACTCTTGGGTACATATTCTGGGGTACTGCAAGGGGACGGAAGAAAGGCGAAAGAAATATCTACCGCTCCATTTGTTAGCGGGAGAGAGGGCAGTGGCAGTGCTGAACTTTGCAGAAAGGATGGAGGAGGAGGGAGTAGGTGAAATTTTAAATAAAAAGAGACAGCTCAGATCGGAAGAGGCAGACAACCGGGAAGGGGGGTAGGGGAACATGAGTCAATATGTATAATTATTTGCACACACACACACATGAGGGAATGTTAGATATTTACTTTTGAATTGTTGTCTTTTCTGTGTATTTTATTTACCTTTTAAAATTACTAGATCTGTTTTCTTTTTCCATTTATTTATTTATTTATTTATATATAAATTGTTTGTCTTTTAAGAGTTAAATATTGGTTTGTGTAATTTCATGTATTACGGAATGTATTAGGAAAGCACGTACGGTCCCAGGACTCGTGTGACATGGATAAATTAGATTTATAAAAATATATTTTGTAAATAAATATGCTGCTACTGCTACTACTACTTATTCAAAGAAATACTTTGTGCCTTCTAAGTTGAACGCAATCAATGGAAAGCAAGTTTGTGCCATTCGTCAGCTCTGTTGGACTGGTTCCCTTCACATTTATACCCCCATAACTTTGATCAATAATAGCATGAACAGAATATTAGAGTTATATCATAATGGATACTAGCCTGTGTTACAGTAACTTTTCATGTTGTCCATAAGCAGTCAATACAATTCTAATATCTTTACCCGAAATTCTCATTTACTCGCAACAATTGTGCTTCCGCGATAAGAGCACTTCTTCATATTACCAGTTTATCAGTTTTCTTTCTTAAACTTTTTAGCCAAATAATTTCTTTACATATCAATGAGCTTAATATCAAATAAGTGTCATACTTAATAGCATTTTTGTTCTACTGATTAAATTTCAATGCACAGCACAAAATATCTTCGCTTGCACGCTGTATTAAGTAACGCAGTCGCTCAATAGCACACAACAATAAATAGGAGACGTGAATTCTACTGCTTTGTTAACCGCAAAGAGTTATAATGCTACAAATAAATAATTCTTGTTCGTAAAGACAAACTGCCAATGAGTTTGCACTTGCGGTCATCAGCTTTGGAGCGGTATGTTTTATTACAGGAAGCATGACCTAGCCTGGCGTACTCTGCGCTCACCTGTGATCGCACGTCAAGTTTGGTGTGTATGGCAGCTGTTTAGTAATAAATGAAAATTAATATTTCTTTTAATTTCATAATATTAATTGTTTTATGCAGTGTTGTTGGTATTAAGTCTCACGACGATTTTATATCAGTTTAGTCTTGTGTCTTAAGAAAGAATATGCTAAGGTTTATTTAATGTTACAGGAAACTTTTGAATAATCTGTTCTGCGTAATAGCATTGCTCATCATTGATATAAAATGTTCAAAAATGGAAGACAATCAACCTTGGAAGACTGCATTTCTAGGTCTCCAGTCACAGCTCTTACGAAGACTTAAATTGCTGTTGCAATTGTCAGAAAAGTTCGACGAATCACATTAAGAACCTGTCACATATGCTGTATACTTTAGGAGCTGAAACGGAAAATATTCGATTTAAGGGCCTAAACACTCATTGATAGCAGTTGTTTATATAATTTTAATAAGTTCATTTCCACCTGTTTGTATATTACGTGAAGGCTATAAAGCTCAATATAAAGCGACAAACATTTAATAGCAATAGCTATTTAGCTATATTAGTTTAAGAAACCCATTTATGTACGTTATTACGTAAGATAAAGGCTATAATATTTGATTTGAAACTGAAAAAATTTATTGATATGTTTTAATTACATCAGTTAAATAAGTTCATTTATACATGTTTTATATTAGATAAAAGATAAACTGCTCAATATAAAGCCACAAACATTTAATGATAATACTATTTAGTTACGATAATTTAAAATCCATTTACTATGTTATTACGTAAGATAAAGACTATAATATTCGATTTAAAACTCCAAACATTCATTGATAATATGTTTTTAATCATGTAAATTTAACAAGTACAGCTGCACATGTTTTTATGTTAAGTAAGGACTTTAACTTTCCTCAAATAACAAATATTCATTTTAAATCTTATAACTCTAGTAAGTCATTTGTATAGATTTCATGTGTCAGATAAGGACTATTACAATGTATGTCTTAAAGTTTGTTTATAGGCCTTTATAACAATATTAATAATATAATAATATAAAAATGTAACGATTGAAAGGAACACATACATAGCCAAGAATATGAAAAGATTATAACTACAGATAAGAAAATTGTAATACTAAGTGAAGCAACCAATGGAAAGCGTAACAATATTAATAATGTGTACCAAGAATGAAACACGAGACAGACTACTTTATTGCGACTAAATAGAAATTAGCGCATTTCATTCGCTTAATTTACGTATGTTGAAAATATAATGCATTGTAACGTATAATATTATTACAATACTATTGTGACGGTTTATTTCTCAAAATGTGTTAATTATGCATTGGATTCCGTCGAGAGAAGTTGTGTTTTAAATTCCATTAGCAGAAATCGTGGTTCTTACTCCGTATAAAGGAGCAGTATTTTAACATTACGTAAAGATAAGTGGCAATTAATATTTCTTGGAAGAAATTACAAAATTATTGATTGTGATGAATGATAAGTTACGAGTATGAATTTAATATCCATATAGGAAAATAGTATCGAGAGAGAAATATAAACTATAACACTTCTGTCTCGTATTCAGTCTGCATATAATAATATTCTCAGAGCATAGTCGTAATCAGAAAAAATGTACTGTTGCGTGGTAATAAAAAACATCAATAAACTTCGTAGATTTCTATCAATTGTGAATTTGTTATACTTAAAGTCACACTCCTTTCACCCTGAAGTATCAATGTGAAAAATCGAGCTTAATACCAAACCCTGAACTAGCTGAGCATATGGTGGTCTTAGTCACATGAACTTCTACGACGATAAATGTCAACGGCGGCGTCAGTTATATTCCGCTACAAACTTGTTGGCAGTAGTGAACGTCGACGTCACCTAAACACGTAATTAATTCCATTACAGAGATTTGCATAGATTACTTACGAAAAATAACTGCACATATGTGTGGTTAAATACAAGACTTCATTCTCCCTTGCAACAAAATGTTCATGTGACAGTTTGTTTTCCGTTCAAAAGAGTGATACAGAAGAATCAACAAAGCTCAGCGTGGAATTCCACATTGTTACCAACGTCAAAATGATGATCTGCAGGTAAAGTGATGGCCGTTCTGTTCAAGAAATTGTTTATCAGTATGTTTGTTAACACATGAAGTGTAGTATTACAAAAATGTAATAAGAAGAACAATGTAAAGCATCTTTCTGTAACAGGATGTATTGCAACACGATAATGCACGATCACACATTAAAAATGTGGGGTTGGAATATTGCACAGAAATAAATCTGAAGCTCAGACATGTCCGCTTGCAATTTTTCTTTTTCATAAGTGGAAAGTATTCCTTCCATTCCAGTTTTCAGGAGAAATATAATCAGTGCGGATTCTATTCTAAAGGTCTTGTCAACCAACAGTTTCCAGTATGCCATTGCAACCCATGGGGACTACTTTGAGAAACACCATAAAAAATTGGAGGATTAATGAAAGCATGGCTCAGGAAAATAATTTTGATAATATATTTTAAACAGCCTTCATAGTATTTTACTCATCGTTTCTTGGGCAGAGCAGAGCTAAACATGTGCTCAATAGAACATTGCAGAATGAACATTTATTGAGTTGAGTTGTTAAGGATGAGCCGTGAAATGTTCAAATAAATCCTACAAGCCTCAAACCCTTCAACAGTTTGTAAATAATATTATGATCAAGTTTGGGTGATATATGTATAATCATGTATATTTTAGATTTTTATTTTGTATACCATTGCAGATTGCAATAATATTCCCGGTATTTTGTTAAGAAGACACCCCAAAGTTATTATGGTTCATGGGCGAAAAACATATAATCTATTGTTTCTTACTTCTAAGAGAGACCTTGAAGTACCGTTACGGCACGAGAGATTATAAAAGGGGGTGGAGAGACAAACCGCTATTGTATGTTTCGGATAGTTGCACTTCATCGGGAAAGTCGCCGAAAGGGCCATAAACTTTTGCCAGGAAACTTTACTCTGGAAATAAACAAACCGAAAAAAAAATCGTAGAGTTTCTTATCCAATCAATGGATAGAAAAATCAAAAGTAGGCGACATAGCCAATAGGGCAAAGCGATGAGGAAGAGACAACTAAAATAATTGTTGAATTAAGACATCTAAAATTGGTGGACGGTGGGAGTCGTGCTTTATAGCGGGATTCGAGTCCCCGAGGAGAGAAGTTTTGAGTTTTGTAAAGGTGCGAGAAATGTAGACGACAAGACGTTAAGTCAGTTAAGCTCGTGAGGCGTAGGTGACCAACCGTTAAGCTAAATATAGTAGTTCACGGAAATAGAGTTAGTAAGTTGGGGAGTAGTTGATCAGAAGATGTTAGGTAAAAAATCCGCTAGAGCGTATTAAAGATAATTAGAGACAGCTGTGACGTGTTAGCCTGTTTAAAGAAAGTACCGCCATCAAATATATATATCGTAGCCTTTATAATGTTTTCCTGAAGATAAAGACAAATTGTTTAACAATATTTGGTCTGTTATTGATATAAACACCAGCTGGATGAATGTCGGTTGCTTACAAATTCATCAAAATCAGTGTGTGAAGTTTATACTTCTACATAATAGCAATGAAAGTTACCCAAACAGGTAACAAACACACAGCCCATGTTGGTATGAAAGAGAAACATAAAGTTATTAATATAACGTTTTGAGTTCTCTGTTAGCAAGTGGGGGTACAAAATATTTCTTTTTACAGCAGGAACAAGAAACATTACCATATTAGGTGCCAGAGGCTCAAACTTGAATCTTCTACTCCTAAACAGAAAAGTGTTCATTAATATGTGCATATAGTTTTGTTACACGTCAAGCTAAATTTTCATAAAAGAAACTGATTTTTTTTATTTATTTCAGGCATTTTAAATCTAAATTGTCCAAAATTTATGATGCAAAATTGAGGCCACTAATAAAATTATTATTAATGGTTCATGATACGTTTAGGGAACTGTAAAACTGCTTGGTAATAATTGAAAAATTGTGGAGCCTTTCTTAGACAATGCAAAAATACAAAGTGATATATTCAAAATGAGGGATTAAATAAAGCACATACATTATATGCCTTTGAAAAGTGATGTTTTGCACCAGAGTAGACTTCTTTCAGAAAATCTTTCGGCTGTCAGTGACGAACAAGTAACTTTCTACAATGGAAAAAGTATAAAGGAAAATTAAGTATTACTGGACTTTCAAAAGAGGCACGACGTAACATCACATTTATATTACCTCAAGATAATCGCGTGCCTTTCTGGTGCCCATGCAATTTTTTTTCTCCTCTCTTGTTTTTTTTTTTTTTTTTTTTTTTTTTTTCCCTTATTTTTTCTGATGAGACTAGCAGGAGATTCACGCCTAGACTTTACAACGTTCGGACTTTTTCTTTGGTTTTATGGTTTCCTCTTTTACGCACATAAGATTAGGAATCTAAATTTTGGTGTTAGGTTACCGGTAATACTAGAGCGGTCTGAAATGTTTTCGGCCTCCGTCATTGGAGGCCACACAATTGGCAAGAAAATACTTTTTTGCATTAGTACATCCATCTTAAGCATGCATTTGAAATAAAAAGTTATTTTTTTCAAATAGTTCTCTTAATACTGCTTTCTATAGCAGACTTTTTTTTGAGTATTCCATAAAATTCATACCAAGATTATAAAAAATTCTAAAGACTTCATTCTTCATTCTCAAGAATCAACAGAATTTAAACGCGATTTTGCCGTCCTTGAATACACCGCGCGTAAAGAAGATTTAAAAAGTGTAACAACAGCAGAATTCATTGAATAAGCACGTAATATGTTATTAGGTGATAAGCGAGTAACAGTTCGTGAAGTTGCTCATGGTGTAGGCATTTAAAAAGCCCCTTTAGCTTTATTTTACAAGAATAATTGCACATGAAAAAGCTTTGCGAAAGCTGGCTCCCCCTCTTGCTAACTATAGATTAAAATCGCATTCTTATTAAAACATTACAACAATGTTTGAAGAATTTAAACAGCAATGGAACTGATTTTGTGTGTCAACTTATAACGTAGGCTTAGATTTGGATCCACAATCGAAAGAGCGGCGAAAACAGCGGACAAAAGCCGGGTGCTCAACGCCAAACAAGAAAAATTCCGTCACGCAAGAACTGTGTAAACTAAGCGAATTTCTCACCGAGGAGAATAAATTGAAAAATGAAATTAAAACCCAAATCATGGCCTTAATAATGGTACGTTATGGCATTACCATGTACTGTTGGGAGAACAAAATTAGAATTCTTGCAATGTATATTACAAAAGAAAATCACTTTTTAGAATAATAATAATAATAATAATAATAATAATAATAACAATAAGTATTATTGAGATTAAACCACAAAATTAATGATATACTACTAATTAACTGTAATATATGACACTGATAGGCAAAGTTATACTGTGTGGGTATTTTAAAGCATTTTTAAATGTAACCGTGTTTAAGAATTGATTCCTTGATATCATCTTTGCATTCACTAAAAAATAACAGGAAGTTTTATTGTGTATTGCTCATATGTTTCAATAAAACAAAAATATGTTAATATTTAAAAATAATTATAATATCCTAAGCAAATATACAGAAACAACAATAAACAATCAAAATTTTTATCGCTTTTCATTGACTTTGAAATTGAATTTAAATGTTATTGTATTAAAAAGATGTACCGAAAAGGTTTTCTGAAGATTATTACAGAGCGCTCTTATGTACAAGTATAATTCTTAAACATATATTAGAATAATATTGCATATTTGCTATCTTCACTACGATGCTTTTGTTAAATATAAAACATATGCATCATTATAAATACAGTTTATTTGCTCATTTAATTTATCCTTTTATTTTAAATCAAAAGAAAGAAAATTAAACTTAAGAGCGCTTTTTAAATTTGGATTTTCAAGTGTACCCTTAGCTCCTAATGGTTTAATTTTCATAATTTTTCGAAAATATTTGTCGTATTTCATTTAAATGGTATATACCAAAATTTATTGTGAAGAAACAAATATTGGAGCCACTAGAGGGCTTTTAAATTTTAAGTTACAGGCAAACCTCCACTCTTAAGGACGCGGTTTCTCTGATTTTTCAGGAGCTATTTTCCTTATTTTATTTAAATGATACAGGTGGATTTTCGCTGCGAAGAAAGCAAATATTGGTGTCGCCGTTAGAAATATCAAACTCTTTAAGAACCCCACAATTTGCTGTACCCTTCCCTACTTGTAGCAACCGTTTTAGAAACTGCGTTTTTACCTGGTTAAGTTCCTCGGTGTTTTTTTACCCCGAAATTTCGGCCTCGACGCCATAGTTGACCTCACAACCGCCCTGTAACTAACTCCCTTTTTCTAGATGGAGTTTCCGGTATTTTTACTAAAATCTTTAATGTCTGTATATTTTTAATTAAGCACTTGAGTTTTGTGTTGCCTTTGTGTTTTGTCCAGTTCCCGTTCATAGCTAAAGTGTCTCTCAAATATGTGAATTTCTTAACATTTTCTAATGCCTGACCTGCATACACCCACCTCTCTTTCCCGCTGTACACTGCACCGTTCTTGAACGTCACGTTTCGGTCCTCTCTTCATTGACTACCATTCCTGACAATACGCGTATAAGCAGGCTAGTTACCTTTGCAAACCGTCAGTTGTTGTACATATCGATATTAAAGCATGCGCATAAAGGAGAGCTTTAATCATCCTCGTATATATGTTTAGTTCAAAGAGAAGCAGCAATTGTTATAGTGAGATCTGGTGTTTCTGAGCCGCAACAGTTTTCATAGCCATCAAAGAGATAAATAATGTAATCAAATGCGATGAAACAACTTGGTAATCCGCTATTACTTGAAGTATATGTGTTATATTTCATGTGCAAGTAGAAAATTATTAATAATTACTGAAAGATTGATTACTTAAGATGCCATCACTAGTTCTGACGGCTATCGCAATACAGTTACAGCTACTGAACTGCAGAAGACGAATAATATTCAAATGAAAGTTTAGTAATATTAGATATTTACCCAGTTAAAGTACACTGCATGTCAAGAAAATTTTCAATAATTTTATGCAGCTAGATGCAGCCCCTATTACGATAATTCGACCAGAAAAGACTAAGAGTAGCTGTACTAGCTCAAAACAGATGGAATAAACCATTGAAATTGAAATTTGGGACTCCGACCTACAAAAAGGAAAAGAAGTTGTTGACCCTAGTTCTTAAATCAGCCTCAAAGTAGAGTTAGGTATACTTTGTTAACCCTAATATTTAAGTTAACAGAATGGACATTTGTTTCAACTAACGCTTCTAGAAATAAGAGGGGAAATATCGTGCGTCCACAGTACCCATTTACCAGCCACGCAGGCATTCCTTACTGTTTCTTATAAAATTAGCAATCAAGCACTATATTTCTTCAAATATCTGTTCTTAAGTTGTCTTTTAGTTCATGTATAATGTGAGATTTCTATAAACTTCCTTTTGGGTTCTCCAAAAATATCAGTCAAATGCGGTTAATATCTGGGGAACATAAGGAACGTCAGTAATAATTGCCCCTTCCTTAATAACCTCCAATGAATCACAAGTAGTGTTAGCTATGGTAGAATCGTGTTATAATTATTCATATTGACTCCCATTGTGTAATTGTTCCAAAAAGATGTAATTATTTGAGTGATATGTTTCTCTGAGTTTTCGGTATATATATATATATATATATATATATATATATATATATATATATATATTACAATAATATGCTATGCAAACACTGCACACTGCAAATCGTATTTTTTTTTCCATCATGCAAGAGCATTTAGAATTAATAGTAGCTTTTCTGTGCTCCAAAACCTATAGTTTTGTGAACAAACAGAACCAAGTACAGTAAATCAATCCTCGTTGAGAAAAATATAAAAGTCGGAACAGAAATATTCTGCAAAAAGTACTACTTACGTCGTCAATGTCCTGGACTGCAAGTTCTAGAAGGCTTCAATTGTAGCAATTTAGTTAGCTTTTTGAAATTCCTATTTCCGGCGATACACCATGTAAAGGTTTCTTAGGGGAATACATGAAACTTTCTTCAATACTTTTCTTCTGTTAGGGTACAAAATTTTTGGATAGGAATTCTACCGTATATTAGTACTGTTTCTCTAAATCTATGAACAAACTTTCTTACAGAATCTCTACCGAAACGCCATGAAAACCTAAACGCTGCTCTATTAAGATTCTATTTTCATAGAAGTGCCATACACAAATTTTCTCTATTTTAATGTGGGATGAAGTTTGTGGGGTCACTTAATCAAGACATTGAACGATAAGAACAGTCATTAACGCTCTGCAAGCAAACCACCAACAGACTTGTGACAGAAATATGACCTTGAGTGAAACTATTAATCAACCCCCAAGGATTTAATCTGTCGGTCAGCTGTTGTGGTTCGCGCGCGTAGCCGGCTGATGACTGACTGAGACGAATGGTTATGTTATCACATGATAGAATGAACAACATTTTAGAATTTTATATCAGCCGTGAATTCAGTCGAATACTACCACCATAAAGATAACGTTAGCATTTCAAAAATGTTTAGAAATAGAGGCAGTGTAATCTACCACATTTGTGCTTTTAAAAGATAGGAAGGTTTACCTCTGGTAGGCTCAACAGAAACATATTCGGCGTGTTTTTGTGTAACTTAAGAGAATGTTGAACTAACCATTTTCCAACTGGAAGATACTTTCATCGAAGTTGATTGAAACAGTAACACGTGATATAAACAATAGAATGAGTAGACTGCGTTATATAAATAATGTTCCAAATAATTCATTACGCAGAATATTGCAGGATACGTTTCACTGCATAGTTTGAGTTGCTCATAATTATAGAGTGACGCTCTTGAAAAGTATTTCAGTAAGATGCATATCTTTTTTTTGAAGATACTCCCTTCATGTACTAAATAGAAGAATTCCTTCATCGTTCTTATAGTCTAATCTTTATTTATCAAAAGTTTAAAGGAAGAATCCTGAGATTAAAAGTGTGAATATATAAGTAAAAAAGAAACACGTAACCCAAAACATCAATCAGGAATTAACCTTTGAGAAGAATGCTATGGGAATGAAATAGATGGGAGTTCCGTGCAACGGTTTTATGGCACTAAGAAAGGTAACGACTAGAAATACATTTGGCAGCTTAACCCTTAAGCTCTTCTTTCTCCCCACATCCTTTCTTCTTCATTATTACAGGCATTAGCTCTACGACTACTACAAGCTTCGGTCTACACCCCCAGCTTAAGATGAGAAAGTGAACGAAGAAAGAATAGGAAAGGTAAATCCAAAGGAATTAAACCGGTGATATTACCGGCTTAACTGACTTACACTTTTATATTTTCCATCTATGGATTGAGACTGAACTAATTCGGATTATGAGATAAAATAAGAGCAGATCAGAATATATTCCTACCGCAAACCCGCATCTCTGTTGTATTCAAACAATTTATGTCGTCACATTTGTCACAGGCATTTTCACTCCCAGAGGACGTGTACATGTGACCTTTTTACCTTCATGTCACTCAGAGGGAGCGCACGTTGTTCCTGAAAAGTCATTATAACAGTAACATTTCCTAAAGTTACGCGGAACAAAACAGCAAATTTAGGAACACAAAATAGTTGTCGTGAAGATTGAACAGTTTGCGCCTGCGCAATAGCTTGTAAACATTGCCGCTGCAATGCCTAATTGCTCGTGGAAGGCCTCCCCACTCCCCCAGAATGAGTGAAACCTCCTGGAACCTACAACAGAGTTAAAATTCAATGGGGACAGTTATTTTAAATTTAAATTGAACTTTATTGAAAATATATTCCAATAAAGTACATAATGTACTCAACTATACATAATGGCCATAATGAAGAGGGGGGAGATGAACAGGGGGTGTGAGTAAAGGGAAGGGGGGACTCAACAGTAATGATTTCATTCATGTCTATGTATTTGTATTTAAACTATTCATAGTAAACTGAAATATAGAAGTATTTGTATATTTGTTTGTATGCATATAGATTTGTGTGAATGTAGATGTGTATGTATGTATGTATGTATGTATGTATGTATGTATGTATGTATGTATGTATGTATGTATGTATGTATGTATGTATGTATGTATGTATGTATGCATGAGTATTGCCCTTTTGATGGCTATAAGGACGACATTGGCATGTATGGCCGTAAGGCCCATGTGACAGTTGTATTTATTTGAGTGTATCCTAAAATCGTTCAATAAAACGTCCATGACTGCTACTACTTTATCCATGATTTACAAAATAAAAACTAAAATAAAATATTATTAATATTACTTTTCTCCTCCAGATATTTTCTTTCTAGAGTTGCTTGTTTACATTGTGATCCCAATACACACAACTCCAGGTTTTAGTGTATTGGTAACCATCATATTGCTGTATTATCCTATTCTTGTTTATACTAATCTGAATTGTAATTGTAATTTCCGGGACCACTGCCAAGCCGAGTCCAACCCAATCCGGACAATTCCCTTGCGGGAGGGGCTCGAATAAAGTCCGGCCCTGCTCCCTCTAGTACGTCAGAGGTACTACGGGCACTCAGGGTTCGCAGAGCCCGCACCTGGAGCATCTGAAGAGCAATGGCCAAAGCCGCGCCCCCCCTTACGGGCGGTTTTGTATATGTACGAGATGTTGATTAGGTTTATTTACGGACGCTCTTTAACGTCTCAGGTCATCAGCGTCCTATTCAATTCAGGGCGTGAAACGGCCGATAAATTTTGCTCAGAGGCCTCTTCTTTCCGAATTGAGGTTCTTTTACATGACGTAAATGTACGACACGGACCCACAGCTTTACTTCCCTACCAAAGGAAGCCATACTTACGATTTTTACACCCCGAAAAAATCCATCGATCCTGGCCGGGATAGAACCCGCGATCTTGGGTGTAGAAGACAAGTATGAATACCAATACACCACCAGGTCCGACTATGTACAAGATGTATTCACTTATTCATCCTCCTGTAGATCCTGATGGAATACTGGTAACCATACTTGTCTTATAAAACCAAGATCGCAAGTTCAGTCGCGGCCAATTTTTTAGGACGTAAACAACCTAAGTATGGCTTCCTTCGAAAAGGAAGTAAAGCCGTGGGTCCCGTGTCGTAGATTAGAACTTCAAGCATGAAAAAAAGGCCCATGAAAAAAAAAAAAATATGTGAACAGTCAGAGAGTATTTGGCATTGTATACTAGAATTTAAACAAACCAAGTTTTGTAAATAAGAGTTCCTTAATGTTTGGGAAAATTACCAAATAAAATAAAAAGTAGAAGAATTTTAAATTTAAAAGCAGACGAAAATATTAAGGAACTGGGAAAATACATAGACAAGGTGAGACAGAAATAGTTATGGAAGGTAGGTAAAATGAATCGAAATAACAATGCTAACCATTGTACTATTTAGGAGTTTTTTTTTTAATGATTTATTTATGGACGCTCTTTAACAGCTCAGGTTATCAGCGTGCCATCAATCCGGTCGTGAAAAGGCCGACAAATTTTTCTCAGAGGCCTCTTCTTTCAGGCTTGAGGTTCTTTTTCGTGCCGTAAATGTATGACACGGGACTCACGGCTTTACTTCCCTTCCGAAGGAAGCCATACTTAGGATTTTTACGCCCCCCAAAAATCCATCACTCCTGGCCTGGTACTATTTAGGAGTGAATATAGATCTGCATTGCATACCGTCAGGATGGGCAAGTGGGAAATTTAAACGGTTATTAATAGTAGTAAGTTTACATGAACTGAGAACATGGAAAAGAAAATTGTTTACTTTGATTTTAATATGTGGTCTTGTTTGTATATAAGGTCCAAAGGAATAAGCAATTCTCAAGGACAGAACTTTAGTTGAACGGGTTTAATTATAAAAGAAGGAAGGTTTATTATTGCATGAAATATAATTTAATGTTGTATTGAATATTTAATTTATTTATAGTATTGTGTTCTTTGGTTGGATCGAAGCCCGGTCCCCTGGATATTCCAGTAGGTAGTCGATGATGAACTGGCGATTGCGGGGGGGGGATGGCTGAGCCAATCAAATTAGAATTAATTGGAGTTAAAGCCTTCTGGAATTGTCAAAGACACTGTTTGTATTATTTATATTTAAAATTAATGTTTTTTTCTTTATTTGTGCTCATTTTGTTAAAAAAAATCATATTTACATTCCCAAAAAATGCAAAAACACAGAAGGAATCCATTCACCATATGTAGGCACAAAAACTGCACTGGAATGTAAGCTGGAGGTACAGAATCTTATTTCATATTCAACTAAATCTATAATTTTTATAACTATTAAAGCTATAGAAGTTCGTTTCCTTCTATCATATGGAAACATGTTCCGCTGTTTTCCGTTATGCCAGAGCATTTCACTTGACATCAAAAGTTGCTGGCTTCCGGGATAAACGTGGCGTGGCGCCTCGCGGAGAACGCTGGGCCGGAGAACTGTCACCAACTGCCAAACGAACGACGAACATGTAGAAGAAACTTTCCTCTGAGGAATCCCATGTCCTTCCTGTTAACTCGGAATGGTGAGTGACTGGTATATCGTGCAAGAACCATTTTTGTATCACCCAAAGGGGAGGGAAAAAAGGAGAAAAGAAAGAAAGAAAAACAAAACAAAACCAAACATGGACGAGCCCACTGAAAGCGACTGGTATGATAAACTGTTATTCATATTGTAAACGAGCTATAGAGTGGCATAGTAACAACCCTCCCCGTTATTTTTAAATATAAGTTCGTAAATCTTAAAGCAATATAAGCCAATGACTGTGTAGTTAGTTGCACCTTCAGTTCCACTGCGCCGTTTTCTTATAAACTAAACGCACGTATTTCACACAACCGAAGAAAGTTTCTCTATTACTTGCTATGACGACATTGACCTTTCGAACAATTAGCGGACTATCATATGCATTACACTGTATATTGCGTAAGCTATTTGGATAAAATTTATCATAAAAATAGCTACAGAGGGTGCCAAAATGTAAACACACTTCAAGCAAAGAAAAAAAACTGTTAACATAACAAAATCGAGTTCACACAAACAGAAAACGATGAGCACTAATCATCTTAGACTTATACATTTACAACAGTTGTTCAAAATGCTCACCATCGGCGTCGATACACTTCTGAGTACGTTGAACTACTGATTAAGCAACGTTTGTGAAAGTGTCCTCAGCGATTACAGCACAAGCCGTTTCAATTTCTTCCCGAAGTGCTGACAGTGTAACTGGTTTTCTACGCTATACAATATCCTTAAGAGTTCCCCATAGGTAGAAGTCCAACGGAGTTAGATCCGGAGAACGCGGTGGAATCTCTTCATCCTATTGCCTTTGGTCTTCAACATTCTCGGTTTTCCATTGCCACTTCAAAATTGCTTTCCGCTGTTCAAACGATAATCTTGACTCCATTTGTTGTAGCAACGCTATCATAATGTTTGTGAGTCACATCTGTTTACAGAACATCATACTACACATTACTGTTGTTTTTCGGTCCAATTTTGAAATATATTAAATACATATCTACTGTGAATGTGTGTATACATTATTGGCACCCTCTGTAGTAACACTATTCAGAAAAACACGGGAAACTTTGTGATACTGGAACTCTGAAAGTAATCATTTTATTTTTTCGTGCAATGTGTACATCTATCCTAAATGGTCATTTTAGTTTGGAATGGGCATATAAACTGGAAAATATCCCCAGCTCCAGAACAGAAATATATAATACTGAACATATGCAGCTTTTGAAGCAGGTCAGCTGTTTTCTAAACTGACTGAATGAGCTGTATTGGCCACACAGATATTCATGGAATAACAGATCTTTATTGGTGACATCCGTTATTTTAACTATTCCATAATCTGATTTAAATTATGCGCAGCAGAGCAGTATAACAAACACATGCACACGCAACTGTTGACTTTTTTTTTATACTAGCAGAGCGAGAAATGGAATAACAAAGGATTTGTTATCGCAGCCTATAGATGATGGCCATTTCAAAGTCTCGTGTCACCACAAAGAGGCGGATTGTGCTGTAAGGAAGTGTTCATAGTCAACCCGTAAGAGTTTATGTTTTCTTTGTAAAAAATAAGTAATAGTGCAGGCGCACGGGTGTACCGTTCAATTTGGACCCGTTTAGAAGGCTCAGGCTAGGTGCCCCAGATTGGATATCAATTTCGAAGCACTTTGTGTTCAACTCTGAATGGTCTCACTTTGTGATGCCAATTTTGAAGGGGTTTTGTAGATTGATTATTGATCGCCTCGGTGTTTTTGCATACGCTTAATGACAACAATTTCTCAGGATGAATTTTGATGTTTTATTAATTCATATTTAACAGGACTGGGAGAAGAGTTCAATAATAAAAACAAGCAAGCAATGTAACAGTATATATATATATATATATATATATATATATATATATTAGATGGAACATATATTAGTGAATACACATACCTAGGACAACAGATTTCCTTCCATGATAAAATGGAAAAAGAAATACAAAGAAGGATCTCATTAACCTGGAGAGCATTTTGGGTCTTTAAGTTTATATTATTAGGCCAAACACTAAGAAAATCAGATTCCAGACGCTAGAAACCTGTGTATATCCTGTATTACTATATGGGTGCCAGACATGGTCAGTAACAGAGAAACAAAAGTAAAAAAATTCAAATGTGCCAAAGAAAACTGCAACGCAAGATCCTGGGAATATTTTGAGGGACAAAATACCAATAATATTAATAAATAAGTTATCTCACACAACAGACATAGCAAAAATAGCTACCAGAAGCAAATGGCAATGGGGCAGTCATGTCGCAAGAATGCAGGACATTAGTTGGACCTCCAAGATCCTCATGTGGGGCCCCCGGATTAGAAAAAGAACACAATGCAGACCCAGAAGAAGATGGACAGACCTCTTCAAGGTACTGAAGGTCCAGATTAGTCAAGAGTAACAAGAGGAAGGGAAAAATGGAAATCTCTCGAGAAGCAACTGGTGCAGTGAGAAATGGAGTAACCAAAGAACAAACCAGTCAGTGTTTTAAACAGCATACGAACAACTAGCGAGGAATAGCTCACCGTGTTAGGAAAAAGTGAGCTTTTCCTACTTGTAAGGAGGTCTTTGCCCTTAAGGGACACTTGTCGGTCCTGGTGGTGTAGTGGTAACCATACTTGCCTTCTAAACCCAAGGTTCGCGGGTTCAAACCCCGCCAGGATCGATGGATTTTTT
>CM060833.1:150495000-150707500 GCA_030762175.1 Metallyticus violacea
TATTATTATTATTATTATTATTATTATTATATTACAATTTTGGACATGTTCTAAAATGGAAAATATTGCAATATCTAATCCCTTAATCATTACCTTAATTACAACAATTATCCATAATTAACTTATTCTGCTCTTGTCCCCACTTTGAACACATTTTTTTTCCGACGTTTCCTTGTTTAATGACACATTTTGGTTTATGTTACACACACGCATGCGCAAATGCACACATATGGTCTACTGTTGAAAGGACTTTTTATTAGAGATGGGTTCTCGGTACTCAAATATGTATTGAAGCAGTTTAGTGTCGGCCCCAACATTTAGAGTCAAATTATGAGAGTTTGTGGCCGAACTTTGGGTATAAAATTTTGAACCGGTTTAGAAGGCTCCGGTTATGTGCTCCAGGTTAGGCACAAATTTTAAAGCGATTTGTTGTCGACGTCCAGTGACCTCATGTTGTTATGTCAATTTTGATTGTTCTCTTCGGAATTGTTGCCCGAGCTTCAATGACGATTTCTCAGGGTGAATTCTGCTATTTTGCTGACGGGTACTCAACAAGACTGGGAAAGGATTCTATAGTGTAAATAAGCATGCGATGCAACATTATATTGTTATATAGTTATTTTATAGTGTCCAAAATATTCCACGTCCTCTGGTGTTTTGTGTACGATACATAGTTGGCTTGTGTCTCGCCGCGTGTAAAACTTTCAAACTGAATACTGAAAACGGCTTCTCACCCGCTTGTGGATCTTATAGCTGCGTGCCTCATCCACATTGAACTTACAACTGCTTCTGCGAACTGCTATTTCAGTAATGAACGAGAGAATCTGCTTTAGTGAGGAGAATACTTTGCTAGGTTATTGAATTTGAATACAGGAGCTGGACATTTAAAAACGTAAATATTATAAAACAGTGGACATTGAACGATGATTTAAATGATTGTATAAGACCACCAGATGGCCTGGACATATGTAGAAATAGCACTGGTGAAGCTTAAAACGGATAAATATATAGGTATTTAAGTGGAGCTGATAAAAGGTGCAGGTGTTAGCCCCAGGAAGTCCTTGAAGGATCTAATTACAGGAATTTGGACGAAAGAGGTACTACCAGATAAATGAATAATGAAATTATTATGCTTTATTTACAAAAAGGAGGACCCATTAAATGTTAAAACTAGCGATGCAATACTTTATTTAAGACGTCATACAAAGTGCTTTCAAATATTTTATATAGACACCTTTTAACCTACGTTGATGATAAACTTGGCATATACCAGAGGAGTTTCCCCTCAGAGAGATCTAGATAGATACAAGTTTTACATTAACACAACTTATGGAGAAAACACAAAAGTTTCAAATGATGTTTTTTCCATTGGTTCATTGATTAGAGGAATATATATACATATAGTTTTATAAGGGAGACTAAATAATGTTGCGAAGAAGCATATACTAGTTATAAATATTATGTGTATATATACATAATATATATGTGTTATAAGCGTTAACACCAATGTAAGAATTGTACAAAAAGAAAGCTACTTGATGTTTAGTTATGGTAACTTGGAAGGACAAAGAAGCAATAAAACTATATAAAAAACCAATACAAAGGAAAAGGGACGAGTGTGAAGCCCCCTTTTTAAAAAGACCGCTATTGAAAGGTTAATAAACCCAAAGATCTTTGAAACTCATTAAGGTGTCTGAACCCGACAGGCACTGTACTATCTGCCTTTAAACTAGCCAGTGCCAAACAAAAAGTTTTAAACTTTCAAAAAAGCGAATGACATGTGCAGCAATGGAAATTATATCAACCAATGGAAAATATATGTGTAACTTTTAAAGAACTTTGCGCGTACCTTGTAGCCCCGTAGCTATTGTTAAAACCAGATTACTTGGTTTGAATTTAATATATATGGAAGCGGTTGTTCGGCTGGGGCATTCATTCAGTTCGACTCAGTTAAGTTCAAGTTATACACGAGGCGAAATAGACATTGTTAACCCATTTGGTACCACATTTAAATGCCCTCATTGCTACCTGGAGAATTGTATTTAAATCCTTGTACAGCTGCGTGGATGTGTTTTAATGTTTAAAAATACATATAAAATCAACCAATATATTTTGTTTCTTTAAATACTGCATGCATGATACTGGAAGCATTAACTTGCCAATTTTGATGGCCTAATATGATTGTTGGGTGTAGCAAATCTCAAAACAGTTCTCCAAATGAACATTTTTGCATTGCCAACCACTTTTATTTGCTTTTTTTTTCTCCATACAGCAGCACACAACACATCTTTCTGTTACTTTTTTTTTCTTTGTTTATAGGTGGAATGTGGTTGGAAAGTGGGCCGTTATTTTAGCTTGCAGACGTAGCCGACTATAATATTTGAACTCTGGCCATGTTACACTTTGAACCGGCTGATAAGCGATGTTCGTTTCTTTTTCTTAGTCGTCTTGAAACAACTGTCTAGCATAGCCTTTAGCTATGTGTCATTATAGCAAACAAAACTATCACCTATCTTGCAAATCCACACCTCCCATTTCCTGCTGGTATTCAAACACACACTGTGACTTCTTTACCTCCTTCGTGAGTCTTTGACCTTTCCTTCTTCTCAGCTTGTCTGTTGCTGTAATGTCAGCAGTTTCGTGTTTCGTCCATGGGAAATGTATCTTTATTATTCTTCCACCTCACACAGCACATTCTTTGCAGAACATGATTCATAATCGCCACATTTCAGTTTATTATGAGTGATGTCAGGCGGAATATCCTTCCTGTTTGTTCTCACGGTCCCAACCACATTAGTTTTTCTGCCCATTAGTCCTCTAAAGAGATGAGACGAATACCAATTATCCAGATAGCATCTGTCTAACAATGTTTGGTACTTTCTGGAAGACTAGGATCTGTTGCATTTTCACTTACATAAATTTTGAAGCAATATTCAGAACTAGATTCACAATTTTTGTAAACTTTTATACCAAATTTTGCCCTTTGGATCTATTGCATTGCATGTATGAAAGGCGACCTTTGAATTTCATAAAGCTTTCATTCAGAGCTATGACTTTTGTAGTCATTCTGAAAAATTTCGCAGAAAAAGTCTGAATGATGAAACAACTCTTTTGGCTTATACTTTTCATCTGTCGTTATAAAATGCACAAAACTTGAAATAAGTTTGAAAATCTGTCTGCTCTTTGTATCTCCAAATGCCAATAACTACAGCAATGTATGCTCTAATCTCATATGAACCGCCATAGGTGGCCGAGGTTGTAAGCGGGAGGTCTGGGGTTCGAATCCCGCCAGGACCGTCCTCTCTGACTGAGGTTTTTTCCAGGTTTTCCTCAGTCTTCATAAATGGCAAATGCCAGGGAGGTGCTCTAAACTTAGGCTTGGAACGTTTCCTTCTTTAAAAAAATCCTTTCCCAGTATATCATTTCATTTCATGTATCATTAATGTTAATCACCTGTGGTGCCTCTGTAGCAAAAACGGGTGTTAAACATCATTCATTCATTCATTCATTATAATCTCCATTTTCCATTTGCTTTCCAGCATAAACATCTGTTTCTGTACAAACGTTTTCAAGCAGATGTTCCATAAATATATAAAAAAAAAAAAAAAAAAAAAAAAAAAAAAAAAAATGAAGGTGGCTTTATATATAATTTTTAGTAATTTTTTACAGACTTCAAAGTAATTATTGTGATTGCATACAATGGTATTATTATCACTTTTTGTTGAATTCCTACCACTTTCTTATGCGTCACAACGCGGACGTATTTTGAAGCGCCTGGGTCTATGTTATCATAATCAATTTCTGAACTACATTCAGAGCTAGATTAATTGATAGCAGCACCAATTATATCTTCATTTACTGTTTCAAAATCAGAAAATTCGCTAAGTTTACTGTTACTATTTACAACACTTTCAATAAGCTTTCTCAAATCCTGTTGGTCATTACATTTCACCGATTGTCTTGCCATGTTGGCTATACTGAGGTTAACTATACTTTGTACTGAGAAAAGTAACTTTATGGAACATATAACGATGACGAGGCATACTATTTAGATTTTTAAGATTGTGTGTATTTAGTTCCTCTTTTTTTTTTATTTTATTTTGAATGCCACTTGTCACTTAGAAACGCAAGTACGTGCAGTTTTATTGACTAGGGCACACTTGAAAGCTGTGCTCTTCATGCGATTTATATATCATTACAACCTTGTGCGAGTAGAGCCCGTCATAGGGCTCGCTCGAATGGGTCAAGTTTAACATGCGGCAAGATACACACAATTTTGAGTTTTACACGCAGTGAGACGCATGCAATCAGCTACACAGGCTATGAGAAGCATATGGTTTGTTGATTGCCAAGTTCTCAAACGCAGTTATAGATCTGATACATTAGTTATTTCAGTTTTACGCGCCGCGGCACTCATCAGTAAGTTCCACAAGCGGCAACTAAGTTTGTATTTGAATAGATAACTCTATCGTACGCAAAACACCAGAGGACGCGAAAGATTTCAGAGATAATAAAATACTAATATATATTATGTCGTATCGCGTGTTTATTTACACTATTGAATTCCCCCGGGTCCTGCTGAATTCTAATCAATAAAACAGCTGAATTTACCCTGAGAAATTGTTGTCTTTGAAAAGTGGGCAACCACACCGAAGCGACCAATATTAATCTACAAAACTATTTCAAAATTGGCACCACAAAGTGAGGATACTCGACATGGATAAAATCTCGTTATTTTTCATATTTGTAATT
The DNA here is from genome assembly GCA_030762175.1 of Metallyticus violacea. NCBI lineage: Eukaryota > Metazoa > Arthropoda > Insecta > Mantodea > Metallyticidae > Metallyticus > Metallyticus violacea. Next base: position 150,499,753 of record CM060833.1, read on the forward strand.
TTTTTTTTTTTTTTTTTTTTTGCGGGGTGGAACAAACCTCTTTAATTTTACAAAATAATTTTCATTGAATATAAACAAATCGCGACAAAAACAAAGGAAGAAGCAGTAGTGGAAGATCTTCTGTCCGTTCTTTCTAAGCCATGGCTCTCGTTATCGTCGTTAACACCGCCATACTAATCGAATATTACTCAACCTACACATCCATTTTTTATGATTAATAAATCCAGAAATAATCCAAGAAACAAGGACCAAAACTAATTAGAAAGAAAATTGCATACATGATATGCAATGACAATCGGCCATTTAGCACTGTCAAGATGATTTAAGCGGTTGATTCACCACATTGAACCTAGATACATACGCCTATTCGTAAGCATATCAAATCACATCACCCCAGCAATGCATAAAGAACTAGATAAAAGTATGTCACGCAGCAGCTGTGTAAAGTGAATTGCTCACAGAGTTCCATAATTTTTAACAAAACTTAATATAAAATCCAAATTATGGCCTTATTAATTAATGAAATGAAATAAATTATTACATTACTGTGTGACCTTTCGCGGTATTAGGAGAAAAAAATTAGAATTAATGCAATCTGTAAGTTTTACAAAAGTGAATCCACGTTTTTAGAACTATTATTATTATTATTATTATTATTATTATTATTATTATTATTATTATTATTATTATTGAGTTCAACCACAAGAGTTAATGGTCTACTTTTAATTAAATTAAATATATAGCACCATTGATAAACAAAGCTATTCTGTGGGGTATTTTTTAAGCATTTTTAAATGTAATCATGTTTATTGAACTGATTGGTATTATCTGCACATTCACTAAAATAGAGAAAAATTACAGAACGTTTCGATTTACTTTGTGTATTTATGAAGAAAATGTTCATATATTTGCATTGAAACGAAAACATGTTACCATTTAAACACAATTACAATGCAATAAGCAAATATACGTATCAACCATAAACAATCAAACATTTGATCGATTTTCATTGACTTTGCAATTTAATTTAAATGTCATTGTATTAAAAACATGTAACGCAAATGTTTTCTGAAGGTTATTACAGAGTGCTCTTACATACAAATATAATTTTTACACACATATTAGATTAATGTTTCACATTTGCTATCTTCACAACGATGCTTTGGTTAATATAGATATAATTAAACGCAAGAGCGCTTTTTAAATTTCGGTTTTCAAGTATCCTTCTCTGGCTAATGGTCCCATTGCCCTAATTTTCAGGAACTATTTTTATTATTTTATTTAAATGATATGTACTGAATTTTGTTAAGAAACAACAAATATTGGTGCCGCTGGAAGGACTTTTCTGGTAAACCCCCCTTTCTTAATAATCATTGATATTTCATTGATATTCAGAAACTATTTTTATTATTCAATTTAAATGGTGTTTAGCTGTGAAAAAAATATTGTAGCTGCTAGGGCGATTTTTACATTTTGGGTTTTAGTTTAACCCATACTTCAAATAGCGGGATTTCACCGATTTTCAGAAACTATATTTTTTATTTTATCTAATTATATATATATATATATATATATATATATATATATATATATATATAATTTCGTTGCACGCCGTGTCCTTTAGCCTTAATGCCGTTAGAGTGATTTTTAAATTCTAGATATCAAGATAACCCCCCCCCCCCGCTGTAATATGCGGATGTAATTGATTTTCGGAAACTATTTACCTTTTTGCTTTAATATGTCAACTAGTTTTTTTTTGTTTTTTTTTTTGGTATATCCCCACTTCTAAAAACCTGATTGCCATGATTTTGGGAAAATATTCTTATGGACTTTTTTAGAGAAAATTTACTGAGTTTTGTTGGCAATAAGCAAAATTGGAGGCCGCTAGAGCGTTTTTTCATTTTTTTAAAAAATTTTCTTTAGGTAAACCCCCATCCCCAATGATCCAATTTTGCTGGTTAATTAACTAGGCGAATCCTTTGTTAGTTGATGATTATATGCAGAGTTTCGTTATGAAAAAACACAAATTGCGAGTGCTAGAGCTGTTTGCGAACCACACTAACTGGTTGAACATGGTCATTTTCCTAGTCAAAGTGCTCGAAGCTAGAAACAATTTATTTGCTGGTTGTATGATTATAAATAGTATGTAACATGTTTCAATTCATATATCTGTAAAAACCATTCTTCATAATTATTTTTTTTAAAAAATATTTACTTATTTTGATATTATTATTATTATTATTATTATTATTATTATTATTATTTGTTCCTCTTTCTAATTGTGTATCATACTTAAGCATGTACGGTATATGACCCATACATAAAATACATTTGTAATGCGTATATAAAATTTTGCAACAATAAAAATAAACCTACTCTCCCTCTCCTCTGCTGATACACAATATTAAGAAGGTGTGTATTTGTGTGTGTGTGAATGTGTGCGTGCGCGCGTATGCTGTCTGTTGTCTCCAAGGGGGAAAAATCTACGGACCTCAGATCTATGGAATAAAGAGCCCAGTGGAAGCAGGTTATTCAATTCTTTCAGCAAAGCAATAGTTGAGTTTGGATTGTGTTGAGCAACATCAAAGAGCCGATCCACTGCCAGGATAGTAGATCCTGTTATTATCCAGTAAGCTTTAGTTAAGCCATTATGGTATGGGAGGCCTAATAACGAGGTCACTGCCACGCGGTAATTGGTATTACTGTTCTCACAGGAAGCAATACAACATAGAGTGACTGATAAATGCTGAAAGCGCTGCATTTTGACTGTCACTGTCAACCCATTCTCATCCGAGAATCACTGAGCGTCTAGTAAGCAGAACAAAAGATTCTGTTCCATGAATTACCCACAGTATACACCGCGACAAATATGTGCAATTCTGTAGAATGCTAACCGTCTTTTGATCTGCAGTTCAGAAGTCTCACACACTAATGGTTTTCTGATTCATGAGAAATGAAATGAACTTCACCTTATATTCTTTACCCATTCGCCACTTCCACCATTCGAATAAAATTGTTGTAAAATTTAATTTGTTCTCGTGTATCATAATCTCTTAGCAATACTTCAGGTGTGTTTCACAGGCAAGTAGTTTTAGTTTAGCTTTCAGTACCCAAAACCCCAAAAGAAAGGAAATTGAAGAAGTACATACGAATTGCAGGCGAATCAAAATCCCTAAGTCAACTTTTGAATTGCATATAATTATAAATATTCTTTCTTTTTTTAGACAAAAGTGGCTTCCTGAGTCACCTTTGTTAAGATAATAATATTTATTCATTACATTTCTATATTATGCTTTCTTTGTCTTTTGTAAGGATTGTAATAGCTACTTGAAATAATTTCTCTATGGCGCAGGTAAACGCATAGAGAAATAATTTCCTAAACTTCTACCCTAATGAACTTAAAAAGACCGTCACGCAATGCTGCGTCAGCAAAGCGAATTCCTCACCTAGTACAGTAATTTTAGAAAACACAAAATCCAAATTATGGCATGATCAATTAATGAAATGAAATATGTTAGGCATTACTGTGTGGTGTTAGAGGACCAAAATTTGAATTTTTGCGATGTATAAGTATCTCAAAAGAAAAACCAGATTTATAATAATAATAATAATAATAATAATAATAATAATAATAATAATATCACAAACATCTTACGAACTCTGTGAGCTATAAAATAAAATTAGCATGACTTTTTCTTCGGATTCATTGCCTGAGTCTTTAGGAATATCATCTAGGTCTACTTGCCTCCTAAACCCAAGATCGGGTGTTCGAACCCTAACATGAAATCTGGCTCACAATTCCCGAAAGTTTCGAGTTGCCTGTTAGGGATAAAATTGGGGTCGCCTATTAAGGATAACTTAGCGATAAAATAACGACAGAAACTTAACACCTAGTCTTTTGGGAGTTAGAGACGGCTAGGCCCAAAATGGAGCATGTCCATCCATACTTGTACAATAGAAAGAGGGCTTTACGCCACGCAAGCAAAGAGCTCCTTCTGTTGTAGGCTATGTATGCAAGGAAGCAGTTAATAAAGCTCAGTGTCGCATTGTCAAATGATTAGTTCTAAATTTGAGTTATTTTTATGGCATTAAATCTTGAAATCGCTGATATGGAGCTGCGGAAAATCGATATTTCTATGCTCACAAGGCAAGCTCTATAGACATTGTAAACTAACATTTCATCCGACTTGACTTTAACCCCGAGTTATCAGCATCTGATATCAAAATGTTTAACACCATATAACTGCGTTATGTTTAGCTATAGACCATAAATTGTCTCTCTCATATTGCTTATATATGACATCTTTACATTCTTTGAAAATATTGCAGTGTAGTTCAGTTATGCACAAATTTTATAAAATGGTGAACGGATAAGTGTGTGGAGTATGGTGAGTAAATAGCGTAGTTATTGATTAGTTTAAATTGAAGATTTACTGTTTTCGGTCATAATTTGAATACCCAGGAGTGAAGTGAAGATAACTGAGGTGTAGTTTTGGATAGAACGTGGAAATGAAATTCAAGTGAACAAATAAAATTGAACAAGGTGAAAGTGATATAAATAAAGTATAGTAGACTATATATATATATATATATATATATATATATATATAATTGATAAAGGGAGTAGATAGGTTAAGTAAGCTTTTTACTTAGGGGTGCTGGTTAGCAGCACTGTACCGTCGGTTTCTGACAGACGGTAGTTTTAGTTTTAGTTTTTGGCAGTTTAGCGTCAGTTTTTTGTTTTGAATTTAAGTTTTAGTAGTCAAATTATAGCTGGCTACCATTTATAGTTTTATTTTGTTAACTGGCCTCCAGTTAGAGACTTGTTTGAATGATTTATTTTGGGCTTATTTTATTCATATGTGTTTTTTTTAATTATTTTTCCTTAATTAGTTATAGATATAATCTGTACAAATAATGTTAAAAATATAAGAGAGAAGAAATATATAACTATAGAAACTGTAATACATGTCCTGGTATAGGCATCTAGGTACCAGGGCGGCGTATTACATATGTTGTTGTTCTTATTATTATTATTATTATTATTATTATTATTATTATTATAGTTCATTAATACCCTGTATAATATGATTTTCAAGCGATTATATTTAAATGATATTGAGTAGAATTTGGATTGTACGACTAGAGAACCTATAAACGCCTTTCTTTAGTTGTTATGGCAGCTGTAGAAACTAAAGAAATAATTGCAACTATTGAATTATTGCTTTGCAAGCTTGTGAAAAATTAAATAACGGTTATTTTCTAAATGAATAGGCTAAGAAAAATATTATTTCAACAAATCTTCTGAATACAACACTATTTTCTTAGGTTAATAGGAAAGTCTATTTTCCTTTCCACTCTCTACCAGGAATATTCAATAAATCTCTATTGCTCGCCCACTGTTTTAAACTTATGTAACGACCTTGTTCTATTCTATTCCCATAAAAATCCACGACTTTACATAAACCTGACCCAAGGTTAGAGTTTTTAAGCAGTTTGATGAAAAGGTCGCCATATACTAGAGTATGTGACTTATAAGAACAGGACACTGACAGAACTGTGCATTTCTTACTATATCTTCCGTTAGCCCTGTGAGAAAAATGTGCAAAGTAAAGTGTTAAGTAAAAGTTTAAGAGAATTGGGGAAAAGTAGCTACTTTTAAGACGGAATGGCGAAAAATTAAAAGGAAAACGACACGAAGAAAGAGAGAAAGGAGGAAAAAACTATTTGTACACTTGTAAAATAATCTTTAAAAGACTGTGCTTCTTCATAGAAACTAAATTAAGCAAAAAATCTTAAAGCAAGCTACAGAGCAAGTCGTTAAACCTCTGGGCTAGCCCAGAACTTGTAATATTGCTTTTAATTAAATCTCCCGTTTTCATTATAATTGAGTCTTCACTTTTTTCCAAGAGCCATAAAAATTAATTAACTGCCGCAGCCGCTCTACATACTTTCCATTGCAATAATTGCCTCTCTTACCTTTACAAATTGGCTGAAGTCGATATCAACAACAGAGAAAGCTACACACATCATTCGCTCATTTCCGCTCTCAGATGATTCGTTGAGGGAACGGAGTTTTCAACTTCGCTATGGGAAATAAAGATAAAATGTTATATTAACGGAATTGTTAAACTCAGGGGAGTTTCAGCATAGTGGTACAGTAAAATTACAATTCAATATAGAGAGTCGATTATATTGGCGTTATGAGAATACTATAGAGAACAAAAGTGTTTACTGAAAATATAACATCATAATGTGAAGTAGCATTTATCGATGGCTCGGTAGTTTTGAATATAACGTATCTGAATTATTATCCATGATATTGTGTCATTAATTATAGAAGTAGGAAAGTATTCATATAATAAGTACTACAATAATAAATGGTTCAAAGATTACTTGGACGCAACCATTTAATAAAATATTTCTTTTGGGCACTGAACAAAAAAATTTTAAATTTTTAATACTATCCATGATATACAAATCAATTATAACACTGTGACTTTTTAACTCTCAGTTTCAACTGGAAACTTAAGCCAGCATAACAAATTTGAGCAGTGTTTAAGGCCCGTTTTTACTACCGAGGCACCACAGGCGGTGGACACTGATGATACATGAGATGAAATGATAAATTGGAAAAGTATTTTTTTTAAGGAAGGAAGCGTTCCAGGCCTAAGTTTAGGTACCTCCCCGGAATTTGCCAGCTATGAGGATTGAGGAAAACCTTAAAAAAAAAAAAAAAAACCCGATCAGGGAGAAAGGTCCTGGTGGGATTCTAACCGCATACCTCCCGCTCACGAGTCCGCGCCTTAACGACTTCGGCCACCCATGGCGGTCAGTATAACAAATAGGGTCATTCCATACAAAATTTCAAGATTTGGAAGGGCCTCTCAGATGTATTTCTTTTTTTTTTTTTTTATTTTCTATATATGTAATTAACCAACTAAGAGGTATAATGTCAAAATTTGAAAGAAATATTTATAAATTGGGGGTAACAATGACAAAATATATAGTATAAGTAGGCCATTTCTAAAAATAGAAATTGGAGCTTATGGCTAGTCATAAATTCGTACCAATATAAAGGTAAATAAACTTTTAGTTGTTGACGAGTTGCTAAGATTGGAGCAAATGTGGGAAAATGGCAATGAAATGAAAAATGGTAGTAACTCTGAAAGCAAGGTATATTTTTGTTGAATGTCATATTTATAATTAGATTACTTGAATCATGACAGTGCAGGAGTTTATCTTTTCAAGAAAAAGCTGAAGTCAAGTTTTAAAGAAGAATTTTCGAAAATTAAAAGAAAAACTCTCACAGTTATGCAGAAAAAGGACCAGAAAAAGGGTAATTTTATATTTTTAACGAATCATAAGATACATTTTCGTGTCTTGGCGCAATGATATTTCTTTGCTACAAGGCAAAGGTGTTGAAAATATTGCAACGGAATTTGGAGCAATTTAATAGTACAGAACTTATTTCGTCGACATGCTATGAATGAAGCATCATATCCAGAATCAAAACAGCGGATAAAAGACAGTCATTTCCGTTTAATAAAAGATTATAAAATTTTGCAACGATAAAGGAGTTTTACTTACTGATTGTCTTTAATGGGATAAAACCGTCACCTAGAGATATTATTTAATACTTTAAACAAACCAGGGGAAAAATATAAAATAAAATCCACAAATTTGTTTTGGTGATGGAAAATTTCAGAAATTTAAGGTACAAATTGTTGGAGCATCCATTCTATTCCAAACTTGGTTTTCCCTGACTTCCATTTATTTCCTTGGTTCAAAAGGTTATGTGATATCGTCTACCTTAAAATCTTTTGGAAACCAAGCACTTCCAGACCCCTTTTGATGGTAAGTATTACTTTTTATATGTAAGAAACTCATTTCTTTAGTTTTATGTTTAAATATTCTTTATATACAGAATTGCGAAACATTAAAATGATGTGACACTCCGTGGGTAGGCTAACTTTCCTAAGTTAAAATAAGACACAATGTCGTTAAGGCGCGGACTCGTGAGCGGGAGGTCTGCGGTTCGAATCCCACCAGGACCGTTCTCCCTGACTGGGTTTTTTCCAGGTTTTCCTCAGTCCTCATAACTGGCAAATGCCGGGGAGATACCCTAAACTGAGCCCTGGAACGCTTCCTTTCTCAATATATCATTTCATCTCATGTATCATCAGTGTCCACCGCCTGTGGTGCTTCAGTGGTGAAAACGGGCGTTAAACACTACTAAAAAAAAAAAAAAAAAGCAATGTTTCTACCTTATTTGACAGGAATATTTGTTTCTAAATTGGATTTAATATTTTTTTCAATTTGTATTAGAATAGAGGTATACACAGTCCCGTTGACTGAATGCTTTTTTAATTCCAAATATGTTTTATACCACACATAATTAATTGTATATTATAGTGTTGTATTATTGATCTCCTTTTAACCCCCAAGGGTGGCCGAGGTCGTTAAGGTGCGGACTCGTGAGCGGGAGGTCTGGGGATCGAATCCCACTAGGACCGTCCTCCCTGACTAAGTTTTTTTTGCAGATTTTCCTCAGTCCTCATGAATGGCAAATACCGGGGAGGTACACTAAACTTAGGCCTGGGACGTTTCCTTCCTTAAAAAAAAAAATCCTTTCCCAATATATAATCTTATTTCATGTATCATCAGTGTCCACCGTCTGTGGTGCCCCAGTAGTTAAAACGGGCGTTAAACACTATTTAAATAAAAGATGCATCTTATGCAATGTTTTTTTTTATATAGGATTTTTATATAAAATGTAACCTAAGATATCGTAAATTCTACTGTTATAGCACTTCATGTTCATGTAGGTCATCTTCAAGGCTTGTACGACTCTGTAGAAATTCAATAGCCCAATTTAATAGTTAAAAATTAGAAAAAGGATCCCCATAAGTTTTTATAAAATAAGTACTATAACTTTCCTTTGCGTTAAACCATTCTTTATCACGGCTAAAACTCAATTATGTCCATTTTATGCAATACCAACAACACGTCTGTTTTATAATGCTGCATATAACGAACTATTTTGAAAAAAGTAGCTTGATCTATCAAGTAAATGCTTAAGTCAGATATACCACACGATGTATGTTCAAAAACTTTTCAGACCGTTCTAGCATATTCGTACATGCTGATCTAATTTTGCACTTAATATTGCTCTAGTTCTATTTAAATTCACCAAATTTTGATTTAATAAATTCATTAAAGGTTTTAGTAAAGCGTAAGCACTGTTAATAAATACGCATAAAGGATTTCTAAACAAATATTTTTCATTTGGAGTAAAGCTGGAGAAGATAAACAACATTGTAATCCTGGCTGGTAAAAGTCATCTCTTGTTTTCAGCTGATTCTGTTTAAGTATTTTATTCCACGTGATAAGAACAACACTTATCTAACGGCTTTGAGATAGGAAAAGTGGATAAGACTGTACGCATTTGTTTTAAGTAATATATTCATTATTAATGAGCGCACGTTATCCAGTGGTCAGGGAAGGTATGTTGAAGGAACCAAGAGTAAAAGGCCTCCAGAAACCCTGTGGAGACCGGAAAGTAAATTAGCCTAGGAACACATGGGTCTGCAATTAAACGTTCGTAAGCTTTAGCTACAATCCCTTCCCCTTCCGGTCGACTGTCTTTTGTGCGCATGAAAGGGGTGAGCTGCGGAATAATATAGCGCCTTGCCGACGTAGAGAATAAAAACATTTCGTCTATACATAGCGTTTTGCATATACATCGTTACGGGGAATTGATTAATTACTATTGTTACCAGAAATATAACAATAAAAGGCCATACTGGAAATTTAAATATATTTTTCTGATTTTTTTATAATGATACTCTGACCAACAGATGCAATTGATGGGAAATCTTTGAGAAAATGAAGTAAAGTTAATTAAATTGGGTTTGTCTAGGATTCTATATAGAATCACTGTTTCCCCCTATTTTTTTTTTTTTTTTTTGAAAATTACTTAAATGAAGAAGAGCTGAAGCAGGAATTGTCGTCTCAAGAATTCCTATTCTAATAATCATTGCATTTGAATTCAGGTATTATTTAACAAGGTCAAAAATGACAATAATCAATAATATCAATATCACAATTATGATAAGGGTTTTAATATTATAATTGTTAATGTATGTATATAGACATTTCATTCAATAAGTAATATTAAGGTAAGGATTACATTTCTGAACATCTGTCAAAACAATATGGCATGGTGCTCATTTTTCGGTACGGTTAGCAAGGGATCAATAACCTCATCTCGAAAGAAGGTAGCTTCTGTTAAGACTAAACCCAGGTTACCCTTTCGCATATTCTCCAAGACAAGCCGGCGAGACAAAATATTTTATTACACTTTAAACGGGGCATAGCAATAGCAATAGCAGAGTTATTGCTAAAGTTGTAGCCGTCCATTTAATATTACTGTAAGTCTTTACGTCAAAGTGTGTAATGTTATCGTGAAGTTATTGGTGACTGTCGGATTTCAAACTGTGGGAAGTTATAACAGAAGAATTAAAATGCGTAACTTGTGTCTATAGATCTCCAAGTGAAGGCAGTTAATTTTAACCTGAGGGTAAATGAGACAACCTTAGTCGTTATAACACACGACAGACACCCAGCATGTTACTAAAATCGTTCAATAAATTAAGAAAGTTCAACTTGAGCCAAAGTTTGTTTTATTCCAATGAAGAATATCCTTCCTTCCCTAATAAACATTAAGTCATTAAAAACAGTTCAAATTCCCCTTAGATTCCTACCTTCTGCTTTGGAAATAGGAAACATCGAACTTCAAACTTCAAGAGCTGAGGCAACGCAAGAGGAATATCATCTAGTCATCTAATTATTCAGTATTGAAAAATAAAGACTATTAAATTAAATCACTGTATATAAATAAAAAAAACACGAATAAATACCCGTTCCAGAGTATAAAATGCAAATAAAATCTTTCTTAATAGTCTGTCTAAGGCTTTCCACTTACAATTGCTTGCACAAGCACGCTCTCTCATGTCTTCAAATACTTACATTTCCAAACAAAATAATAATAATAAAAATGGTGCTTGAATTCTATATAAAGGAAGCAAAAATGGTTTTAGGAAAAGAATCTTTAACTGTAAACATTAAGCGTTTCATTGTTTATATGCTTGGGCTTATTAATATGCTGTAAGGTTTCTGCAGTTCCTTAATTATCAGAATTTTACACGAAATAACTTTAGTTTATAAGGATTCTGGACTCTAATAATTTATGCAGTAGGTACACACATCATATACAATTTTATGCCAAATGTCTGTTTTCTTTCCTATCCATGTTCAAATTCTTACGGGTGTCCTTTCTTGCACTGGCTTATACTAACGTTGTATATTCTGAAAGTGTCATGACGTTACAATGTTACCCTTGGCCTGTTAGGTATTTTAGAAGGGATAACTATTCTAAATTTTAGGTTCATTACTCTATCTCAGGTCTCACCCACTCACCAAGGCAGCAAAAAAATGTGCTATATATTGTAATTTTTATTTCATTTTTTATTTTGTGTTTTAATGTACAGGGATTGATTATTTTTATATTTACTACTGTTGGGTAGCACTTTGTAATATTAAATTATTTCACTTTATGTTTCGTTAACGTTCTTTTAAACTTTCACGTGTTTAATTGCAGACAAGCACTGGTTAAGGTTAATATTCAAAGTTAATTTGGACAAGTGCTGACAGTTAATCTTTTATACCTGTAAATTGTAGTCAAGCACCTTTGTTATATAAACTATACTTAAGGTAGCCGGTAAGTACGAAATACAGATATTTACATTATACTTCCTAATTTTTAAAGTTTTAATCCTCTCCTTTTCGCATTTTTAAGAAAAATGTAACAATTCAATTAAGTTATCCTGAATTTTTTAAGCATAAGTATTACATTTTAAAAATGAATAACTTTAGAAAAAATGCTATTACATGGATATATAAATGTGCTTATTCTCCTCAAGTAGTAAAACAACAGGATTGGTCTTTTTAGCACATATTCTATGAACTTCATTACAAATTAATAACCGAAATCATTCTTCTATGTGGTATGTGAAAATAATTATGAATTTTTATATGTTTAGAAAAAAAATGTTAAAATATTAACAACAATTTGTAATGCGTTCAATACAGTTATACTTGAAATATGGAAGCAATTTAAGTTATTCTAGTTGCTGGTATTTATAATTAAAGCCCTCTATTATACAAATATGGAGATGCTTTGCGGCGGAATTTGCCGACAACCGAGCTCTGTGATTAGTTCGCCAGCACCAGCCGACATTTTGGGCGTGATGTCTGTGTGTTGTGCCATATGCTTATATGGAGAACATTTTTAAAATTTTATTTTAGTTAATATGCCTGGGTGTTGTGCATTTGGTTGTACAACTCAAGGGAAAAAGGCGTAACGTTATATCGCATTCAAGGTTTAATTTGACATATAAACTACATTCAAAATAACTTATACAATGTAATAAAATATTTGTTAACATGGCTACGTTGTATTTAGCAGTGACTATAGTAAGTGTATTATAACTACAATATTATTACTGTATTACAGTACACTCTGCGCTTATTCTCGAATATATTGGCCGTAGCTTTAAAAAATTAGATGAACGTATATAATTTGTGAAGATGTTTTGAATATTTTACATAAAAATGGTTGCCACATTCATGTAGTTCATTTGCAATGCCACTATTGCAGAAAAAAATTATTTAAAAAATGCAGCATGCTACTGTAAGATAAGTGCATGCTTATGATTTGAAGAAAAGAAATAGAAAATGCAAATCTTTGAATTATGAATAGTTTAAATTTTCAGGTATGTCGTTTAGTTTATTTATCTCTTGTTTTTACACACCAATTAAAATATAGGTTTCTGGTTGTCATAGTCATTCTCATTGGATCAATTTAGAGCAGAGAAATGTTAAACTACATACAGTTTTTGTTCTAAATTGAATTTGGTAGGAAGCTCTCTAAGCCCTTTAATTCTTATAATTCCTTTCTAACCGACAGTTTAACTGTAGACCTTATACCTTATATAATAAATGCATTACAACAAATAATTTAAATCGTGAGTAGCAAAATAAAATGAGAAATTCTTGTTTTAAGTTTAACGTAAAAGCATGTCCTTAATAAGGCCTACGTTTAATATTGCGATTTCTGTTTTAACCGATGACAACCTTTTCCTCTGCCGGCAAATGATTCGTCATTGGCCGCGGAGTTCGGATGCGGTACTGCGCGGAATTGCCGTTAACGTTAACTGACATAGTCTCAAGCATTTTCTGTCTGACCTAGGCCTTCTAATGCAAAAATAAGAACGCAAGCAGACGCAGAAGGTATCATTCAACAGTATAACGCAAATATTTTAGGAATTAACTGTATGATAATCTAGTAAAACGACAGAAACTTAACACATAGTCTTATGGGAGTTAGAGACGGTTAGGCCAAAAATGGAGCGTGTCCATACTTGTACAATAGAGGGCTTTATTAATAATCACTTCTGATATGTACATGCAAAAGTTCAAACCGATTGTTCAATCCAATGCTGAGAAAAAGTAACATTTCTACCCAAAAATAAGTTTACAGAGAAATGCGAACAAAGTCACAGCTGTTGAACTGGCCAAACTTAATAATTCCTGAACAATAATCGTCCTGTCCGTTATCTCCGGGTGCTTTTCTCTTTTTCGGCTGCTCTCTTTTGAGTACAGGCCTTCTTGGTCATTAATTCTGAAGCCCGGTGTAGTTAAAATAGTCTCACGTTGTCTCATAATTACTAAATTTTGCAGGAGGTGCAGGGTGATCCACCATAAACTGTTTTCGTATCACTATAACCTTTCCCTATAGCCCTCATTCCATATACAAATATTATATTGACATCATAATGCTTACTTGCAGCTAGGTTTAGAGCATCTCATACTGTTTTCACTGCAACATGAATTGCATTTTATAATTAAATTCGAATCTAGGTTTTTTCTAACACTAATAACTTCAACTAGCGTAACACAATCCTTTAATGACAATGTTTACAATTTGTATCACTACTAATTAGCTCTGATAAACTGCACATCTATAGTTATATCATTACCATTATTTACACAATCACTATTTTTACCGAGTACACACTCTTCAACTTTACTGTAAAGGAGTTATTTCTGATAATCGCTTTTTATTTCTTTATTCTCTGTGCAAGACACACGTGTAGATGTAAACTTGGGTGTTTTTACATTATTTACATACCTATTGCCATGAAATTTTCGTTATTTATTCACTCTTTGACTCCTTTCCATCTCAAAACAATTATTTACGTTTTTATTACACGGTCTTTATAACTTATTTGTAAACAAACTGGGCGCTTAAACAAGTGCGAAACGGGAAGCTGTAAACAGAACCACCAATATAACAACGAAAACATGGCCAATCAGCAAGGGAAAAAAATTCTCTCTCATATTTAGAATTAGAAACGTAATTTCATCAGATTGTTTGGTGGGAGCGTGACATTTAAAAGGCTGGGATTTTGCAGCTCCAAATTAAAATGACATTTGACTGTCTTAAATATTATTTTTAAGCAATAATTCACAAATGAAATTACTCGGCAAGAATTGTAGAGCTTTTTATGCCTAAAAATGGAAAATTTTCACCATTTTGTACCTCCTAGTTACTTGGATTTAGTATAAATGAATGAATCTTATTCCAGCAAATAACATTACAATCAAATTTACATTTCCCCCTACCTTTTATAACTAAGTTTCATATCTTCATAATTTATATCAATTAAAAATTACACATTTTCAATAAATTGTCATTTAGTTTTGCTAATTTAACTGATTACTGAACCTTTGTCTTGGGCTCATCAGCAGTTTCCTACTGGAATATCCGGAAGACTTGGGTTCAACTATTCTATTAACATTGAAGTTTATTGCAAATATATCTCAACGAACCACATGATATACTACTCTCAAATATACATACATTTGAAAGAATTTATTTCTTAGAACCAATTTCATGTAATTTTCACAAACAAGTAAACCTGTTAAAATCAAAGTAAACGATTTATATTTCCATATTCTCAATACATGTAAACTTACTACTTTTGAAACGTTTACATTTCCCACTTAATCATCCGGAATTTATGTCGGTCTTGGTGATGTAGTGGTAACCATACTTGCCTTCTAAACCCAAGATCGCGGGTTCGAACCCGGCCAGGATCGATGGATTTTTTTGGGCGTAAAAATTCTAAGTATGGCTTCCTTCGGGAGGGAAGTAAAGCCGTGGGTCCCGTGTCGTACATTTTCGGCACGAAAAAGAACCTCAAGCCTGAAAAAGAGGCCTCTGAGCAAAATTTGTCTGCCGTTTCACGCCCTGAGTTGAATGGGACGCTGATGACCTGAAATGTTGAAGAGCGTCCATAAATAAATCAAACAAAATCCCTTATGGCCTTCCAGCTTACTGTAATGGTATAGAGAAAACGATTTTGTGTCTAAATCGCAAGTCAGCTTGGAATTCAGTTTGCATTTATTTCCGGGGTGAATTTGTATATACTTGGTGTCTGCCCAGTAACACGTGTTTAAGTGTTCTTCTGACTCAGGTTGATGAAATTTCTTACTTACCAGACGATGTATTGATGTAGAGGAAACAACATGGCTTCTGAACTGCAAACCAGATTCGAATTCAGGTTGAGCCGAGCTTCGTTTCAGATATTTTTATGTTCATTGTTTATGCTCACGTGTCACAAATGCTTAGCACTTCATGTCCCTATGCTACTTTGCCTATCTTTAATTTGTTGGTAATTCACACATTTGTTCGTTCATTCTTTTGCTCATCTTTTATAGGTCACCTCGGGCTTTTCAGTAAAAAAAAAGTTATTTATTTTATATTTCAAGTATAAGTGCATGTTTTCCCGAAAATAAGAAATATTTTATTATATCACAATTGTGTTTGCTCTATGCTACACAGTAACAAATTATTTGTACCGAAAAAGACACAAGTTATACAAATACGGGTTACATCTATACAGAAAGCTGTTACATTGAAACATTCTCGGATATAGTGGCATGACACTTATTGCAGAGTTTTTTATTATACAAGAACCACATACACTTTTTTTTACATGTCGAACAACTAACTGTCTTTGGTTTTGTTTTTCTTGCATAACCCTATTTGATATATCTTGCGTTTAGCGGCCTTAGATATTCCTTCGTCCCTATTAGCTATAAGCTATAAGTGAAGTTGGCAGTAGTCGATGTAAGCTACGTGAAAATGTAAAGCTAAGCGGAATTTTAGACACGAACACAAGAGCTGGTAAACAATGACTCACGCACTACGCTACAATGAGTTTGTTGTTCAGCGATGATTATTGTCTGTTACACTACGCAATAGATGTCGGAAGAAAAGTGGGCAAGGAAGCAGTCAATTGCCACCTCCGGAAACAGATGGTAGGTTTGCTATTATTTTAAAAAGTTACGGCTGAAATGAAAAGGGGGGGGGATTTGGTGAGCTAAACGTCATTGAAAGGGATTAAAAGTCACAAACCTATAGAAAAATACTTCAAAAAATGGTTAAAATATGAACCTTTGAAAATTAAAAGCGGTCAATGTATCGTCATTGGGCGTTCTAGTGTTAAACCTGGAGTGGTACGGAAGCGTGAAGATTTACTTTGTATAATATTGTTCGTCAAAACATACTCTATATTTGAACGAATATTTAGAGAATCGTGTTTTATTTTTAAGAAGCACTGAAGTATTATTAACATGCTCAACAATGAATGGCCGTAGGAAATATTTATCCCCTATTAGATTGTGCAAAAGCATATATACATAAGTTATCTATACTGCTGATACAAGTAGCCGATGTCATTAAGACACGAACTTATGAGCCATAGGACCCGATTCTGATTCCCGAAAGGACCCTGCTCTATTAACTGAGGTTTTACACAGCTTCGCCAATAGCAAAAGTATCTCTGAAACGCTTCCTTCCTATATAAAACTATTTTTTCCATATTATCATTTCATCTCATTAGTGTTCACCCCCTGTGATGAAAACGAGCGTTAAACGCCATTAAAAATTGTCTGTCAATCATGTGTTAAGCGGAATTTTATGCATCAAATGGAGCACTGTTGTGCTCAAGCTATCAACTTAATTAAAAAAAAAAAACACTGCGCTTGTATTTATTAGGTTATTAATCCTGGATGGTTGATTTAAACATTGAGAGAAAAACATACATGCAAATGAAACACGCATATTAATACAAAACATAAAGCAAGCAAATAGCTCTTCTCAATATATATATATATATATATATATATATATATATATATATATATATATATGTGTGTGTGTGTGTGTGTGTGTGTGAGAGGGGGGGATAACGAGAAATGTGCCAAATAAAAATATATACTATCTCTGTCTTTCAAAGCCTCCGACGGTTAGATAACCTTATACTTTTGTGGTAATACTAATATGTCACGTTGCATATTTGAAAGCGTGACGAGGGGAAATAGCTCAGATGGTAATGGTTAAATGCTACACAAAGAAATGGTTTAATATACAAAAGGTTTAATAACAAGGTTGAAGGCTAATTCTGCCATGGGGACCAGAGCAAACAGATACATTAGCGCTAGGCCGTATTAATGCTTAAATTATAAATATGGCATAGGCGATAGGCCTATAATAGCGCTTACATACAAAAGTATAGGGCCAACTTAACGGCCAGATGCTTGTCTCAGGCGTAACTTGGCGTGGTAGAGTTTGTGTCCTCTGGGCAATTTTTTATACAGCAAGAAAGATCCGAGGCTGCTGGTGTGATAGAGCTGCAGTCCCGAGTGACAGCGGAGAGAGCCGAAGGTAGTGTGACTTGCGTAGTCATAAGACTTTCAATCGTAACGGCACAGTTAGAACATCATCCTATAGATGTGAAGGAAGTGATTTCGAATTCTCGCGTCCTATTTTTTTATTTATTTTTAAGGAGATTTGCAACCATTCCAATGATTTACTCCCTAACATAGCACTATGCACACAATGCGCTATAAATTATATTTACGAATTTATTTTTCTGTAGGAATCAAAAGAGATTTGCCACCATTACAGTGATTTGCCCGTCCCTATTAATTTATATTTACGAAAAGGAGGCGAGCTTAGGCCGTCAGGCCGTAGCGAGCCGCAGCAAACCACTGAGTTCACCAGTTTCTAGGATCTACCGAGGTTAGCTATAAGGTTAGTGTGTGTATTGTGGATTAATTGCGAATTCCAATAAAACAAGGGTGATAAAAATTGAATAACTCAGTTTAGTAATACGAAACAACATATTGCAGTCACAAAGTTACGGAGGACAACGCATAGGCTACATAACGTTTAGTAAAAAAATAATACACGCAATGTTTACACTGTTACAAGCGGCCAGAGTCCGCAATCTCTCGTTTGGGTCTTTCCCTCCGATGTTGCTCGGAACTGCAGCTCTACCACACCAGCAGCCTCGGATCTTTCTTACTGTAAGGGTGCGTCGTGACTTGGCCCTGGCAGAGCAAAGTGAACAGAGATTGCGTCGAAAGGGGTGACGAGTAACTGCGTGACTGACCTTGTGACTTCTAGTGACCCTGAGGACGTCAGGTCTGGTCTTTTTGTTTTGAGTTTATTACTTTCGAAATTCTGATTAGTCTTCATTATGAGTGTTGTAAATTCTATCGGGACCGGTTTTGCACAACCCTAGCGCCTGGGGGCTATAGCAACTTGATTTCATTGCATATTCGCGTGATGTAATTTGACGTATATCGATGCATTCTCTCTGCTGTCCCCTACCGCAACGGGTGGCCGAGGGTGGCCGAGGTCGTTAAGTCCGGGACTCGTGAGCGGGAGGTCTGGGTTCGAATCCCGCCAGGACCGTCCTTCCTGATTGAGGTTTTGTCCGGATTTTCCTCAGTCCTCATAAATGGCAAATGCCGGGGAGGTACCCTAAATTTAGGCCTGGAACGATTCCTTCCTTAAAAATCCTTTCCCAATATATCATTTCATCTCATGTATCACCAGTCCATCGCCTGTGGTGCCTCTGTAGCAAAAAAGGGCGTTAAACTTCATTAATTTCTGCTGTGTCTGTTTTATTATAACACCTTAATCTCTTTCCACATCAAGTTATGCATGAGATGGTCAATATTTCTCTTTGATTATGAAATATAGTTTAATATTCCGGGGAAACATAGTTGAAAGAAAATATATTTTTATATTACAAATAAAGCAATACAATAATATGTGTTATAAATAGTAGAAAATCATATAGAAATTCATTTCCAAAATCAAACACTGCAACCCAGAGTAATATCTACGCAACAAAACCTAATTGCAGTTGAGAATTCACAGTCATAAGACAACATATCAATATGGCAAAATTTCACTATATAATATACAGCAATGTATTTTTCGTTATCTCTATTGCAGCTCAAATCATGTTTTATTTACGAAATTATTCAGCATGAGAATCTATATACTGTAAAATATATTTAAATGTACATAAATAATATTATTTGTATGAGTTTATTGAGCGTGTATTGAGCATACAGTTGGAAATGCCCATATATGTCATTAATGTAACACAATTTGTACACCCTGAACTTGTTTCATGTCATTGTACAATTATATTATGAAAGGTAAATGTTACTGTTGGTTATATGGTGGTGGTGACACTGTTTTCATTACCTTATCGCCATCGTTAGATTCGATTTGGCCCTTTTGTTCTTGTTTATCCCTTGCACCTTTCTTCCCAGCTTCGGCACCAGTTCTTCCTTTTCTCCTAATTATATATTTCATGCCATGCTTTGCGTTTTAAAATCCTGCAAGTGTTTTAGCATTAGCTTTAGTGTTGTTAAATGTTAAATAAACGGTATTAACTTTTGGTATTTTACTTTTAAATTAACATTAACATTTAAATTAATGTCCTGTCGCGTGAAATTTCGAATAACCCGCAGGTTAACCACAGTATTTACCTACATCCAGACTCTATTTTAACCTACTAATTATTATGCCCTGTCAATAAAAGTTAATGCCTATAGAATTGCATGTTGTATGTCCTATTGCAACGGCATGGTACAAGATAGGGTAAACGCCCTAACCTGGTATAGACTTGACAGATTAAACACACTAGAACCAATTTTCTGCAATTTTTTTACTAATTGTAATTCTATCGAGAAATTTCCTTTAAAGATGTTCTTGCAGGTGTGCTCGCAATATTTTTCCATCCTATCCTTCATCTGAAATAAATAGCTTCACCCCTCATTATTATTGTTGTTATTATTATAAACATTAAAATAGCGCCACCATTCATATAACTATTACTATTATTGTTTATTATTATTATTATTATTATTATTGGATGCTTATTTTCATCGGTAATATATGTATTTCTTTGTATGATAAGTAGCAATCATGATTAGTGCATTACTTTTTATTATTGTGTTATGTAGACAAAATTCTTGTAACTTGGGAAGTGCCTGACGTCATTTGCCCTCCATAGTAAAACCTTTAACAATAAGGCTGGAAAAAGCAAGTTGTCCTTTTATGTGCTACCGTTTTATGTGTAGGAGTTAAAAACCACCTTTTGGGTGAATCACCCAAACTGGTAGCACTTTTAAAACCCTTGTATAAGAGAAGACGTTCTTTAAGAATAAATAAAGAGCGAATGAGATAAGCCATGTAAAGTACAAGAGTAGCCAGTCAGGAAGCGGGATTCAAATTTAAAAATTTAGAAGCGAAGTTTTATTAAGTTTCACGGGGACCTAAGCGTTCTAACTGTGCAGGTTCAAATTCTTTTTAAATGGACAATCTTGAGCCCCGAGCTCTAGTTTCGACCTCGAAGACAGCAAGTTGTATTATCCTAGCTCTGATTCTGAAGCCGACATGCAGCACACCTTCTAGTTGAAATTACAAAGTCGGCAGGAAGTGTTCATTCGTTAGGAAGCTAAAGCGCTGCATCACTCAGTTGATTCACTTTGCTCAGTGCAGTTAAGTCTTGCAAATTCATCATTATGCTCTACTAATGTTGTATATTCATACGGCAAATGGCACTGTACTTAGTAATTTTGAAGTGATTTATTCAATAAATCGTAAACTCAATCTACTCTTCGAAGCGTATTCGTTTATATCAACAATACCTCTTCCTGTCCAGTTGACTCAGTGTCAATAAAACAGGCAAATTTTCTTTATTACTCCTAATTGGGATGGGAGTAGTAGATGAACTACAGCAGCCGAGGCATCATACCACGGCAAGAGTATGCGCAGCTGACGTTGGCCCCGTTCCATAATCTTCACCAACTTGAGGCCTTAGTTAAACAACGTCTTACATCCAATATGGTCTCATATTTAACGTCATCAACGTGTGGCTATAATTAATCCCCATTCTGCACCAAATTTGGCTCCTCAATATGGGGCTTTAATCGATGCTACTTCTCTCACCCCTTCAAAACTGTTCTCCGTATATTAGCTGAAGCACAATAGAATCCATTTTCTGCATTTTGTTTTTTTTTTACTAATTGCAATTCTATAGAGAAGTTTCTATAGAAGAGCTTGCAGGTATGCTTGCACATATACAACTATCAATTATTCCTAATACTAGGATTAAAATTATAAGATCTGCACTTCTTTTATGGGCAAATAAAAGATCTCTGAAATCTGTGTGAAATGTCTCCAGCCGAAAACGAAGATAATTTTCCACCACATTTTTACCCCCCTTTGGGGACATTTTTTACTTATACGATCTACTTCGCACTTCATACTTTTTATGTTCTTTATTTTTATTCACATATTATCACTTTATTTACTTTTGGATTCCATTGCGTTCACCTAGAATAATGAAAATTTTATTCGCTGACCATAGTGAAAAATAAGTAGGTTGCATTTGATCCATCTGTAAAGCAACAAGGGGTTTGTAACAAAATTATTTATTATTGCATGTCCTTCCTAAGTTCACCTGAACCGGAAGCCTGTTAATGAATTAAGTTTGTTGCTTAACTAGTTTTTTTAAAGAGTCGTCATGACGAAGTACCCATATTCAAAATTTTCATTCTGGCTCAGAAATTCAACCATATGTTCCTTAAAACTAATGGAACTGTTTGCAAATAAGGAATCATGTTAGAAAAACAACAGCGAGAGGACATACATTTTTTTTGAATGATTTATTTATGGACGCTCTTTAACATCTCAGGTCATCAGCGTCCCATTCAACTCAGGGCGTGAAACGGCCGACAAATTTTGCTCAGAGGCCTCTGTTTCAGGCTTGAGGTTCTTTTTCGTGCAGTAAATGTACAACACGGGACCCACGGCTTTACTTCTCTTCCGAAGGAAGCCATATTTAGGAATTTACGCCCGAAAATATCCATTGGTCCTGGCCGGGTTCGAACCCGCGATCTTGGGTTTAGAAGGCAAGTATGGTAACCACTACACCACCAGGACCGACTGAGGACATACAGCTCGAACAACAAGTAAACCAATTTTTTTCAAATCTAGGAATGGGATACAGTTCCTAAGTTACGATAGCTTCCAGTGCTGGAGGTGTAACCTTGCAATGTGGGCAGCCAGCACATCCTGTTGAAACGCGTTTCAGTCTCATGTAACGAAATGCATCACGTTATAGCATACACCAACCTAAGTATGGGACATGTCTTTGTGACAAAGAGTAAAAGGGGTTTGCATTTCGTATTACATCAATCTCGCTCCAGTGTATTCCTTTGTTAGTCGACCCGATTTTATGTAGCAATCGTCATGGAAGGGGTTTCCTCTGTGTATTCTCTTTACCCTTCTGCAAAAGGCTGTGGAGTGCCAATATGGAAGTGACTTTTGAAGCAAAGGCTTGTATTTAAATACGACATCTGCGATTATTGCTTCAGGATATAGATATCTCGTGGTTATTTAGTGCAATCATATATATTTCTGGTTTTAATATTAGAAAATAAGGGAATTGGATGAATGCTACAGACTGCTGGTCTTCTGAACAGTTAATAGTTGCTCAACTTTTAAGCAGATGCAGAAAGTAGAAGTCTGTACTAACATAACTGCCCCACATGGCGCCAGTTTCATTTGCTAATGTAACTGAACTGTCTGATATGAAGGAGAGGGGGGGTGCACGTGCTTGGTTTGCAAAGTATATTTTCACTCATGAGATCTTGCCTGGTGCCAAAGCTGCTGAACTAATTTTTCTTGTTTCTAAATTTGAAAACACAACTGATAAGTGCATTGATAATGCTTGATGTCATTTTTTATTACTCACAGACTTTATAGTTGTAACAGATAATTTGTACAGATGTTTACTTAAACATATGACAAATGTTTTCCTTTATTTGGAGCAGCAATTCATTTAACCGCATCACTGCTCTGGGGGATCAATATTTTTCCGTCAATCGTTTCGGAGACAATTGAAACCCATTTTGCGTGGCATTCTTTGAATTTCGTTTAGTAGTCTAGAATCTATGGGTCTGGAAAAATATTCAGCTGTTCACCTGTTTTTTACTTATGTTTATAATAACTTGCTTCTTAACAATAGGCTTTAATTGCTGCAACATCGTCAGAAGAAACAAAAGTAACACTAAAAGAATAGGCATGTTGATAATAATGGATGTTTACATCGGTAATCTAAAAGCTTAAACATTAACACCAGCAAAGTAATGGTTTTAAAAAGTGTTAATGTTGTTCCTAAATAATTATATACCCATGATTTATATTTTCGGAGCCAAAGCCTTATACAAAAATGCTGTAGCATCTATTATTTTTTAATGTTCAAATTTCTGAGCAGCGGAGCCTGATAGGCTTGACCAATAGCATATAAAAATGCACATATTTATATAACTTTAAAAGAAACTCACACGGTATGTAACAGACCTTACGGCCCGCACACTTTGAAATATAAATATAATAAACAGAAATTGCCAAAAAACAAGTATACAAACTTCAAGCAAAGAAGAAGAAAAAAAAACTGTTAACATAACAAAACTGAATTCACACAAACAGAATGATGAGTAATCTTGATAGGCTTTAATAAATACAACAATTACTCAAAATGCCCACCATCGGCGTCGATACACTTCTGAGTACGTTGGACTGCTGATTGAGCAACGTTTACCAAAATGTCCTCAGCGATTGCATGTCGTTTCAATTTCTTCCCGAAGTGCTGCCAGTGTAGCTGGCTTTCTACGGTATTCTACATCTTTAAGAGTTCCCCATAGGTAGAAGCCCAACGGAGTTAGATCTGGAGAACGCGGTGGAAATTCAATCGGATCTCTTCATTCTATCCAGTGTCTTGGAAGAGTGTCATCAAGGTACGCACGTACATCTCGGCGGTAATGTAGCGGTGCACCATCCTGTTAGAAGTGAAATTCTGCTCTTGTGAACATCGTATACGGTACCACGAGTTTCAACTTTGTCTCGAATGCATGCAATTGTTACTCGCGTTGGCGGTTCTGTTCTGTACATACGTCTCCATTGCCTTTGAACTTCAACAACATTCTCGGTTTTCCAATACCACTTCAAAATTGTTTTCCGCTAATCAAACGATGATCTTACTTCCATTTTGTTGTAGCAACGCCAGGATAACGCCATGCGAGTCAGATCTGTTTACAGAACATCATACGATAATCTTAGCTTCATTTGTTTATATTTGATTTACCTGTCACATAGCAACGCTATCATAATGAATGTGTGTCACATCTGTTTACAGAACACCATACTACACATTACTGTTGTTTTTCGGCTCAACTTGGAAACATATTAAATAGATATATGCTGTAAAATGTGTATATATTTTTTGGCACACTCGGTATACTTTGTAGGCCAAATCATTATATATTGTGCATTGCAATTAGTAATATAAATATTATGTGTATGTGTTTCATGAAATGTAACTTATATTTCTATTTTTATGTATTCAAAAGGGTAAATTTCTGGTATAGCTTCCTATGGGAACCCGGAACGCTGAGGAGGCCTGAAGCCGGAAATAAGGCTGCCTTTATTAATTTAATTAAAAGGCTGCAGAGTGATATTTATAAAGGCATTATATTTGATAAGGATAATTGTTATGTATATGTATAAGCAAATCATTTTGAGATAGGTATAACAGGAATCGAAGTAATTTGTAACTTGTATGTCATTTAACAGGTAATGGTATTTCACAAAAGGGTTTTGTATACATTTTGTGTAAAATATGTGAGAAAGAGACGGATATGTACCTGACACCTCTCCGCAGACCACTCCTTAGACCAGGCTGAAGAAAGGGTAAACTATCTTTTGTTAGGTCACGAACCTTCTACCCGGGAAATACTTAGGAGTTGACAATAAGAGAAACATGTGGCCGTAACGGGACAGTATTTAACAAAGTCAGAGGGATTTTCACGCATTCGGTAGAGACACATTCAGAGGCACATTTTCACACTCGTAGAAGTCGGACATTCATAGATTCACATTTAGACATTCAGTAGAGATACATTCACAGATTTACACTCACACATTCATAGATTCAGAGGGACATTCAGACATCCAGATATTCACTCAGGAAGCCAGTCTAAGAGAGTAGCGAAGTCAGCGGCGAACGGTTAGGAAGTACTTTACATGTGAATAAAATATTTTAAACAAGTCAACCTTGTGTATTTTTGGGCAATACATTTCTCGTTCCCGTGGATCTATACTGATCCCAAAACACTCCAGTGGACCCTGAGATAAAATTCAACAGAATTGGAGCAAACGACGTCATCAGTGAGCAGCCCGGCCGAGACATCGAAACCACGATCAGCTCAGCGATCAACTACATCCCCCGAGCACCCAATTACTGCTCCAGGCCATAAAACAGGAGTGGGGATAGTAAACCCAAGGGATAAGTGTACGCCACGTTTTAAAAGACCTTCCATTGGTAAGGGAGAATAGAGTCAAGGCCTTTCAATAAAATACAAAAATATATTAACATAAGTTTTAATAGTTTAAACGAAACAATGGTTTTGTATAGTAGAATGACCCTGATAGTCGGTTGTACTGTTAACTTTAAACTAGCCCCTGTAAGTAAAATACAACGTACGAGGGTAGATCATTAAGTTTTCGGCCTCGCCAATAAGGATTATCGCCTTCACAAAATCCTTACCTGAAGTCTTACCTTATCTGTTAAGTAAATAATCGCAGCTGTAACTTACGCTCAGCTGTATTCAGTTGTTCTGATATAGTTGGATACAGGAGATTGTGACATGCTCAAAATGAAGTATCGAGGTGCATCCAGTTCTTCACAAAAGGACTTACTTCGAATGAAATTAAACAACATTGGACGGTGTATATGGAAAAGCATCCCCCTCACATTCTACCGTAAAACAATAAGCCAAATTTTTCCAATGGATCGAGAAAGCATCAAGGACGAAGAGCGTGCAAGTCGGCCCTTGGAGGTGCTCACTCCTGAAAACATCGCTCCCATAATTGTGGAGAAATTATGGGAGACCGGGAGTTCAAAGTTACAGAAATAGCAGCAAGGTTGGGCCTTTCTAAAACAACAGTCCTTCGAATTATTCATGAACATTTAAACATGAATAAGGTTAGTGCAAGATGGGTACCTAGACTTGTTTCCTCAGTCCAAAAGCAGCAAGAGTCATCTGTTGTCAGGAATTTTTGGAACTCTGCCATGGCAACGAGAGAGAAGTTCTGCAAACCATTGTTACAGGAGATGAGAATATGGTCCTGTGCTATGATAAGTCTCTTGTCCAAAAGAGAATCAATGGAGTGGTGCAAACCTGGCCAAGCACCGCCTCTAATGGCCAGGTCACTTAATCAACCAAGAAGATCATGGCCACAATCTTTAGGGACTATGACCGAATACTCTTCATTGACTTCAAGGAGAAGAACACCACAGTAAATGGGGAGTACTTTGTTGGCCTACTGCTCAGACTACGTGCTTCTATCAAAGAGAAATGGCGAGCAAAGCTGAGTGGTGGTGTGCGCGTTCTTCACGACAACGCGTCTGTGCACACAGCTCTTGTTGCAAAAGAAGCTGTGAAGAAACGCGGCTTCAAGGAGAACCAACATCACCCTACAGCCCAGATCTAGCTCCCAGTGACAATTTTCTCTTCTCACAACTCAAGAAGGGCCTTCGAGGAAGGACATTTAAGTATAATGGAGGCTGTTTATATCCATTTTACAGGCAAGACTTCTGATTAAGTTTGGGGGGGGGGAGTTGAAATGTTTATGTGAGAAGTGTATTGCAATAAAGAGTAACTATATTGAAAAGTGAAATATAGTTTGTCTTTATCATACTTAGAATATGGGAAACTTATGGACCTACCTTCGTAGGTTTTATCCATCCACTGGATGATTAGTTCTTCCGACCTTACAAAACTTTCACCAGACTGTGCAGTAGCTATTGCCCCTTTCAAGATATGCAAACGGGAACACTTTTGAAGCTGACTCACTTCCAAATTTCTACATCTGGAATTAATCTCTTAATTTTGTAAATCTTTTATAAAGACCAGCCAAGGGATAGTCACAACACCCAGGAAGCTCTAATTTGGCACAAATATGAGATTATGATGAATGTATCGCATGTGTTCAGATGCATTTAATGAAATATGCACACATTTTCTTTTCGTATACCGTTATAGACATTCACTATGTTCATGGCACGTTTGTTACAAATATTCACTTAATATTTTTAAAAAATTACATATTATGTGGTTTTATATGTAAACTTGCATAGATTTACCTCTGGCGCAAATATGTATTTATGCTGCCTGCCAATTACGTAGATAATGGAGCGTATTAGCAAAGAGCGCTGACAGATTTTTGCTGCCAACTGTCTGCCGAGATATTTTGATGATAAATAAAGTTCTTGAGGTCTACACTGATAAAGCAGATGATGAGAAATGTGGAGAATGTAGAATCGATTATCTAGTTTAAATGTCCTGTAATAAGACGATCCAGTTTATAAACAGATATTATTATTTAATAGACCTTGAAATTTTAGGCATGAAAATTGATGCTACAAAATGATTTAATGAGGCACTCTTTTATTTTGGGCAGGAAATTATTTATGCTTTTAGCATTTAAAATGGGCTAAATTATTAAATTAAGATCTACATTTTAATTATGCAGGAAAGTAAATATTTTAAAAATTTTATGAGCATAGATATAAGCACCATATGTTATTTGTTTTCATGATTTTCAGTAAAATATATTATCAATATTTTCTCAAAAGTTTGAACAGTTAGGCCATATATTTTGCTATTAAAATTATTTTAAAGACTGAAAATATCGTTTTCACTGTCACAGAAGTTACTGGAGCAAACTTGTATTTTGTTACACTTTTCATGCCCCATGCTTCTGGAATTTCCTCCACCAAAAACATTTACCATACCAACCCATTATAACATAAGAGGACATTTTTTCATTACACTCTCCCACTTGCACCTTACTTTGTCTTTAATATCTCTCTTAGCATCATTAATTTTCACTCAGCTTCAGAAAACTGATCCGACAAAAGGTTTCCTTTACGTTCTAGCTTCGCTATTGTTGAGGAATGGAAATTTACCTTTAGGTAAACAAAGGTGTGTCTTCAATGTTGAATTTTTAACAGTTTATTTAGATAAAACACAAGCTATACAATCATTAGGAATATCTATTACCGTAGCAGCGATATCGTCCCAATGTTCCGTATAATATACAGGCTGCAACTATCCGGACACCCCAGAGTGTTAAAAATGTTTGAAGAGGAAGAGTTTTGGAGGCTTTTCCTTGAAGAATGTAATGCACGATGGGGCATTGCAGAAACTTTTCATCATATCAGAAATCAGCTTATTGACTTACCCAAACTCATTCCTTATGCTTTCTGAAAACCGGTGAAATGCATGGGATAAACAGGTGAAGTGTATAAGATTAGGGTAGAATGTTTTCAGAAGAGAAGAGTCTGGGATGATATAGGGTGCTGCTTCTGCATAGCATAGCAAAAGCCCCGCATCCTCGTCTATGGTTTTGGAACTTTTGGATCACTCACCGCAGAAATCTACAAAGCCATGTGCACGTGATACTGAGATTAGCAGAACTAGCGTACGTTGTATTATTAAAACAGCAAAGTTGAGAGTTTTCATCCCAAGACTTTTACAGGCATTAAATGAAGATGACCCTGATTGGAGAATGCAGTACTATGAGTGGTTTCGGAACGTGGTGCAAGAGGATGAGGCCTTCATAGGGAAAGTTGTTTGGTCCGACGAGTCATAATTTAAGTTGAACGGAACTGTTAACTGTCATACTAGTGTGCACACAATCGACATGTGCTTTTGGAAAAGACTGTTAATTTACTTGGAATTAATGATTGGTGTGGCTTATCATGTAGGGTTGTAATTGGATCATTCTTTTTTGAAGGAACAGCTACTGACCCAATGCATCGGAACATGATATATACATTCGTCTTACCCGTCATTCATACGCTCTATGGAAATGAGGAATTTTATTTCCAACAGGATGGTACACCACCATATTACCACGGAGATGTACGTGCGATGATCATCCAAGGCACTGGATAGGTCGAAGAGGTCCAAATGAGTTTCCACCGCGTTCTCCAGATGTAACTCCGTTAGACTGCTACCTATGGTGAACTCTTAAGGGTGTTGTATACCGTAGAAAACGAACAACACTGACAGCACTTCGGGAAGAAATTGAAACGGCTTGTGCTGCAATCGCTGAGGATACTTTCGCAAACGTTGCTCAATCAGTAGTTCAACGTACTCAGAAGTGTATCGACGCCGATGGTGGGCATTTTGAGCAACTGTTGTAACTGTAAAAGTCTAAGATGATTAGTGCTCATCATTTTCTGTTTGTGTGAATTCAGTTTTGTTATGTTAACCCAGTTTTTTCTTTGCTTGAAGTGTGTGTATATTTTTTGGCACCCACTACATATGCAATATATCTGTTGAGAGCATCCGTTGCCTCGTCGACATCTACCCAGATGCAGGTATCTCCCATGTCCTGCCCAATTGCAGCAAGTGTTTTCTGATACAAAATATCCTAAATTGTCTTCCTGAGTGTGAACTGAGATAGGGTATTTGGCAGTACGATTCAAAAAATTACGGAATACCTGATTTTGCAGCAGTTTCATGGAAGCTCAGCTGCTATCAATGCCTTGCAAAGATCTGGATGGAAATCATCAGTGGTTGCCAAATTAACATTAGTGTGAGTCAGTAGAGTTGTTTCGGCAAGTTATTTTCTTTAATTCCTCCCGTGTGTCCTGCGCCATCTATATGCTGGTGAATGAGTGATTTTTTCGTGTTAAATCTGAAAGCGTGGATAGCTTTTGTAACTATGACTCCGAATGAATAGTTTCCATTTATTTAATTTTCCTTCAAAATGAGATTCGAATAACTGTAAAACCTAATCCCTTAAATAATAATAATAATAATAATAATAATAATAATAATAATAATAATAATAATAATAATAATAATAAAGAATGAAACTGAATGCGATAAATAAAGCTAGTAATATAAAAGAAAAGACCGCCTCAATGATTTAGTGGTAGGATTGGCGAGTACTAATCCAAAGGTTCTAAGTTCTTTTATTATTATTATTATTATTATTATTATTATTATTATTATTATTATTATTATTATTATTAGCTTTGTATAGCTCCAAAGAAGAAAAGGTTTATGATTTTACATTTTTTAGTACTTTGTTACGGGCTTGTCTATCCTAATACAGAAAATATCTAAGAAAATGCCTATTTGTTACATAAAATCATTATAATGCATCAAATAGGAACGAATTAAAAGCTTTTTTTTAAATACTTGTATTTTTTCATTGTTTCTCTTCAAACTACTATGCAATTCAACTGGTACAATACAGGATATGAGCATCAAACCGTATATTCGGAGAAGAAAGCTATAAATGAAATTTAAACCATGTATTGAGCATTGTCATTGCAGAATTCAGCACGAGTGATAATTAAAACGTTAATTAGAAGCATGTCAATTGTTGGCGCTGCCACCTGTGAGTGGTTAGGTTTTCATTTTGGGCACGCCTGTGCGGTTTCGGTTGCCGAGACAAATTTAAACGTTATTAACTTCTAAGTTAACTATGTTAATTACTTCTTAGGCTGTTTTAGGCCCAAAAAGACAGCAATTGGCACTTACCCCCATTTTATGCCATAATAGGCCCTATAAAAGCGCCGCAATGAGTAGCATTTTCCATTAATTGCGAATCTCTGCAATTAGTTTGCATATTTTCCTAAAGGAACTAATTGGCATTTGCTTAAAAATCAGAGGTTTATATATAACATGGTTTCTATCATTGGAACATTCACACCAAGTGTTAAAAGGTCAGAGTTGAGATGAAGTGGTAAATAATTTTTGTCAGTATAACTCCAATAGAACACCGATCATTACATTTCGCTTTAAGTTTAGAATCTGACATGTCCACTGCCGGGGCTTAGCAGCTACTTTAGGACATGTTGACTGGAAGAGGCTTCGGTAAAAACGAGAATATCATTCATAGAATGCTCTATTTATAACTTCAAAATACCTAATATAACAGTGAGCAGATTTAATGGCATACAGCAAATATATTTTTTTGATTCATTTTATTTAAGGACACTCTTTAACATCTCAGGTCATCAGCGTCCCATTCAATTCAGGGCGTGAAATGGCCGACAAATTTTGCTCAGAGATCTCTTTTTTTCAGGCTTGAGGTTCTTTATAGTGCCATAAATGTATGACAGGAACCCACGGCTTTACTTCCCTTCCGAAGGAAGCCATACTTAGGATTTTTACGCCCGAAAAAAATCCATCGATCCTAGCCGGGTTTGAACCCGCGATCTTGGGTTTAAGAGGCAAGTATGGTTACCACTATACCATCAGGACCGCCTACAGCAAATAGAGATATGATATATTTAGTAAGATGCAATAGTGCTATGTAAACTGCCTTAAACGTTCAATTAAGTGAACTAATAAACAAATGAGTACAGAAGTTCATGGGATTCTGAAATTATATGACATTTAAATTGCCAGAACATTTTACTCGAACTTTTTGCCAAAAACAAAAATTTTAACACACTGCCAGTGGCTATATGTTAACCCTCAGAAAATGTATGCGTCACATGTTTTTACGACAGTAACATTTAAATTAAATTTCAAAGCAAATGAACATCGATGAAACTTTCGATTGTTTTTATTTGCAATTTTTTCTGAACAGTAACATGTTTTTGTTTTATTGAAACATATGAACATCATCTTCCTTAATACACAATGGAACTCTACCGCCAAGGGTGGCCGAGGTCGTTAAGGCGCGGATTCGTGAGCGGGAGGTCTGGGGTTCGAATCCCACCAGGACCGTCCTCCCTGACTGGGGTTTTTTCCAGGTTTTCCTCAGTCCCCATAAATGACATATGCCGGGGAGGTACCCTACGCTTCCTTCCTTCCTTAAAAAATCCTTTCCCAATATATCATTTCATTTCATGTATCATCAGTATCCACCGCCTGTGATGCCTCAGTAGTAAAAACGGGCGTTAAACACTACTCAAAAAAAAATGTAACTGGAAACTTTGTGTTATTTTTCTATGTAAAGAGTCGGTCCTGGTGGTGTAGTGGCTACCATACTTGCCTCCTAAACCCAAGATCGCGGGTTCGAACCCGGCCAGGACCGATGGATTTTTTCGGGGCGTAAAAATCCTTCGGAAGGGAAGTAAAGCCGTGGGTCCCGTGTCGTACATTTACGGCACGAAAAAGAACCTCAATCCTGAAAGAGAGGCCTCTGAGCAAAATTTGTCGGCCGTTTCACGCCCTGAGTTGAATGGGACGCTGATGACCTGAGCTGTTAAAGAGCATCCATAAATAAATCAATCAATCAAAAAAAAAAAAAAAAAAATCTATGTAAAGATGATACCAGGGGCTCAATTCATAAACATGGTTAGATCTAAAAATGTTTAAAAATATCACATAGTACAGCTATGTCTATCATTGTACATATATTTCATTTAATCAATAGTAAGCAATTGATTTATTGGTTTAACCTCAATAATAGTAATAATAATTGTAAAAATGTGGTTTCCCTTTTGTAATACTTATAGGTGGCAAGAATTCTAATTGTGTTCCCCAATATCACTCTGTAATACCATTACTTTATTTCATTTCATTAATTAATAAGACCTAATTTGGATTTTGTATCAATTTTATTAAACGTTATTCAACGCGGTGAGGAACTCGCTTGGTTTACGCAGTTCCTGCATGATGGACTTTTTTGTAGAACGCTTGATGACAGAACAACACAAACAAGAACACGAACTGCCAATCTGATCATTTCCTATCACCTAAGCCGGGAAGCAGTTACTGTAAACCACAACGATTAGGGCGTACTCTACTGTGTGTGCACAGTGTATTTAAAGGCTCATTGAACGTGGACCGATGATAATTTTTGACTGGCTTCTTTCCAATAGTTTTGCGCATGTCACATATATTATTGCCTTATCGATTTCCCATATTCAGGATTGGCATATATCATACCGTGAGACTCACAGTGCATGCGCTCTCTATGTATGTGTGTGTTTAGAAACAGGAAGGGAAGGAAAGGACAGCTTATATGGTTCCTTTGCATTGGAATTCTGCATGTTTTCTCTCCCCCTTTCTGATTTTTTCTTCTTTAGATATACAAAGCAATATTAACCAAGCGGTTTACAGCTGTATTGCCAACTATCCCTGCCAAAGGTGGATTTCATTCAGCTCAATTTGTTCGTCAACAGTATTATTGAAACTCAATCCCTCTTCCCTCCTATTTATCTTCTTCCAGCAGGGAAGTTTGAAAAATGTTCGGTAGGAAAGCTTTATTCATTCCTTTTCCTTTATGCTGCCTTGAACTCATAACATCCTCTTATCCATTCATATGAAAGGTACGAGGGTAGGTCAATAAGTTTCCGGCCTAACCATTTCCTAGGGATGATAAAGACAAAAACTATATTTCACTTTTCAATATAAATACGCTTTACTGCAATACACTTCTCAAATCTTTGAATTAACATTTCAAATATCACCCCCCCCCCGAAATATTCAGAAATATTGTCTGCAAAATGGGCATAAACAGCAACCATCACTTCTTCCTCACACTTAAATTTCCTTCCTTGAAGGTCCTTCTTGAGTTTTCAGAGAAAGAAATAGTCACTGGGAGCTAGAACTGAGCTGTAGGGTGGATGGTCCATCTCCTTGAAGCCACATGTCTTCACAGCTTCCGTTGCAACAAGAGCTGTGTGCACAGGCGCGTTGTCGTGAAGAAGGCGTACACCACCACTCAGATTTCCTCGCTTTTTCTCTTTGATAGAAGCACGTGTTCTGTGCAGTAGGCCAGCATAGTACTTCCATTTACTGTGGTATTCCTATCTTTGAAGTCAATGAAGAGTATTCCTTTACAGTCCCAAAAGATTGTGACCACGAACTTGGTTGACTGAGTGACCTTTTGCGTTTAGAGGCGATGCTTCGCCAGGTTTATGCCGAAGGATTGATTCACTTTTGGACAAGATATGGATCATAGTAGAGAACCATAGTTTCATCTCCTGTAACAATGGTTTGCAGAACTCTCTCGTTGCCACGGCAGGGCTTCAAAGATGCCTGACAACAGATGACTCGTTGCTGCTTTTGGACTGAGGAAAGAAGTCTAGGCACCCATCTTGCACTAACCTTATTCATGTTTAAATGTTCATGAATAATTCGATGGATGTTGTTTTAGAACAGCAGTAGCCCACCATTGCTGCTATTTCTGTAACTTTAAGCCGCCGGTCTTCCATAATTTCTGCTTCCACAAGAGTGATGTTTACAGGAGTGAACACCTCCAAGGGCTGACCTGCACGCTCCTGTCTTCAATGCTTTCTCGACCCAAACGAAAAAGTTTGGCCCATTCTTTTACGGTAGAATATGAGGGGGATGCTTCATCATTTACACCGTCGAATCGCTGTTTAATTTCATTTCTTTTGTGAAGAACTTAATAACAGCTCGAAACTCCAATTTTGAATATGTCACAATCTTCTACACATATCCTTCTTTATGCAACTATCTGAACAACTGAACACAGCGGAGCGCAAGTTACAGCTGCAATTATTTATTTAACAGATATGGTATGGCACTAAATAAGGATTTTGTGAAGGCGATAATCCTTATATGTAAGGCCGGAAATTTATGGACCTACCCTCAAGGAACCCTTCTGCAATTTTTTCTTATGAACTTTTATTCGTCCAGCTCCGGCCAGGAAATCCATCATTTCATGTCCATTTATCTTTTATACCCTTGT
This sequence comes from Metallyticus violacea, assembly GCA_030762175.1. NCBI lineage: Eukaryota > Metazoa > Arthropoda > Insecta > Mantodea > Metallyticidae > Metallyticus > Metallyticus violacea. The sequence goes on from CM060833.1 coordinate 150,535,019, forward strand.
CTTCTGTCACAATAGATGTCGTCAGGAAATATCTTTTTGATTACCTTCCTTGTTTGTAATTGAGAAAAAGCTGATAAAACTATCTCAGAATTCCGCCCACTTCAGACAAAGCAATAAATTTTAATTTGTGCTGCGTATTAGTAGTATGCACGCTAAATAACAAGTATTTCATAAATCGTTGCACTTTTTTATGTCGCAATGTTGTACTAAGGTAAAGTATCTGGTCCTTCTATCTCTTAACTTCCAAAAATAAAACTTTTATGGTGAAACAAGAAGATATATAATTTAAAATGGAAACTATGTCAGTTTTCGGATAGTTTAACACGTATAAAGAACTTAATTATAATTTTTATTTAGGACGAACAGTGTGAGTATGAATATTTATAAAAACATTTTAGGGAATTATCAAAGGGAAAAGGAGGGGTGCTAAATTATATTTTTATTTTTGCACTATTTTAACATTTGGATTTTTTTGTTTATTTTTATACTATATCCATTAATTTTCCTGGTTTATAATTTTTATTTTACATTTTTATATTATGTCCCTGAAGAAATACTTTTTTTAGAATTAGGGAGGTTTTGTTCATTTAAAATTCTATATTTCAGGAAGTATTTGCTATAGAAGACTGCTGTTTTCTTGAATGATAGAAAAAGTTGTATTTCATAAATTGGCAGCGTTTTGTTTTCTTGTTTGTTTTACAATGTTGCAGGGTTTTAGCTGGTGTTTCCCTCAAAAGTTAGTTTTTCTTTTTTGCTGCAATAATTAAAAAAATGTGCATACGTTTCCAATTTTTTAGCATCACTTTGAAAATTTTACCAGTCATTCCTGATATTATTGTGATAATATAGATCTATTAAAGTAGAACTAGAATGATATTTGTTAACGTAAAAACAAAACAATGAAAAATTGAAATAAAAATAGAAAAAAGCAAATAAAAATGTACAGTTTGCTTCAGAATCAAGGTGTAATAGTAAAAAAGTCATAAAATTTAAATTATGTGCATTTGTATGCTGTAAAATTTTCATTTCATTAGATTTAAGTTCTTGAGAAAATGGGAACTGAAGTTGATAATTTTAACATTATAAGGATAGGGCTTTAATATTACCCTTAACTTTTATTACCGAATTTAACTCATAATGTGATGAAAATCAGCTATTGTCCGTTGTTACAAAACAGGGTTGGTTTGTTGAAACTAACTGAGCAATTTTTTCCTATTCAGGTTAAATGTCACTGAATTTATGTGAAGAAAGTTGAAGAAAGAAATTTTCCTTAAGGCTCCTTTACATGACTTGAGAGATACTACTTCTCTTTCTGTGCTTCACTTTCAAATATCTGTAGGTTTTATTTACAAAACAGAGCCTGTTGAAATGTTCCATACCACAATATTATGGAGCACACTTAGCTCCATTACACACGCCATACTCTCAGTAGTTAAAAAGAGCGTTAAAAACTATTCAGAAATAAAACACACGAATGAAATTTTAGCTGAACTCGTGTAATACGCAAATTTATCGTACGAAAGAACATATTTGACCCGTCGTTAAGATGTGGTAACTATTTTAATCATTTACGATTTTTATGTCACATTCTGAATGGTTACCATTGCTGATTGTGGCAGTACAATACATGGAAATTCCAACATTTTAAGCATAGAGCTTTTACTAAGAAATATCTCTCCTATTATCATAATAACTTTTATTATGATGTTCAATTTTTTCCATACATTATACATTTTGCAAACATAAAATGTTAGAACAGAATGGAAACAATTGGCATACGATTCACATTCAAAGTATTCGCAGGGATTTATGAGAACCATAGCAAAAATCGACATCGTTAAAATGTCTTATAAAAATAGAAAATAATGAATAATAATTTTATAATATAGTTCATATAGGTGTAAGTACAGAAATTTTGTGCCTAAAATTTGAACTTAGTCACCTTGCTTCGCAGCATATGAGGTTCTGTCATTTAAAAACAATCACCTAGTGAAAAACGCAATAATCCTGACGTAGGCTGAAAATCTCTGTGGGAAAAGTCCTTGGGTTGCTGGAGGAACCATTGTGTCCTGCACATCTTGTACTTTATGAAACATATGCCTTTGAAGACGCGTTTAAACTTCCAAAAAACGAAAAGTCACACGGGAAGTGCGTCATAGATGTGACAGAGGTTCGGTACAGCTTGGTGCAGAAAATATTGACAGTTCAAAATAATGTTATCCTAGAGCAGACTTTTGTGTTTTAACTTAATCTTCTGCCGCAATTTCGTTAGTGTTTCGACATAGTGGACAATATTCGCAGTTGCTTCCCTTTTTAGAAACCCATAAACTATTAGCATATTAATTAAAAAGGTCATCATTTCGTTCATTTCTGTCCATTGGAAGACGCCTGCACTACCACCAGAGCTATTGAACTTATGCGCTCTGTACCATGTGACATGCTACGTCACTTGTGAAGATCTACTGCAGTGTCTGGTGCGCTAATCTTCCTTCTCAAGGTACAAGACCTGCCAGGACCAGCATGCCTGTTAGCTTTTTAAATTAATTGCACTTATCCTTTGTCCACTTATCAGAAAGTTTGCAAACGCCCTTAAAAAAAGAGAAAAGCTTTTAGTAGTAGCTTTTTATCAAATTTACACTCCTGCCACTATTTTGTAATTTAATAGCTTCTGACCGGGCCCTTTCAAGGCCCTATCCAAACCTAACCTAACCTAACTAAACAGTTTCATAGTGCCAAGTCCGGACTCTAGGTTAGATGTTATTTAGTGTATCCACTGTATGCATAGCCCTATGGTGGTGGGCGTTTTCTTGAAGCCCCAAAGCTTCTTTCGAGAAATGTCTGCGGTGTTTACATGGTGTCAATTTCAACTTATTGATCAGCAAGACACTGTATCCATTACGGGTTGTAGTGAGATTCTTTTCATTAACATTGAAAAATATCATCAACTTTCCAAGTGAAGTTTATATTTTGATTTTTTCTTTGTGGAGACAAGAAGTATTTGCACTGCATCATTGTTTTTTCTTACTCACTGGTCCAGGACTTGTCTTCCTTAAGAATACGATGAAGAAAGGCATACTTTTCACGAAGGTGACAAATCATCTGAGGCCTGTGATCACAAAACAGCTGCATTGAGACGCTTTTGCTACACATTATCTTGTTCTCGTGATAATGATGGATAATATTGCCGCTCATGTTGAATTCTACGGCAATGTCATCAACATAGTCTCGCATGTAGAGACGGATTCACTTCAATGTGATTTGTCGAACTCGCAGTTGAACCGCAAACTGGTCTCCCGCTCGCTGACGATTATTCATTATTTCATACAGTCTCAAACAACTGCGTTCATATTATATCTTCATTCTTCATTTATTTTAGGAGGCTTCACTCGTTCTGCCCCACCCTCAAAAACTGCTCTTCCTCCATGCAATTTGATAGTAGAGTGGCCCTGTTTACATTAACGAGTTACCGTGCGGCGTATATAGTTTAATCTAAACAACTGCTATGTGGCTCATTCGTAAGGAGAAATTTTGTGCCCAGAACAATTTTTGTTGATACTTCTTTAACAATAAACTTCCTTTTATTTAATGAGGTCTGTTCGAAAAATTTCTTTACAAAATATAATAATGTTATTCGTTTAATTAAGTCCATACTTGATAACAAGTGCATGTATCAGAGGACAGCAATTAAACATGCAACTGAGTAGGTGTAATGGTTTCAATCGAAGCTTTGCCACACCTGTCAGGATGTTCATACCACCATGTGGCGAATCGATTTTCTAAAAACACGGTTCGCCCTGAGGCAAAGTAGGGCTTCTACAGTATAGATAGAAAAAATGGCAATTGACTTTGAAAATATTGGCCACAGACGCTTCCCTCAAGAGGTCAATCGGCATTTTACATATAACGATAGGTCATTGTTCCGTTGTTTCGAAACAACACCTTTAGGCCCATCGCTGACGCAGAAGAAAAATATTGTGTTACTGTTTGAGATGTTCCCAAGGGTTCAATTTGTAGTTACAGTTAAATATGAACTTTTCATGTCACGATGGGATCTGTTTCCCTGCTAAAAGAATAAATGTACCACTATTTTTATCCATATTTATGAATCGAATAGTAAAAATAATACAATAACTAATTTATATTCGTGTAACTTTTTGATTCACCTTTCTTACTTGTTATACATTTTATTTCCTTGCTTTATATTTAAATCTTTTATATCAGGGGAGCGGTTGATGAGTACAAAAACCTTCAAAGGACGTGTTCTCAAAGACCACTTTGATCAAGCAGTATGGGTGATAGTTTTGTTCGCATGCAAAAATCCAGAGGATCTATTTCCACGAAGGTACAACGCAAATATTTCAGTATTTACACAAACCAGCCCATCTGTTGAATTATTCAGTAGTAGATATGCACGTTAAGTAAGAAAAAATATCTACATAAAGCTCATTACTGACATACTTCCATTTAACCGTTCTCTATTTCTAATTATAATTACATTTATGGGTATAGTTTAATCATGGCATGCTAGAAATGCATCTTAATGCACTTAAGTATTTGGAAAATATTATCTTTGTCACTATCCGTCATCCTCTAGTACTCATTATTCACTGTTTCATTATCACATTCCGCAAACCTTGAGTCTAAAATACACTCTAGCTCCGAAAATATTTGTAAATAGATTTTTGCCTCTTCTCCTTTTTAAGTTTATAATGTGGCCTGAATTTGACAAATATTTTGAATAAAACTGCCCAAAAGTGTTTTTGAGATGTACAAGGGTAGGTCCATAAGCTTTCGGCCTAACCATATGCTAAGTATAATAAAGACAAAAACTATATTTCACTTTTTGGAGATTGAATTAGCATTTCAATCCCCACCCAAAAAATAGTAAGAAGTGTTGTGTGCAAAATGGGCATAAACAGCATCCATCACTTCTTCGTTACATTTAAATTTCCTTCCTCGAAGGTCCTTCTTTCAGTTTTGAGAACAGAAAATAGTCACTGGGAGCTAGATCTGGGCTGTAGGGGGATGGTTGATTTTCATGGAGCCACATTTCTTCACAGCTTCCTTTGCAACAAGAGCTGTGTGCACAGGCAGGGGCGTTGTCGTGAAGGTGCACACCACCACTCAGCTTTCCTCGTCTTTTCTCCTTGATGGAAGCACGTAGTCTGTGCAGTAGGCCAGCATAGTACTCCACATTTACTGTGGTGTTCCACTCCTTGAAGTCAATGAAGAGTATTCTTCACAGTCCCAAAAGATTGTGGCCATGATCTTCTTGGCTGACTGAGTAACCTTGGCCTTTAGAGGCGGTGTTTCGCCAGATTTACGCCACTCCATTGATTCTCTTTTGGACGAGAGATCATAGTTTAATCTCTGTAACAATGGTTTGCAGAACTTCTCTCTCATTGTCACAGCAGAGCTCCAAAAATACCTGACATCAGATGACTCGTTGCTGCTTTTAGACTGAGGAAAGAAATCTAGGAACCATCTTGCAATGAACTTAATCATGTTTAAATGTTCATGAATAATTCGAAGGACGGTTGTTTTAGAAAGGTCCAATCTTGCTGCTATTTTTGTAACTTTGAGCTGTCGGTCTTCCATAATTTCTATTTCCACAAGAACGACGTTTTCAGAAGTGAACGCCTCCAAGGGTCGACCTGCACACTCTTCGTATTCAATGATTTCTTGACCCATTCGAAAAAGTTTGGCACATTTTTATGGTAGAATATGAGGAGGATGCTTCCCCATATACACCGTCCAATCGCTGTTTAATTTCACATGTAAAGAACTTAATAACAGCTCGAAACTCCATTTTGAACATGTCATAATCCTGTACACACAGTTTTCTATATGTAACTATATCTGAATTGAATGCAGCGGAGCGGAAGTTACTCCTGAAATTATTTACTTAACAGATATGGTGTGGCACCAGATAAGGGTTTTGTGAAGACAATAATTCTTATCGGCGAGGCCGGGAATTTATGGATCCTCGTTTAATGGCATAATATTTTAAACTTATGACGCATTCATTAGTGTATACTATAGTCATGTATCTACACTCTAGATATATTTTCAGAAGTACAATATCTGTCATGGCTTATTTTACGACCTCGGTGTAAATTTAAGAATCATACGTGAATTCTTTTAAATAAAAATTAAATGAAGTGCTACTTTAAAATGAAAAAAGCACCCACCATTCTTTGATAGTACGTTAAGAAACTTTCTGCAGCAAACTGTATAAAACTCATATTTAAGGTAACCAGGAAATGTACTTCTAGCAAATATATAATGCAACTATATATATTTTACACTATAGCTCGACTTACCTCCTACACCCAAGAACGCGGGTTCGAACCCGGCCAGGACCGATGAATTTTTTCGGGCGTAAAAATCCTAAGTATGACTTCCTTCGGAAGGGAAGTAAAGCCGTGGGTCCCGTGTCGTACATTTACGGCACGAAAAAGAACCTCAAGCCTGAAAGAGCAGCCTCTGAGCAAAATTTGTCGGCCGTTTCACGCCCTGAGTTGAATGGGACGCTGATGACCTGAGATGTTAAAGAGCGTCCATAAAAAAAAAAAAAAAAAAAAAAAAAAAAAAAAAAAAAAAAACTGTAGCTCGAAAGATATAAAGCTATCAATATGAGCATTTTGAGAGATATTAAGAAAAGTTAACTAAAGTCGTTTTGTAAAATTTATTTCTCTATGCACTTAATTTTTAAAAGAATTTAATCGAAAATAAAAACTTGTTAAAAACTGACATAATTGGAATATATATATTTTTTTACTTAAATTGCAGACAACATGCTATCTTGGAAACTGGATGCTAGGTTCTTGAAAAGAAATATATTTTTTTTTTCATTTCCTATTGGTAATGATTTTTATCGACTAATAGTGTAATTTAAATACTTCCAGTTACACATTTCACATTTGCATCAAATTTTCAACAAGATTAATCCAGCCAATCCAGAGAAAAATGCACATTTATGTCAAATTTTTAAGCTATCGTGAAATAAAATTTAGTTTTATTGAAAAAATTAATATGCATTAGAGAATTAAAGTTTACAGAGCATCTTTGATTAAATATTTTTAATATCTCATAAAATTTTATCATAGCTTTATAAATTTGCGAGATACAGTGCAAAATGCTTACTGATGCATTATTTGCTAGATTCCTGGTTACTTAAAATATCCGATAACACCTTGCCTGAAGACCTATTAACATTTAACATATATATTTTAATGACTAAGCATTTTGCATAATTAAAATATAGATGAGTAATATTACAAATTGCTAACTCATTATTTGTATATACAAATATCCACATATTTTATGATTAAAACATAAAAGCTAAGAGTTGAATTAAAGGTTACAATATACGTTTTTCTACAGCCTTGGTCTGTGGGATCACATAGTTTAGAAGGAGATCTAACGCGGACGAAAGCGCTGTAAGCTAGGAAAGGAAGAATACATGGAACAGGTTACAAAAGGGATAGGAAGGCAAAAGGAAGGAAAATGGACATTTGGCACAAAAGCACATACAATGCACACACCAATGACACAAATTCAGCACACTCGATTTTAAAAACCCGCAAGGTCATTAATTTGAACTTTTTAATTCACCTATTATTGATAGTACTTCTGAAGCTGTAGATTTTAAACATATAGATTATTGAATCATACATAACGAATGGATTTTACTGTACTTTTTATTTAGTTTTTAGTAATTGTTAAACTCTTCTGACAAGTGTTGAAGGCGCACACCACCACTCAGCTTTCCTCGCCTTTTCTCTTTGATGAGAGCACATAGTCTGTGTAGTAGGCCAGCATAGTACTCCACGTTTACTGTGGTGTACCTCTCCTTGAAGTCAATAAGAGTATTCCTTCACAGTTCCAAAAGATTGTGGTCATGATCTTCTTGGTTGACTGAGTGACCTTGGCCTTTAGAGGCGGTGCTTCACCAGGTTTACGCCACTCCATTGATTCTCTTTTGGACAAGGGATGAATCATAGTAGAGGACCATAGTTTCATCTGCTGTAACAATGGTTTGCAGAACTTCTCTCTCGTTGCCACGACAAAAGTGAACACACTTGGTTTTAAAAATCAACAATGTCGTCCCTTTGATGCAAATGTTAACTTTTTAATTTACCTGTTACTGGTAGTACTTCACAATCTGTAGATTTTAAAGATATAGATTATTGAAGCATACATAACGACTGGATTTTTACTGTACTTTTTTATTTAGTTTTTAGTAAATGTTAAACTTTTCTGTCAGCAATGTTGGATTACTTATTTAATTTGTATTATGCTTTAGTTTTAATGCCTTTGTCGCTGATTTTTGCTATTGTAAATCCTTTGAATATTTGCCAAGTAGCTCTTTGTTTCTAAAGTATTTGGTACAATCCTGAGGTCGGTCCTGGTGGGTAGTGGTTACCATACTTTCCTCCTAAACCCAAGATCGAGAGTTCGAACTCGGCCAGGACCGATGGATTTTTTTTTCGGGCGTAAAAATCCTAAGTATGGCTTCCTTCGGAAGGGAAGTAAAGCCGTGGGTCCCATGTCGTACCTGAAAGAAAGGCCTCTGAGCAAACTTTGTCATCCGTTGCCCTGAGTTGAATGGGACGCTGATGACCTGAGATGTTAAAGAGCATCCATAAATAAATAAATCAATCAATCAATCAATCAATACAATCCTGGGAAAAATCACGTAAAGTAGCAGCGATTTTTACATGCTTTATATATCAACCTATTCTTATTACAGGGATCCTTATTCTATTTGTTAGCCGTTTGTGTTTGTGTAACGAGTTGGCGCGCTTGTATACGAAAGCAACACGTAAAGGAACCTCTTTCCGAAACCAGGTGCGAATGCAGAATAGAGATCGTTTAAACATAAAGAAATAGAAATAAACATAAGGAAACTTAAACATAAGGAAATAGAAACAATTTCAGAGAAAAATACTAATTGTTCCAGAAGTGATGCAAAACCTTTTGCTGCAAAACGTTTAAAGTAAAATATTGTTGAGGCAGGGTAGAAAACAGTCAACAAGCGAAGCATTATCCTCTCTCTTGTTTGTTTTAAAGCAGAAAAGCCGAAGTCAATCTTGCTATTCTTTATTATTATGAACTCTGGTTTTCGTAATGAAAATATGAAAAACATATGGTACTTGTATCGAAAATAAATAACGCATTTACTTTTCGAACACAAGGCCCATTCTCCGTAAAACGCAGTTTCTCTTTTTATTATCAATTACCGGAGTGAAAGCTAACAAAAATATATTTTGTCTAAACGGGGATTATGGGGGAAGGCAACAAGCATCATTATTGCTAAGCCCTATTGTTGAATTTTGGTTCTTCAGTTTAGGGAGCCTGTGTCTCCTTTAATTGACATTCATGTTGTCTGAGGGCTATGACAGTTTTTTTTTCTTTCAGTAACATCTTTAGTAACGATTTAAGTATCTATTCTTTAAATTCTAAAGCCGCAAGTTTTTATCTTTTAGAATGTTCCAATTAAAATCTCCTGACTTTAACACAATCTCTCCTTGACGGACATTACCACATAGCAGTTTGTTCATATAGTAGCAGTAGTGACGCCCATTTCATAAGTAGTGAAACCAGGGCTGTATATTTTGAAGCTATGGAGTTTTTTTTTTTTTATTGTTTTATTTATGGAGGCTCTTTAACATCTCAGATCATCAGCATCCCATTCAACTCATGGCGTGAAACGGCCGACTAATTTTGCTCAGAGGCCTTTCTTTCAGGCTTGAGGTTCTTTTTCGTGTCGTAAATGTACGACACGGGACCCACGGCTTTACTTCCCTTCCGAAGGAAGCCATACTTGGGGTTTTTACACCCGAAAAAATCAATCGGTCCTGGCCGGGTTCGAACCCGCGATCTTGGGTTTAGGAGGCACTACACCACCAGGGCCAACAAGGAAGCTGTGGATTGTAGAATAAACGTCACATATACTAATATTTATTATTCCAATTAAACTATCCATACATAATATTGCACATCACAGTCATATGGGTCACAAGATAGTTCATACTCTTGTAAAATACTTCATTGCTGAAGTTAATTCCAACAAAAGAAAACAACAACATTCACAAGCACGCATTTACACGCATGAAATTGTATATGAATATATACAATTAATCTGATATTCATATAACTTTTTCGTATTGTTTATGTACAATGCTTATAGAAATTGCTTGTCTATAAAACACTGTACTTTATTTAAGAAAATGCCCAGGTTTAGTCAATCTTGTCCATATACAATTAAGTCCCTAAATGCCAACCTGCCCCTACTGGAAGTGAAATATGAAGCATCCAGTCTTCCGATTCCGAGCATAATGAACAAATCCTTCTGCCTTCCCCGTCAACAACTTAACGTGCCTTGCGGTCTCCCAGTCTAAGCCGTGCTATTTCCGATCTCTGTTCCATGCCTAGCTCCATGATATAGTTCTCTTTACTCCATCTAATTTTAATTTCACTCTGCAGCTCCAGAGATGACATCTGCATGCATCAGGTCTCTATTTCCTAGCGGTATTCTTTCACTTTTTTCACTACGCAATACCTATTTTCAATACTCTTCTGCCAAATATAATTTAAACCAATTTTGGACAATTCCCCTTATACAAACCCCATCTACCATTTTGGATAAAGCATGTTGTTTAGTTGGTGTGGGTAGTATATTGTCCTCAGGGCTGATTGTAGCACTTTAATTATTCTTAGCTAGTATCTAATTACATTTCTTTTGCTGTAGATTGCATCTTCCCAGCATCCACCTCTCGTAGTACACCACAGTTTGACGTTCCCCTTCCCTCCCCTAGAATGCACTTCCAGAAATCACATTGTAATTTATTTAGACCGTCTATTTTTTCCCATGCCCAAACGTCACTTTCATATCATAATGAAGACCTAACCTTTGCCTCATACACAGTTTTTAATGTTTTGATTGGCATATCCGAGCTAGCAGCCTTAATACCTTAGAAAGTTGAAGCTCTTCTTGAGCTTGGCAAAAAATGTGTTTTTATTCAATTTGTCACTGATGTTAAATCATATTCTAAGATAGTCAAATTATTTAACGGTCTGGATTACTTGTCAACCATATGTCCATTTTCCCAGCTTGCTTTGAAACATTTTTAAAGGTGAGAGCTTTAGTTTTGAATACTTTTTTATATATACCACACCGTTTACGTCGGTCCTGGTGGTGTAGTGGTTACCGTACTTGTCTCCTAAACCCAAGAACCCGGCCAGGACCGATGGATTTTTTCGGGTGTAAAAATCCTAAGTATGGCTTCCTTCGGAAGGGAAGTAAAGCCGTGGTACCCGTATCGTACATTTACGGCACGAAAAAGCCTGAAAGGTCTCTCTTTCAAGCCTGAAAGAGAGACCTCTGAGCAAAATTTGTCCGCCGTTTCACGCCCTGAGTTGAATGGGACGCTGATGACCTGAGCTGTTAAAGAGCGTCCATAAATAAATCATAAAAAAAAAATCACACTGTTTACAATAATCTTGCAGTGCATCGAGATCATTTTGCAGGCCTTTTACCGTCTTACAGAGAATTACTATGAGTTGGCATATAAAAGTACAGGTATTTATTGATCTTTAATAACGGGTGCATCTACATCTTCGTTCATCATTTACCAGAGAATTGAGAACGGCTCTGCCTGATAAATGCAGCGATATTTTTTATCATATACATATAATGGGGGTGTTTAATTAAAATACATAAAATATGTGGAAAAAAGATTAAAAATAAAGTACATTAATTTGAATGGGTGTATCAAATCTCAGGGGTAAATAATAAATTTTCCTCTTCGACAATAATTTCCGCTAACTTACTGCTCCGACTCCAGCTGAAATTTTTGTTATCCGTAAATAACAGGGAAAGGGATGTTACGCTGATTAAACTTGCGCTACACTTTCGCGGGAAACCTAGCAGAGTTGCACACTGGACCCTCTCCTGAAGAACTTAACTCAAAGTCTGAATACGCTGGTCAAGCATACAGCCTTCACCCTTCAAGGAAGTGTCCGAGTGTGTATTTGTTAATAAAACAAAAGAACGTTTTCTCGTCCTCAATTCAGTCAGCCTACTATCCCCTTGGTCCTGGGCTCTGGTTGCAGGCATTCCATAGGACAACACAGTTTCCTAAAACAATTTTGTACTGCCCTCTAACTATAGGGAACACATATAAACTAGCAATTATTAATATCTAAAATAACAATAACCTTACAGCTATGAATGTATATACAGATTACTTGATAATTATTAATTTCTTATCATTTATAGCCTGAACTAATTATTTCAGCTTCATAAATGAACAAGAATTGAACAAAATATTTGTGCTTATATTGTTAAACGATAGTTTCCTGATTTTATGATCCACTAATAAAATATAAAAATTAACTAATTGGTTAAATAATAAACTTTTCTTTTTGTAATTAATTACTCATATTTTGTCATGGTTCCTGTTTTGTTGTTATATTAACAGTTTCAGTTTTTTAATTGTTGTTTTACTGAACTGACGTCTCTGAAGGGAGTAGCTTTTTACTATATGAAGACGTGGTTTATGTGAAGTTATTGTTGACGACGTTAGAACCGATAACACTTTGTTTCCTTAGCTATTTTTCCCTGTACAAAATATGATCTCTTCATATCTTTTATTGTAAATTGTTTATTACCGAATGAAAGTAATATTTACTTTCAAGTATTTCTAAGCTCGAAGCCCTAGCAGCGGCCTCTTTTGTCTTGTTGTAGCGCTCCTGCTAGTAACAAAGAAGCTACCAAGGCTATCTAACAGAAACACTACGAAGTATGTTATACAAGAAGACAAACCAACTTCTAATGCTATCTCTTCGATAGAATGAACACTACATCAGTGCTAGGGACTGCTGAGGTTGTTGTGGTGATCGCAATGGTGTGTGAGTTGGTGACGTAGGAGTTTCACGTCGACCGTCAACACTTCCTCTGGGTCTCCGTTTCACGGCTCTTTCACTGATTTTCGTGGAGGGGGTTCAACGTGGATAAGATGGGACTTAAAAGGAGAAATAGAACACTCCACACGACATACAATGGAACTGCAGTTTATTATTGTTATCATTTAATGGTCGAACGGTGAACCTCGCCACTTAGGCTGCCGATGCGAAAACAACAACGCTTTGATAAGTAAGTACTGAAATTGATACTTGGGGCTTTTGTTACAGCTTGGCTGAAACTTCCCTGACATCTCAGTCGAATACTCACCTAGAAGCAGAATAATAGGACGAACACTGGTATAATAGTCGTGTTAAAACGGGGCGAAGGCCCTTTTATATAGCCAACACTAATTTAGCTACCATTCCGCTGCCCATGCCACTTTTTGGCGCAGTTTTCATAAAACCGTCATCTATTGAATACGTTCCATAAAGATTTCTAACATCTTATTCTCTAGAAATATTTATTGAAAACACGAGTCGGGCCATTGGCTTGCCTTCTGAGGTTTAAAGATATGATCTTCACACAGGTTGATGTCCCCAGCGGGCTAGCGGTTGAAAGTATCGCGAAGATTTGGCCAGGGAAGGTTCTATCCTTTTCAGAAATCTTTTGTCGTGACTTTGGAACGCGAACATTTTTTCTATTGTTTCCGCTGACCGACTGCCTAAGGATGGTTCACCAGACTACTTTCCTGTTGCACTTTCTGTGCCTTCTTTTACAAAGTAAATACATTGAAAGAGTAATTACATTATGATTATATTGATGGCGTTTAATAACGCAGTCTTAGGGATCTTGATATTACTAATTAAAATATTCATGTCACTAACTATATTAATAAGATGTTATTTCTCATCTGCAATGAAAAGTATAGAAAAGACAAACAAATATTATACAAAACAGATATATTGGGGTGGTAGCTATGAGCAGTTACACTGCCTAAGCCTGCAAAATTAGCGATGAAATCATTTACAAACTGATTATAAATATTCAAGAAGTAAAACATGAAAAAGGGGGGGAAAAAAAAAACGAGCTCTGCAGAAAGAAAGTGGAGCGCAGTTTCGAGCCAGGCGGTATCGGTCGATGTGAATTATCATATCCTCAAGGGACACCCCACGGAGGTGAGTGGGTTTGTCGCGGGAGGAGGGCAACTACTGTACCCAATAATTCAGGTAGCTCGGTGATTATCTGCTAGCCAGGGAGTCTCAACTTCTTCCCGAGTGACCGACTTAAAAACACAATTTGCATATCCGATAAGACAGCCGTTAGAGGCCTGCTATTCCGTGGGGCTAGGCTTACTACATATAAGCACTTGCGAATATTTACCTCCCGTTGGGTTTAAGTCTTTATTTCCGTTTACGCAGTTCTTTTATCTCTTAGCTTGGTAAACGACTCCGCACTCAAAGTACAGCCTTAAGCCCTTCGCTTCCACTTCTCCTTGACAGAGGCAAAGAATGCAAAATATCCAAAAAGGTGAAGTGGTTAAACACACGTTGCAGTTTTGAAAGAAGTTCTATTTTTTGAAGAGTAAATGACTTTTTAAGTGCCCTGGGCATATAGGGACTTACATAGAGATTACTTTTCGAGGGATGAGCACATTTCATAAGCAGTAACCAGTGTAAAGCTATCTTAGGCTTTCATGGCCGGTGTTATATTTAAAACAGTTAAAATCTTCGCTACCACAGCTTTCACCAAATACTTTGGTTGGCATCATTACAACAACACCTGACTGCTCATTGTTCATCGTCCACTGATGATGCCAACCGCAGTAGTTGGTGAAAGCTATGGTAGCGATTTAAACCATAGACCACGGCAAAACAGCCCGGGAGATTTTAACTGTTTTAAAGTAACCATTGTGTACTATGGTTGTACACAATGTAATTGTCACATCTGAATGTTAAAAATAACTTATTCTAGAGCTACCATTCCTTCAAATATTGTTACTCTTTGCCACACTTCTGGGGTACATTAAATATCAGTAGTGAAGGTTCTCTCATATAGAATCTCTTTCCGTCTTCCTAGTACTGATATATAGATGTCAAACCTGGTCCCTTACAGACAGACAGTGGCAAGTATGGCAAAATGTCAAAGGAAAATGCAGAGGAAGATCCTAGGTATAACACTGAGAGACAAGATCTCCAACACTAGTCTGCAGGAAATCACAGAATCAGAAAGCATCATGGACAGAGCTGCAGTGATAAACTGAAAATGGGACGGGCACGTGGCGATGTAACAGCAGGACAGATGGGCGCAGATAACTCCCATGTGGGACCCCCACGTAGGACAGAGGACTCCAGGACGACCAAGAAGATGGTCAGACACATTCAAGGAACATCTCGGAGTTCATTGGTCAAGCATAGAAGTCAGTGGAGTGAGAAGTAACAAGGACTCAAAAAGGGTAAGAAATTATAAAACATTATACTTTTTTTTCCTAATTCACTGAAATAGCCTACCATGTGAGTTACAAAATGAACTTTTCCCTCTAGAAGGAGGCCCTAGCCCTTTAAGGGACATAATGGGTTCTTTCATTTCATTTCAATATCACGAGAGGATTTGAGAATACCGTAGTGAGTTCAATTGATATTTATTAGGACAATTTCACAAACAAAATAAGTATTTTAATATAATTCCTCTGAACTTGGCTTACAAATTGTAATAATTGTATATTTGTACTTAAGTTTTTCAAGCAATTTTGTGACAGAAGAATGTCGATTGTTCAGTAATGCCAAGAGAGAAGAGCAAAATATGTTTAGGAGTATTTCATGAATACATTAAGAATAAAAGTGATATATATTTGAGATTCGTGCACAGAATATTAACACTTGTTATACTTATGAATATCGATTCTATTCAGAAACCGTGAAACTGAAATAAACAAAAGTGGAAAAGATGACATAATATCTCTATTTTTCTTTGTATTCTAAGGTTTGGAATTCCTAATGATAAAATCAATTTACATATTTGACGCATCACAAAAACGCTTTGAAGAACCCTGCATTTTGCGTTATGGTTGTCGATTGTCTATGCTTTTGTTGCTATCAATAGCCCCCCACTGCCTCTAGCAAAAGTGGTCAGTGATTCGTGTTCAGAAGTTATACAGTGGAGGTATAGAGTTGGCTATATTGACCACAAGACAAATGCTCGTCGCGTGATAGAACGAATTTAATACATTTTTTCGATAATTTCATTCCGTATTTAGGCTGTGGTTGATCAGAATTCAAATTTTTGTTTCGTTTCATTGCTCGATTTTCAGATGACATCACATAAATGAAATAGTAATTATATTTTGCAATTATTATTGGCCAATTAAATTTTAACTATTTCCCACATATGAATGAATATTTAAATTGTATTCTATATGCAGTACTTCTGTTTGAACATAACCAAACCAGGTTGCAGGAGCATTTTAATGTTGTTTATACTTGAAATACTATTAATTAGTTGCACTTTTTATCTGTTGAACATAGTCCATGAAGATAATTAATTTGCTCTCGGCAGTACTTAATATGGTCTGTTATATTTCGAGATATGTCCCTGAATTTATATTATGACAATCCGAGATGTTCAATAAACCAACCGTTTTATGCCGTAACAGTCAATGATGTGCAAGGGATATAAGCTGCTTCGGTAAACCGGATATGAGACTTTAATGGGTTGTTATATTTTATTAACGGCATTATCCCGTATGCACATGTGGCATCTAGCTTATATATTGCTGAACACCGATTAGGAAAAATTCCCCGATTATTTCAGCCCCCACTTGTCAGTTGGAATTACCACGCATTGAGAAATACCCTTTTTACTTCATTCCTATTCACGAATATACGATCGTTCACTCTCCCCTGTGGTAATGCAAATTAAACCTATCTGCACCCTTTTTGCAAATGCATATCGGACAAATTACCATAGAGCTCTTCTGCAAATAGATTCTTTGCCTGCTGATTGCCGCAGACGACATATTGGGGGCACCTGTTTACTGAAGTGACCAGATACGACTAGCTCGGATATATTTGCAGCTAAGTCGTGAGACAAATTGCATAACAAAAACATTTACTGCGGTCACACGGGCTATGTATTCTGTGTGTAACGCCCGTTTTAACTACTGAGGCACCAAAGGCGGTGGACACTCATGATACATGAAATGAAATGATAAATTTGGAAAGGATTTTTTTTTTAAAGGAAGGAAGCATTTCAGGCCTATGTTTAGAGTACTCCCCCGGTATTTTCAATTTATAAAGACAGAGGAAAATCTGGAAAAAAACCTCTGTCAGGGAGGATGGTCCTGGTGGGAATCGAATCTCAGATCTTCCGCTCACGATTCCGCGCTTTAACGCCCTCAGCCTGTAATAATTTGCTTCTATAGAAACTAGAAGAAAATATTAATTAATGAAATGAAAATAGTTACGGCATTACCGTATGGTATTAGGGGGAAAAATTTTATAATTTTTGCAACGTATAATATTACAAAGATGAACCACATTTATAGAATCGTTATTATTATTATTATTATTATTATTATTATTATTATTATTCAGATTAAAAACAAAAATTAATGGTACACTATTAATTAAATTAAATGTATGACTATATTGTGTGGGTATTTTTTTAAAAAAAAATTAAATGCAACCATGTTTATGGACTTACCTCTTTATATCTTTACATTCACTAAAATAGATAGAAATAACAAAGTTTCGAGGTACATTGTGTATTTAATGATGTTCATATGTTTCAATAAAACAAAAGCATGTTACTATTTAAAAACAGTTTCGGTCTATTAAGCAAATATGTAGAATCAACAATAAACAATCGAAAGTTTCGTTGATATTCATTGGCTTTGAAATGTAGTTTCAATGTTATTGTATTAAAAACATACAACGCAAACGTTCTCTGAAGGTTATTACAGAGTGCTCTTTACAAATATAATTTTGAAACACATATTTCACATTTTATATATTCACGATGATGCTTTTATTAAATATAAAACATATGCAATGCTATAAATACAGTTTATAGGCTAAATTAATTTCTCATTTTATTTTAAAACAATACGGAGAAAATTAAATGCAAGAACCCAATTTTAATATTGGGTTTTCAAGTATACCTTTACTCCTATAGTCCAATTCCCTAACTTTCTGAAACTAATTTTCTTTCTTTATTTATTTATTTAAATAGTACATACCGAATTTTGTTATGAAGAAGTAAATATTGGTGTTGCTAGAGCGATTTTTAAATTTTGGATTTCAGGTATACTACCACTCCTAATGGCCCGATTTCCATGATTTTCAGGAACTACTTTGCTTATTTTATTTACAAAGTATATACGGAGTTTTGTTGCGAAAAAGCAAATGGTGCCGCTAGAGTAATATTTAAATTTTGGGTTGTAGGTTAACCCGCACTCTGGTTTCAGTGATTTTTTAGAAACTTTATTCTAACTTGATTTAAAGGACGTATGTTGAGTTTTCTTGTGGAAAAAAAGACAACAAATAGTGATTTTTAAATTTTGGGTTTCCCTCTCCTAATGCCCGATTTCCCTGATTTTCAGAAACTATAATTTTATTATTTTATTTAAATTTTATATATGGAGCTTTGTTGTGAAGAGACAAATATTAATCCTGCTAGAGCTATTATTAAATTTTGCGGAACCCCTTGATTTGCAGAAAAATGGCATTCAGAAAACATTTTTATTATTCTATTTAAATGGCGTATACAGAATTTCGTTGCGAAAAAAGCATATATTGATACCAATAGAGCGGCTTTTATATTCTGGGGTGCGGGGAAACCTCCCTAAGTACTAATAGTCAGATTTCACTGTTTTTCAGGAACTATTTCGTTTCTATTTTAATTAATTGATATACATATAGGAAGTTTCCTTGCGAAACAAATATTAATGCAACTAGGCGATTTTTAAATCTATTAGTCGAATTTGACCGATTTTCAACGTATTTTATTAATTTATTTCAATGGCATATGTAGAATTTCAGTTTAAAATAAAACTGTGGCCGTTAGAGGGATTTTTAAATTTGGGCTTAACTCTCAAAAGTTATTCAGGTATACCCCTACTCCCAATAAACGTATAATATTAAAAAACTAATTTTATTATTTTATTTAAAAGCTGTAAGCAGATTTTTATTTTGAAAACAGTTAATGGTGCTGCTAAAGAGATTTTTAAATTTTGGGTTTCATGTAACCTTCCCCTTGCGCTCCTAATGGCCCTATTTGCCTAATTTTCAGAAAATATTTTTCTTATTCTATTTAAAAGGGAGGTTTGTTAAAAAAAAATATATTAAGCCACTAGAGCGAATTTTAAACCTCTCCTAATGCCCCAATTTCCCTGATTTTCAGAATATGGCATTGAGATGGATGGCATATAGGGATTCCGTTGCGAAAAAACATAAGCGATGTTTCATGTCAATAAGCGATTTTTAAATTTTGGGTATCAGGAACTCCCTCCCTCCTTCTAATGATCCGATTTCACTAATTTTCGCTGACTATATTCCTACTAAATTTCAATGGCATATACAGAGCTTGCTTTAAAACATTTGCTGATTAACGAACTCGACAAATAGTTTGTTAAGTCATGACCATATGCTGAGTTTAGTTGAGAAAAACCAAAAATTGCGATCGCTAAAGAGTTGACAGACACACACACACATATTCACAGACAGAATGGGATAGGGATATTTTTATAATTTTTTTTGTCTTTTTCGGTACATGGCAGGTACGATCGTTGCAGATTTGGATAGATTAGTGAAAAATCTTTCCACTGATACAAGCACAATAGCTTACATTCCTTCAGAATTCGCTGGAAAAAACAAAATAAAATAAAAATAAATAGAAAACAAATTAACTAAAATAAAGTACACTTTTCACGGGCACCACGCAATAGCTTCATTCCTTGGGAATTCGCTAGTTAAAAAAAAAAAAAAAAAAATCAAAACCAGCGAAATCGGATTGTGAGGGTGGTTACCCAAAATTTAAAAATCGCTCTAGCAGCATTGATATTTTTTTTTTTTTGCAACGAAACTGCGCAAACACCATTTAGATATAATATAAAATATAGTTTCTAAAAATCAGGGAAATCCGGCCATTATTAATGGGGATAGACCATAAACCAAAAATTTAAAAATCGCTGTAGCATCCCCAATATTTGTTTTTAACAGCTAAACTCGACATATGCTATTTCATTGAAGGAAGAAAAATAATTTCTGATGGAAATTGAACTATTAGGGGGTATACTTAAAAACCGAAATTCAAAAAATGCTCTTTCGTTTAATTTTTCTCTATATTGTTTTAAAATAAAAGGGCAAATTAAATTAACAATTAACTTTAATTATAGCAATTCACATATTGTTGATTGTGTGTGTGCTTAGCACATTGTAATTGCTTTTAAATAGTAACATGTTTTTATTTTATTGAAACATATGAACATCCTCTTCTTAAACACACAATGTAACTTGAACCTTTCTGTTATTTCTCTCTATTTTGTGAGTGTAAAGATGATATAAAGGGCTCAGTTCATAAATATGGCTGCATTTAAAATGCTTAAAAAATACCCACATAGTATAGCTTGTCTATAAGTGGTCATACATTTTATTTAATTAATTGGCTCCCATTAGTTTTTTGTTTAATTCAAATAATAATAATAATAATAATAATAATAATAATAATATAACGTGGTTTGTCTTTTGATACTTATACATTGCAAGAATTCTAATTTTGTTTCCCTAATACCACACATTCCATTATTTTATTTCACTAATTAATAAATAAGACCATATGCTGGACTTTATAATTTCTTTTAATTTAATAGGTGAGAAATTCGCTTAGTTTACGCAGCCCCTACGCAACAGACTTTATTTATAATCACAGCTCTGCAGTGTGTGTACATAATATATACACGAGTTTTCCGTAAAGTGACAAAGTTTTGCACTTTTTATGCCGGTTACACTAACACTGGACTTAAAAGCTCTATATGAAGGTCTTTTATGAGCAATGACTACGGGGAAAAAAATCAGGTAGTGGGAAACATTTGTCTGAAATAAATAACAGAAAGAAGGAGAAAATTATGAAGACGATAAGATGTGAAAAAAAATTATATCTTTTGAGTTAGTTGTATTTAAAGGGATAAACCAGGGAGACATGGCTTAATGTTGTAAATACAGCGAGGAAATATATTCCAAAGAACAGTATTACGGAAAAACTGGACGTGATGCAAAGAAAAAAAAATATATATTATTTTAGAACTTGGGGCATTTGCACCATTTGCATAATTTAATTTAATTTTACAGCAGAACCGGTGTTTCGTAGTATTATTAAAACTTTATTATTATCATTATTATTATTATTATTATTATTATTATTATTATTATTATTATTATTAGGACAGAGCTTCAGTTAAGAAGCGGATGAACTATGCTTACACTGTTTATGTTAATACTCTTAGTAGAGAATTACATATTCCAATCGGCTTACGAAATTGTCTCATTTTAGCTTTCATCTCTGATTTAAACTACAACAGGGCACATTAACTGACTTTGCGAGATAGCTGCAGTGTAATGCATGTAATTTCGTTAATGAAAGGAATCCCTTTAACGTGTTCGAAAAAGTATTTCTCTAACTTCTATACAACTAACATGCTGGAATATTGTCCCAAGACTCTAGGTGGTTTAATTTAAGGCAAGGTTTTATTATGAATTTCAACGAGAAATAGCGGGAAAAAAATCTTCAAATGTGTCTTAAAATGAACAAGATTTTGGACTTATTAGTTTTTCACCGAGATCAATATTGCAACTCTTAAGGCCAGCTCGCCTTTGGTATATTTTTCTGGTGTCCTTCACAAGAGGATAATTATAATTATGCTGATTTACAAATATAATTTAAATCTAAATACAAAACTATTTTTAACATCTGAGTAATAGTTAAACGTTTTCCCAGTACTTTCATCAAGCATGAGCTTGCAGGTACTTTTTATTGCAGCTGTTTATCCTAACTGCCCTCGATAAGGGTATGTCTTAATTCTTCCTTTTTTCTCTACCTTCTCAAGATTAGGTCATTTGCCCGGCATAATGGTTCTTTTACCACTTCAAACAGTTGGGAAACTATAACACTTCCGGCCTTTCCTAACTAGTCAGCAATTCGAGTAAAATTACTTTAATGTCAACAAAAAGAGAGATGCCGCAAACAGATTCCTTATCTTTTGTATTACTTGTGAGCTTGTAAAGTTCAGTGAGTTTAGAGTGTTAGTTCCATTAGTATGAGGATAGGTCCATAAGTTTCCGGTCTAACAATTTATAGGTATGATAAACACAAAAACCATATTTCATTTTTCAATATAGTTACCCTTTATTGCAATACTCTTCTCATATCTTTGAATTAACATTTCAATCCCCCCACTTAAAATTCTCAGATGTCTTGTCTGCAAAATGGACATAAACAGCATCCATCACTTCTTCGTCACACTTAAATTTCCTTCCTCGAAGATCCTTCTTCAGTTTTGAGAACAGGAAATAGTCACTGGGAGCTAGATCTGGGCTGTAGGGTGGATGGTAGATCTCCTTGATGCCACATTTCTTCACAGCTTCCTTTTCAACAAGAGCTGTGTGCACAGGCGCGTTGTCGTGAAGAAGGCACACACCATCATTCAACTTTCCTCGCCTTTTCTCTTTCATGGAAGCACGCAGTCTGTGCAGTAGTCCAGCATAGTACTCCCCATTTACTGTAGTGTTCCTCTCCTTGAAGTCAATGAGAAGTATTCTTTCACAGTCCCAAAAGATTGTAGCCATGATCTTCTTAGTAGACTGAGTGACCTTTACCTTTAGAGGCGGTGCTTGGCCAGGTTTATGCCGCTCCATTGCATCCCTTTTGGACAAGGGATCATAGTAGAGGGCCATAGTTTGTAACAATGGTGTGCAAAAAATGTCTGACAACAGATGAATCGTTGCTGCTTTTGAACTGAGGAAAGAAGTCTATGCACCCATCTTGCACTAACCTTATTCATGTTTAAATGATCATGAATAATTCGAAGGAATGTTGTTTTAGAAAGACCCAACCTTGCTGCTATTCCTGTAGCTTTGAGACGCCGCTTTTCCATAATTTCTCCTTATACAAGAGCAGTATTTTCAGGAGTGAGCACCTCCAAGGGCTGACCTGCACGTTCTTCGTCTTCAATGCTTTCTTGACCCATTCGAAAAAGTTTGGCTTATTAGTTTAGGAGGATGCTTCCCCATATACACCGCCCAATTGCTGGTTTATTTCATTTGGAGTAAGTCCTTCTTTTGTGAAGAACTTAATAACAGCTCGAAACTCCATTTTGAGCATGTTACCATCTTTTACACATAGCTTTCTTTATGCATCTATGTCTGTACAATTGAACTACTGATGCGAAAGTTACAGATGCAATTATTTACTGAACAGATAAGGGTTTTAGGAAGGCGATAATCCTTATCGGCGAGACCGGAAACTTATGGACCTACCCTCGTAGAGTAGAGCGGAAAAAATAAGAAAAATACTTTCAATTGTATACAGTTATCTTAAAATTGGAAATTAAATATACATCAAAATAAAAACATAGCCTAACGGAATAAAAGAGAAGATTTCACAATATTATTAAACGACGTTTTAAATGAAAAATTCCACGGAAAGAATAGTTCTAGCCAAGGAAAACAAAACCCCCCTCAGCTGTTGAAGCTATGTAAGGTTCTTGAAAGGCAGAATAAAGAAGGAAAGAATTAACAGAATGACTACGTTAGGTTTATTTAAGGTCATTTATTTTAGAAGCCAAGAGCTAACTTGAAGGCTTATAGACTTACTCCAAGTTAGTGTGCTAAAGAGTGCTTTTGGGAGCGGGGAGAAAACTGGCACAATTATTTATTTGGCCAATAAATTTTTCCAGGTTTCTAAATCAGATTGACTTGTAAATTTCCAATATCCTATTATATTTCGTTTCTATCGATTACTTACTATAGTGACAGTGCCGAAGGATGTAAATCTATGCAATTCCGTTTTCTTCCCCTTCGCACTCGTTTCCCTCCTCTGCCCACGCTTTCTTTTATTTATATCCGGCAGAGAGTTGGAGAAACATTCAGATGTTCGCTTTTCCTGGGGAAAATGTTATATATTAGTGGTTTACCAACACTTTTCTTGTCTCTCATTTTCCAAGAGATGTGGGAAGGTACAGATAGAAGATAAAGAACTGTTGGAAATTAAAGATTTAAGTCTTAAAATGACAGCTAACCTCAGTTAGTAATTATATTTCGAAATTCTCTGTCAGCGACATTTTTATCTCAACACGGTTGAAAGAAAAAATAGTTTGAGTAGAGGAAGAATGAGATTTAACAATTCGTTTGATGATCTTTTGTTTCATGTGAGATTTCTGCTTGTAAAATGTGTCCTTGTAACTGATACACAAACAAAATTATTACGTCAAAGCTTAAACTTGTCATTTACAACCAGTAAACTTCTTGTTGGCAACGCTCAAAACTAGTTATTTACCAGAGAAAGAAATAAAACGCGTTTTTAAATTGTTTTTAAAAGAAATATCTGCGATGTTCTAAGTGTTTTGCTCTCAAAAGCATAGTAATTAGAATTGGAATGGGCAATCACAAAACCATTTACTTTTTTATCTCGAGATACTAGTTAGCTTCAAGCTACTCCATATATTCTGCCTTCACAACATGACCATGGTCATTTTTTTAAAATGGTGTTTAAAGCCTGTTTTTACTACTGAGGCACCACAGGTAGTAGACACTGATGGTACATCAGACGAAATGATATATTGGAGAAGGATTTTTTTTTAAGGAAGGAAGCGTTCCAGGCCTAAGTTTAGGGTACCTCCCCTGTATTTACCAGTTATGAGAACTAAGGAAAACCTAGAAAAAACCTCAGTCAGGGAGGACGGTTCTAGCGGGATTCGAACCCGAGACCTCCCGCTCACGGGTCCGCGCCTTAACGACTTCGGCCACCAGTGGCGGTGCTATGGTCATCTTGATTTGTCGTAGTATGATGCTTTATTGTTTTTTATCTGAACCCTCGTTATATTATATCGTTTTTCTTATGTCAAAATGTTCACAAAATGGACAGTTCTGGTAAACACTGGAAGTTAAGTTGTCCATTATATGCAGATTGGTTCAAGAGAGGTCTATACAGTCATAAAGTATCAATGAGAAATCTGGGCTTTGGTTGCAGCCTTGCAGTAAAGCATTGGTTTATGAAAGGTTAGGGAAAAGAAATCCTTTATAATATCTCGTGGGTTTGCATGTTGTAAGATAGCACATTAACCATCGTGAATTCTCTTTATTATAGGGTTAACCGATGGGCTGCAATATGAACGATTTACTTTCGCAAAGCCCATATCTTTATAAATAGCCGTATTAAAGAAACGTGTGTAACGAACTTTCTCAGATTGAAAATTATAATAAGTGTGATTTATATGATCTCTAATACTACATTGCTTCCTATCCTGAATATCTCTGCCACTAGACAATGGAAGTTGAACAAAACTTAGAACAAAAAACATAATTAAAAAAAATGTTCGTGTAATCGGATGGGAAGTTTACCAGAACTCCCTGCAATAAAACGGATCAATGCCCCTAATTTCACCAGTTATGTTTTCTTTTAACTGCATGATGTACTGTTGCAACTCACTTTATTATTCAAGAAACGTTTCAAATCGGGCTGCCTAGGCAACACCAGAAAAAGGAGAAATTATGCATCCAGGAAACAGGATCCGCTGAGTGCCCATTGTTTCACGAGCGGCGTGAGCTGTGGCACAATCCTGCTGGAACCAAAGCTCATTTTCATCAATATCATCCATCTGAAAGTCCAGTGTTGCCAGCATTTCTGGCATATTAAATTCTACCCTAAATCTTCTCTGAACGTAAGAAATTAACTTAGATTCAATGAATTTTGTAACAACAACTACAAGTTTTTAACTGTCCAATTATCAATACTGTTGTTTACTAAATGAACAGAATAAATTGCATAGTACATAGCAACCAATGCCATAACTGTATGTAAAATCGCTAAAAACGGCAGCGTTTTGAACACCATCATATTCCATTGCGTCACCTGTGATTTTTAAATAATAAGCTAAGATTAATAATAATTGTTCCTTGAAAAAGTGTTTTAATTCCCACATGAAGATTCTGATAACCGTCATATTCCATTGAGCCACTCTGTATAAGTGATGTAAGCGATTAATAAAATGAGATGATGATAGAATTCAATAAAGGCAAGTAAACAATAGTTGAATTCTTACATGCCTTTCGATGCTTGATTATATTCGAGTTAAATCGTGCTCTATAAATTTATAATTTCCATATTTTTCACAGTATATTAAAGTTGATAGTAATTAGGGGAAAATGAACATGCTTCTATTAAATTTTAATGGTTTTAATGCACTGACACACAACTACAACAGCAGTAATAATCGTATTCTAAGATTCCGGATACCTACTATTTAATTTTAGCTTTATATACACTAATAGTAGCTCCACCTGCATCCTTTATAATATATCTTAGGGATGATTCAGCATTTTTATAGTCTTCGCGAAACAATCACTCGCCTTTGCCTCCTTCGTGCTTAAATTCACGTGAAGACCGGCACGCTCCATGGTGAGAAATAGAATGTAATATACGGTTAAGTTGCAAAGCGCAACGTATATGCTACAATGACGAATTGAGAATGTATAATACCGTCATAGCATCCGATATGGGGATCAGAATATTTTATATTCGTCTCAAGTTTTAGAGCCTGTAACAGTTAATAGTAATATACAATACACGCGTAACGATGGGCTGCTCTGTACTTTATTGGGCCAGCGATACAAATCGGTGGCAAAGAAACGCAGTGGCTTGCATCTAGTCACCCAGCTGCTATTAGCTTTGCGCTTCTCCCATTAGATTAGCACAGAAATGTCATGAGATAATACAGAATAATTACCATTATTATAATTACAATGCTACAATTTGGGTATCCATGCGAATTTACAACGTTAAAACCTATATCTTGTATCTGCTCGTTTCTAGAAAGAAGAAGAAGAAAAAAAAAGATACTTAAGTTGGACCGAAAAAAAACAGTAATATGTAGTATGATGTTCTGTAAACAGATGTGACTCACATTACGTTATGATAGCGTTGCTACGTAACAGGTAAATCAGCAATGAACAAATGAAGCCAAGATTATCATATGATGTTCTGTAAACAGATGTGACTCACATTACGTTATGATAGCGTTGCTACTTGACAGGTAAATCAACAATGAAGAAATGAAGCCAAGATTATCATATGATGTTCTGTAAACAGATGTGACTCACATTACGTTATGCTAGCATTGCTACAACAAAATGGAGCCAAGATTATCGTTTGAACAGCGGAAAGCAATTTTGAAGTGCTATTGGAAAACCGAGAATGTTGTTGAAGTTCAAAGGAAATAGAGACGTATGTACGGAACAGAACCGCCAACACGGGTAACAATTGCACGCATGGGGAAACTCTTAAGGATGTTGTATAACGTAGAAAACCAGCTACACTGGCAGCACTTCGGGAAGAAATTGAAACGGCATGTGCTGCAATCGCTGAGGACACTTTCGCAAACGTTGCTCAATCAGTAGTTCAACGTACTCAGAAGTATATCGACGCCCATGATGGG
The DNA here is from genome assembly GCA_030762175.1 of Metallyticus violacea. Classification (NCBI taxonomy): domain Eukaryota; kingdom Metazoa; phylum Arthropoda; class Insecta; order Mantodea; family Metallyticidae; genus Metallyticus; species Metallyticus violacea. The sequence goes on from CM060833.1 coordinate 150,562,633, forward strand.
CATTTTGAGCAACTGTTACAACGTAAAAGTCTAAGATGATTAGTGCTCATCATTTTTTGTTTGTGTGAATTCAGTTTTGTTATGGTAACACAGTTTTTTCTTTGCTTGAAGTGTGTATGCATTTTTTGTATATCGCCGCCTTGTGCAATTAGAGCAGTGAAACAAATAAGGAAGAATATAAAGAAGAAAATTGCGCATCGTATAAGACTCTCGTTGTTTATCATAACAAGTAGGAAGAGGTTAAAGTTTTCAATATGTTTTTTTTAAGCCTTAATAAAGAAAAACATATTTCCTAAGTCATTGCGATTTCTTTGGAAAAGACAGGATAAAGATGCATGGGTAAATAATCCTGAAAGACTTTTTTTCCTAACAATAGAACGTAAAAAATGCATTTATTTCAATACGATCGGGTAAAAATGAAAAGGTAAATTAATGTAAAGGAGGTTAATGGTAATGGTATACGGAAGCAATATAACTCCATAAAGCCAGGGTAAGCAATGGGAAATTTAATTTTTTATTAATAGTAGTAAGTTTACATGAACTGAGAACAAGGAAAGGAAAATTGGTTACTTTTATTTTAAAATATTTACTTTTTTGTTTGTGTATATGGTCGAAAGGAATAATCAACCTTCAAAGATAGAAATTTAGCTGAATGGGTTTAATTGGAAAAGGAGGAAGGTCATTATTGCATGAAATGTATTTTAATCTTATATTGGATGTATAAACTATTTATAGTATTGTGTTCTTTGGTTGAATCGAAGCCTGGTCCCCTGGATATTCCAGTAGGTAGCTGCTGATGAACCGGGGACGGGACCTGAGCCAATCAAAATGGAATAAATTGGAGTTTAGTGCCTTCTGGAACTGCCAAAGGTGTTGATTGTATCCACAATTAATGTTTTTTTACCCTTTGTGTTCATTTTGTTAAAAAGTTTTGTATGTTGATGTATGAGAAATAAAACTCAATTCAATTCATAATGTAAATAATGCATAGGCTATCTTTACCTAATAATGGAAAGTGAAGTGGGGGCTTTCTTCTCCATTAGAGTAGTATTAATGGTAGGAAAAATGAATGAAAAAATAAAAATCATGACTTCTTTGCATAAAATTGAAACATTAAGTTTGATATCTAGTCTATTAGACATCATTGCATCGATGGACTGGACTATACTGGAGCTGATTCTTGGGTACCTTCTGACCGTACTTAATATGACCTCTAAGAGCAGCCACTGCCATTTCTTTCTTTTTGTCCCAAACATGAACTGCAATTGCCCGTATGCTTATGTTCTGTTAAGTTGGGATCTTTGGATTTGGCAGGCCATTCGTTGCGATGGGTTTCAGAATTACTAGTAAATCATATCTTCGTTTGCTACTGTAGTTCATAAAATTAACGGTGGGTAACATACTGTCTTCAAGCACTTCTGAAAACACCTCAAGCTCTCCCAGAGTGTTTGTAGTCATCCATCCGCCGAACTGCTAAGTTTTGCCCTTTCAACAACGTGCTCTGGGAAGTACTATCTGGTGTTGTCAAGTGGTCAAAGTGACAGTCTTCCGTCTTCACCTTAGGAGAATATCATCTCATCTATCCAGATGACAATAAATTATAATTGTGGACAGATTTTGCAAACAGGTTATTCGAGCCTCACAATGTTTATTCTTTAACATGTTTTTGGTGATGGAGTACAGGGGCATTTACTCCCTTAAAGTATGTGCACTAATTTATAGATTAATTGTTGAAGCCGGAATTGTTGTCTCAAAACTCCCTATTTTAATAATAATTGCTTCTGTGGCAATTATATCGACAATATTATATTAATAAAATTTAATTTCAGGTATGATTTAACAATGTCAAGAATGACACAATAATCAAAGGCACCAATAATACTATTATGATCAGGGTTTTAATATTATAATTGTTAGTGTTTGTATATAGATATGTCTTTTTGACTAATAAGTAATATTCAAGTTGTCTTTCTGTAATACTATGATTGACGGTATATATATTCTTTGTTATATTTCTGTGAATGGACATGTTAGCTTTCTGTCGCCTGTAGAAAGTCTTAGGACAACACGATTTGCCTCTAAAGGTTCTCTTCTTTTGTTAAAGAGGGACGACCCCTTCAATCCATTGCTAGCCATCCATAAAGAGTGGCCGACATCGGACGGCAAATTTTTTTATTGTCTCGACATGGAAAACCAAAAAAATATGAGTTCAATCAGTAACAGTACTTGTCATCAAAAGAAACACCGCATGCAGAAACAGCTGTCGTACAAGAAATCAAAATTTTAGCTATTTCCGACAGTTTCAAAGGAATGTCGCTCGTATGGCCGAAACGTGCCTTAGCGCAAACCTTTAGTGTGTGGATCTAATTATGGTAAAGCTAAAAGAGTGACGGAGTCTGTCATATTCAAAAGCCGCTGCGTGGGAATTTTATTTTAGAAAGTTAGCGAGCTGGTTCGACCAATAAATATATTTCAAAACCTAACAAATAGAAGCGATCGTGTAATATAAACGACATTTATTGTGGTCCAGTAAGATTCGAGAAGTGAACAAGTTCAATAATATTTAAAGGACATATATTTTCGCTAGGGGCGGAGGAAATCCACATAATGGATTTAATATCAAATAAGTTAGGCAGGAAGAGGGGAAAAGAATCAGTCAATTAAGTCAGACACAGACAGAAGTGTAAGAGTAATCGGAGAGTCGGTAGTGTGATAGTAAGAGTAACGCAGAGTTATCGCCAAGGTCATAGCCGCCCATTTAATATTACCGTGGAGTCTTTACGGTATGGGTTCTTTTAAAATATTAACGTGAAATTAATGTGAAGGCAATGAATTATAACCCGAGGTAAATTATACAGTACAGACAGAACCAGAATTATAATCGCACCACAGACGCACAGCATGTTCCTAAATCCTTCAATTGTCAAATAAATCGAGCCGAATTTATATTATTCCTTTCAAGAATGTTGTTCCTTCTCTAATGATATTACGTCATTAAAAATAGTCCATATCCTCCTGAGATTGCTATCCTCTTATATTGGAACCAGAGAAATAGGGAACATCGAACTCCTGACTTCAAGAGCCGAGGCAAAACAAAAAGAATATCTAATCATCTGATTAAATAAATAAAATTAATCTCCGCTGATATTAAACGCCTCCTCCCAACAGCAATAACGGTTCCATTGTTTTCTCTAGCGAAGTGGTGACGGAGGAAAAGAGTTTAAGGACTATCTGCAATCAGAGAGAGGTCGATTTTCTTCTCGTGTTGTCTTACTTTGAGCATCAGATTTACGCTTATTTTGTAAGCCATCCTCCCATTATTTCTGATAACAGCGGACACAATTCTCGCATCTTCCTACTCTTCCACTACCCACTCACACATTAATCGCCCTCTTGTTATCTTTGAAGTGTAAGGAATGGTTGACAGCGAATAACAGCGTTCTTACAGCACGCTTGTGGTGTCAATCGATAAAAACAATGAGCAGAAACAGAGAAAGACAGAATGAATGCACTATGGACAGGGGGCTTCCAGTATACTATGCTCTCTCTCTCTTCCTCACTCTGTTGCGCTGACCAGGCCTTCCGATTTTTGTCCCCGTTTTCGTATTAGTGTCCGAGTATCCCGAGAAAAATTTCGGCGAACATAATCGCCCTCCTCTTTGTTATGAAGAAGCAAAATACATAAACTATTTTAACAATGTTATATTTAGTTTTACCTTTGTCAGAAGAACTGGGAAAATAAAAAAAATTCTGGTAATCCTAATTTTGATACAATAAAATGTATGTTTGAAAAATTTATATCAAACTGCCAAAGTAAGCTATTTTTTTCAATAATTTCATTTAAGTTATATATATATACACACACTTCCTCAAAAGGTTTACCTCATAAACGGCAAATGCCGGGGAGGTATCCTAAACTTAGACCTTCCCAATATATCATTTTATCCCATGTATCATCAGTGCCCAACGCTTGTGCTACTTCAGTAATAAAAACACTAATTAAAACTACTTTCTCAAAAGTATAACAAATATATTTCATTACAATATTTTAATTATTATATTTTTAATGCAAATTTGGTTTTGTAATATTTTCTTTTAATGCTCTATTTGGGCATATACTTTTTAGGAGAAGGATCATCTTAATATGTTATGATATAAATCTTATTTAATTAATATAATGGCTGATTTGATTGCTTGGTTTCTTTATGGACGCTCATTAACATCTCAGGTCATCAGCGTCCTATTCAACTCAGGGCGTGAAACGGCCGACAAATTTTGCTTTTTGTTTATATAAAATATAAACATTTATTACTCTACACACTTATACAAATATATAAAGTTACAGTAAGTACATATAAATTATGTTTAACTTTAACGTCGAAAATAATTAAGGCTTTTATTTTTTCTGTTAATTGCAATGCAGTTATTTTTCGAAGTTCATCTGTGCGCCTGAGCCGTTTGCAATGTTCTATATTTTTATATGAAATAAGTACTAAAAGAAATGTTCGCCAAAAAGGGGGGAGGTGCAGCCCTTTCTTGTAATGTCTTACTTCATGCTCGTTTGACAATATGTAGCGTCTAGGGGCAGGGAAGATTCGCGTCTGTTGGGAAAATGCGAGAAGCTCCAGAAATATGTTCATTGTGGGGGAGATGTGACCCATCCCTTTCCCCCGTTTTCTCCCTGCAGCTCACTTTCCCCCCGAGCACTATTTTATTGCTCAAGAAGCCTAAACGCGACAGGCCTGATACCAAAGCAATTCCCCATTCCCCATTCTAAATATGCGCCACACTGCTCGTATCGTGCACTTGGGAGGAACTTCTGCATTTTCTCTCAGTGTTCCAACAGGCAAGTCCAAATGCACCTTGCTTATTTTAATAGATTCGCTCCTTTTGTCCATTCTATACACTGTGAAAGCACTGCTAAAGAATGATCTATGTGTCGTCTACCCTATTAGTAAGGTCGGTAAGATTTTAGAACCCCCCTTCCCCATAACTACTGTAGGAACTAAAGTTTCTATAACATATTTCATCTCGTTCTCGACAGCTTTGACATAAAAGCAGACTATTTGTTGTAGGCCTTAAACACAAAGTAATTCTTTAGGTACAAGATTCCAAAAATGTGCATACTCAAAGACCATAATTTAGAACGCACCTACTTCGAATGAATGAATGAATGAATAGTGTTTAACGCCCGTTTTTGTTACAGGGGCACCATAGGCGATGGACACTGATGATACATGAGATGAAATGATATATTGGGAAAGGATTTTATGGAAGGAATCGTTCCAGGCCTAAGTTTAGGATACCTCCCCGGCATTTGCAATTTATGAGGACTGAGGAAAACATGGAAAAAACCTCAGTCAGGAAGGACGGTCCTGGCGGTATTCGAACCCAGACCTCCCGCTCACGAGTTCGAGGCTTAACAACCTCGGCCACCCGTGGCGGTACCTACTTCGACTAATGCGAAACTTGCTCATATTACAGCCTGTGATGGAAATGTTTGCCACTGCTTTTCATATACAGCTGAACGTGAAGATGCGTGCTTCCAAAAGAGCCTGCAAGAAGCCCTAACTGATCGCACTTGAAACTTCACGTCCAATAGTTGTGTATAACACAAGGAATCTTCCCTACCGTTTGGACTGCCGGCTGCTAAGGCATTCGTTTTGTACGGTAGGCGGTGTTACTATGAATACTATAATTTTTTCCGTTAAACTTCTAAATTAATCGAAAAAGTAACACTTTATCGTTTAAGAATAGTGTAGAAAAACTATGAATATTAAAAAAAATGAGTTAGAAATTGTTTAGGGAGTAATATTTTTTCTAAACTTACCCTGAACTAACCTAACCTAATCTAACGTATGAAAAAGTAATATTTATTCGATTAAGAGTAGTGTAGACAAAGTATTATTTTGGGATAATGTTATTTTTATATTCTATTATTGTTTATTAAACTTAAACTAAACTAATTTAACCTAAGGTATGAAAAAGTAAATATTATTGCATTAAGAATAGAGCCAAAAAACTTAGGTATGAAAAAGCAAATATTATTGCATTAAGAATAGAGCCAAAAAAATTAATGAACAATATTATTTTTGTTAGTTTTACTATTTTTTTTTGTTAAACTTACATTAAACTAAACCAAACTCACCTAATCTTCCTAATGCAGCCTATGGAAAAAATAACATTCATTCGATTAAAAATAGAGTAGAAAAATTATGAAGTTAAAAGCAAGCTAGTAATATTTATTCTGAGAGAAAAAAGATTACAAGTAATAAAAACGGACCCATGATCTTCACACCATTAACATAACGTTCTAACCTAATGAGATAACAGGACTTCATGCTCAAATTGGAAATTATTTGCCTAAGTAACAGCTACTACTAAAATCGTAACCGTTCGGCAGCCATCGCTACCGTTCGGACTAACGGCTGCAGATGCATTCGTTTTGTACGGTTACTTGATATCTAGAATGCCTCCAGTGCTCTCAATCTTTATCGTCTGCTTTGTAGATTGTTTTTTTTTAATGGTGTTTAACGACCGTTTTTACTACTGAGGCACCACAGGTGGTGAACACTGATACATGAGATGAAATGATATATGGGGAAAGAGTTTTTTTTTAAGGAAGGAAACGTTCCAGGCCTAAGTTTAGGGTACCTTCCCGGCATTTGCCAGTTATGAAGACTGAGGAAAACCTGGAAAAAACCTGTCAGGGAAGACGGTACTGACGGGATTCGAACCCCAGACCTCCCGCTCGCGAGTACACGCCTTAACGACCTCGGCCACCTGTGGCGATGTTTGTTGATTGTGCCCCACCGCAACATTTTTTTCGTATGATAAATATATGCCCACACATTGTGTAAATAGCTAAGGAACAAATGCACTAAGTGCGGTCTCTGTATTTCCCCATAAGGCTAAGATAAGTGTAACGTTGTTATTTTCAACAATCACAACAATTAACTGCAGCGTAATGAAATGCAAGGGATGCAAGGGATGAAATGCTAGTTGCTGTCTAGAAAGTGTGGTGTGCCCCCTATAAGCAGATTGAAAGCCACCTTAGCTAGTTTTTCTCATGCCTTTCCCATTGCCTTCTTCATCCATAAACATTTAATTACAGTTATCGATTATGTCAAACTGAAACATTTTTTCAAGGCCTTCAACCCAAAACACCACTTACAGCTTAGCTGAAATTAAACGTTCAGTGAGGGGGAAAAATTGTATTGTTCTTTTAGGCGTTTTTTTTTATTTTAGGTCAATAATTCAGACGACTGAACATTAAGAGATTCAAGCAAAAGTACCTTCAAAGTGTAGCTACTAATATAATCAGTAGTTTGTTGATTTGCCAAGCGTATATAAATGAAATCGGTATTTACTGCAACATATTTTTAACTGCACTTAACTGGTATTGTGATGGTAACTGAAGCTTTAATTGGCTAAAAATCATTTAATTCATTTGTCTTGTGTTTTATACTGATATACAATGTTATTTTAATTTTATTTCATAAAAGTAAGTAATCACTTTGGTTTTCAATAGAGTTTCGTTTCTTTTTTGTTTTCATAAGTAAAATTATATTTATCTTTGTCTGTTTTAATTGTAAAGCCTTTCGTTCATTTTAACACATATTATATTTTATCTTCCAATATTCAAGCCCATATTTTTAGCCTGTTTTGTGTTTTAGTTTGTAATCATGTTTACATTAGATTTTCTCCTTAGAGTACTCACTGTAGGGGATTTGACCCTAGTAGTAGCTCCCAGTCTGGAGGACAAGGATCACTGTAGGATCCTGTAGCTATCCTGTTAAATTAATACAGGATCACTCAATGGAATATTGCGGTTTTCAGAACCTTCTTGTGGGCACTCGTAATAGAACTAAATATTTTTTTTTTCAAGGAACAATTAGCACTGTGTAATTTAATGATCTGAACTTATTTTTTAAAAATCACAATTTTTAAATGAGCTCCATGTCAATGAACACATTGCTGTAATTGGCTTGGGACGTTTACCATAACTCGCTGCAACAAAACGTGATCAATGTCCCTAATTTCACCAGTCATGCTTTCTTTTAACTGCATGATTGTCCGTAGCCTGTCGCAGTATACTTTACTTTTTAAGTATCTCCATAAAAAATAGTCTGCAGTCATCAGATAGGGCTGGCCAGGCAACGTAAGCAAATCGAGAAATTATGCGTCCAGGAAACGGGATCCGCAGAGTGTCCATTGTTTCACAAGCGGCGTGAGCTGTGGCACCATTCTGCTCGAATCAAAACTCATTTTCATCATGATCATCATCCATTTGAAAGTCAAATGTTGCCAGCATTTCTGGCACATTAAATTCTAACCTAAATCTTTTCTGAACGTAGGAAATTCACTTAGATTCAATAAATTTTGTAACATCAACTACACGTTTTTCAACTGTCCAATTATCAATACTGTTGTTTACTAAATGGATAGAATAAATTGCATAGTTACATAGCTACCAATACCATAACTGTAATACAAAATACGGCAGCGCTCTGAACACCATCATATTTCAATGGTTCACTTATGGTTTATAAAATATAAGTTCAGATTAATAATACTTGTTCCCTGAAAAATTATTTTATTTAATTCTATACGAGTGTCCCACAAGAAAGTTCTGAAAACCGAGATGTTCCATTGGGTCAGCCTGTATAATCCTTGATAAAACTAGTTTGTATTAAATCTATTCTGAGCAACCAGAATTTTCGAGGGTAAAATATTATTACTATTTTAGCACAATTGCAGCACCCCTTCCAAGCTTTCTTTTCTGATTTCTTTTTAGGGCCTCCACATTAAACATAAAACTTCATAGATGCAGTTTTCCTGCATTAGAGCAATATTTCTGATGCACTCTTTACCTGGACAACTGTAAGGGCGTATGGTGTAGATTTAGAATGGTTAGAGCAAGAGAGGGAAGAAAAACGAAGCAGCCAGAACCTTTTTGTTTTGCTGTGTGGAGAGAGTGTGTGGTTTCGAAAACAGATGATGGAGTAGGCAGCGCTTTAACACAGCCGCAACTCTCGGCATTTTGCTAACGCCCTTTCGTGGCCCACCTTTGCAGTTATCCCCATTCCCGCACCCACAGAAGGTTCCTCTCTTTATTCGCGCCTTGTACTACATTCTATGAAATAACGACCCTTCAAAATCAGGTACTTCTGTAACTTGTGTGCGTAAGTTAAAGTAGGTGGTACAATTTTGCATTTCACACTGTAGTATTTTGGTATAGTATTTCAAACATTAAGGAACTTAAAGCAATCCCATCTTCCGAAACAAAATTATATTTAATTAGTTAATTTTTGGTTAGTAGTTAAGTGTGAAATAATTTCCCCATTTTAGTGCACTATTTTTGTACCGTCTCAAAGGGGGAAACACCTTGCGCATGTTCCGTGGTAACCGGCTGACCTATTGCATTCCGTAATATTTCAGCATATTAAACGTAAAATATATATTCGTTTAATAAACATGCACATACATGTTAATCTTATGACTATTAACATATATTACAGTAATTGTTAATTTGGCCTATGCCAGCATTCAGTCACTGCTGAGATATTCTTATAAGTTTAGCATTATAAAATTCTTCAAATAACTCAATTTTCAGATCGTCTATAGTGTGAAATTATTTCCATATTTTAATATTCTGTACAAGTAATTGTCACACCCGGTAAATACGGGAATGCGAAAGATATACTTTCCATAATTGATTCTGTCATTAAAATCTCCCTTAGATTCTCCAAAGAACCAGAATAGTGTGAGCTGTGGCGTAATCTTGTTGAAAACATCTATGCTGTCTTTTCATTAATGGATAAATTAAAAAAAAAAAAAAAGTTATAAGTATTGCATGCGACACCTCTCTCTTAATTAACATTGCATTAAAAACCATGGGTATTTTTATTTTATGTAGGGTACTTTGTGAATTAATCGCGGATTTTTTTTTCTCTCCAGTGCTAATGGTCTTGCGAAAAAAAAAAAAAAAAACTGTAAATGAAACAAGGCACATGGAAGAAATTTTTAACTGTAGATAAGCAATATTCTGCAGAACTTAATTACAAAAAAATCCATACTATAGTGAGACAACTTGCAAAAGATTAGGCGCAGAAACCATGCGCAGTCCGCTAGGTTGGGTAGTGGCTGGGACGGAAGAATAGCACAACTGTAATTGACTGCAGTAAAAGTGCTGAGAGGCGATGTTAAGCGATACTGTAATATATACAATTCAAAGAACGTTACTAAATCCAGTATCTTAATATCATGTGCAACACATAAATAGAACCCTATGTTTACGACCTTAAATGTTAGAGACATGCAAGCACAATGACCTGATTAATTTGAATAAAAACAATTGACATGGTACGGGAAAATGAAAGTGATAAAACAGAAACAAAATCGTAGCGATTGTCAGCTGTGATTGTTTGCAATTCCTTGTATTCTCATACCGCATTGATATGATTCATGAGCTAAATAGCCTTAAGGAAGAATAGTTTTGATGGGATAAAGCACAGATGGATAAGTAATTTCGAACTGTCCATGGGAAACGATATGAATCCAGAAACTAACATTTCAGGAAACAAAGAACATTATTGCACTTCCATTATTAATTACTTTACGTTTTTAAAGCTTATATACTATTTAAAGCTGTCATATTAATTATTGTTATGTGAAGATATGAAGCTTTATTAGTATCCAAAGACATGAAACGACATTTTTTACACCTGGAAAAGATATAAGTTCCTTAAGTTCTTCAGAAAAATAAAATAAAATACTTGGAGTCAGCATGCATTGCAAGATTCGCGTAAATACGGCGTTTATTTATTTCAGAAATATCATCCATGCATAAGCTAAAAGCCTGGTTATTAATTTCTAGTGGGCACTGATGCTTGTTAAAATAAGTTATAAAGATATTTCAGTCACCTGAAAACTGTGAATATAAGAGTGAATTTCTTGCTACTAGCTTTTGTTGTAAATGGTGCCAAATTCTGTTACCGCAGAAAACGTGCGTTGCTCTCAGCTACATTGAACTTGTTACAGAGAATTAAACTTTCTTCCAGACTTCTGCTATCCTTTTTTTCAGCAGAATTACTTTATACTTTAAAGATGTGCTTCTCTGTTTTCCCTCCATTTCGTGACCTACTACTCAAACGCTCTATGCAATAATAGGCCAACAATATTTAATGTAACGAAGTCGACAATTCCATCAATGCATTATGACGTAATAAATGATAATTTCGAATGAAGTTGCCAGCGAACTACGGAACGAATTCCACACTCGAATCTAATAGGCCATCAAATCTAATATATTACTGTTATAATGTCTTTTGCCTTTGAAGAAGAACACGAAACACGACAGCCAAGATACCGACAGACAGGAATTCTAATATGGACGTTGTGTAACATGTACACACTTTTCCAAGCATGGGAAGGATTTGTCGTCCAGTCCAGCCCAAGGGAGGAGGGTGAGTACGCCTCACTGTACTTCTTTGACTTAAACAACTCTGTATTAAGTTAGAATCTCTATGGTCTGAGCTTTATCAAATATCGATTTCCTGAAACACACAACATAGGTAGATATTCTTTTAAAATCTATTAATGTTCCTCCAATGTCTTGAAGTGTTTGTCATTTTTTGTTAATAAAATGTATTGTTTATCGATCTTGCTACTCTAAATAAACAAGTTTTTACCTATGCTACATTACGTGGAACCGGAAAGTTTCATTAACATTTATTTGGGCAGTATGTACATTGCTTAGTTGGTCCTGGCGGTGTAGTGGTAACCATACTTGCCTTCAAAACCCAAGATCGCGGTTTCGATCCCGGCCAGGATGGATAAATTTTTTTCGGACGTAAAAATCCTAAGTATGGCTTACTTCAGAAGGTAAGTGAAGCCGTGGGTCCCGTGTCGTACATTTACGGCACGATAGAGAAGCTCAAGCCTGAAAAAAGAGGCCTCTGAGGTAAATTTGTCGGCCGTTTCACGCTCTGATTTGAATGGGACGCTGATGACCTGAGATGTTAAGGAGCGTCCATAAATAAAACAAATCAAATCAAATCAAATCAAATCAAATGTAAATGGCAAACAATGAGCTTACTAACTTTTCCAACCGGAGCTGTGAGGCCACTATTTCCGGAGAAATCTTGTTATACGTCTTTTCGACAGTGATTTTGGTTCACTCAGGTCTCATCAACATAAAATATGGGACGAATATCACCTGAATCCCTTAGTCTTTCTCAAAAATTTGCGCGGCAACACTGTTCCTTTCTAACACAAATATCCTTACAGCATTAGTTCTTCTATAACGAAATTCCATACTGTTTAATATTAGCACCACAGATGACATGCATCCTTTAAAATCTATTTTGTCCCTCATCAACACGTTTTTTAATGGTAGGATATTTGCCGTTATCATACATTAAAAAATGATTCAGTGCAGAACTCATTTTGAAACTCGTCTATATTCGAAACACGTTTTTGAGTCCTACAGTGCTTTCTGCGGATTTTAAACAAGGGCTGCCTGACACTTATAAAAGGATAAACAAAGCTCTGTACGGGCAGTGTCTGCAACACAACAAAAATTAAGGAATTACAGTATGATATATTTTTGATGTGAAGTAAAGGGAAGGTGGAGCACTATTCTAAAGCACGTTAGACCCTATGCAATAGATTCTGAAGCTAAATTTTCAAAAATGGTTAAAAAAGATGGAAAACGGTAACATTTTTCAGAATACTGCAAAGGATAAGCATTATAGAAGAGAATAACAAAAATACATTACAAGAACGAATACACCGGAAGGGATTTTATTGTACCTAAACCACAAATACGATTAAAGCTGGATACCAGAAAAATATTGAGTTACAAATGAAGAGTATTTAGTACTTAAATGCGCTATTTGATAGCAATATATACTAGATATACGCAGCCGGTCCGCCCGTATTGCATTCACCCTTCCTTCCTTTCGTTATGTCCTTGAACGTCACTTTCTAACCATGTTCGCTGCCGGTCTCACGCCAGTATGTATGTAATCATTCGCGAAGTTAGACAGCTGATAGTACAGAAACACATTTACATGCATAAACCTTGTTTTAAATACGAATCAGTTCATTGTATGCATTCAGTATTCATTCATAACTTTTCTGATCAATTGCTTTCGTCCAAAACGTATACGTGTTGTGGGCAAATTTGAAACTATTGGTTCAGTAGAGAGAGAGAGAGAAAAAAAAAACCGAACGAACGAAAGCGTACAGTTTAAACAGAGGCAAAAACCAAACGAAATTGGCACAAATCTTTGCCAACAACATCTTTCCGGGAATTAGCTCTGTAAAAGAGGGTTTCAGAATGAAATGAAAAAAAACTGGCAATGAAATTAGAAAAATTTAGACTTTACAATATCATACTGTGTTTTCTCATTTTAGTGCCAGCGGGGGGAGGACAACAATTGCTCTATCTTCTTTAAGGTAAGGTTTTATATACGTTTAAAAAGTGGAGTTGAAAAATGGACAATGCCCAATGGGCCACGGTTAATAGTCCAGAAAAAAATACTGTGTGAGCGGACGGGTACATATTTATATAGAATAGTTTTAATTTGTTTTAATATTCCTTTTATCTAGGCTATCTACATGTGTAAACCTACATATATCTAGGTACACGTCTAATAAGCAGGCCATAGTATTAACAAGACATAAATATCTTAATATGAAAAATACCTTTTTTGATTTTTCTATTATTGAATTATAGCAATATACTCATTGCTGCGCTAGGACTAGGCAGGGGTACAGAAATTGCAGAATCCTTAGGAAATTTGGTGTCTCTAGCGAGATAATAGAGTACAGGATCCGAGCAGTGAAGTACTAGCCACGAATTGTTCACGGAGATCAGATACTAAGGGCGATCTGCTAACCAGGAGCAGCTGAGAATGGGGGAAATAAGAAGTTGTTTCAAAATTAAGGAGTCTGGAAAATATAGGAATGGATAATATTTGGTTCGCAGAGCGGGGAAACAGCAGGGAGTTTTGGAGGAAAATTAAGAAACGCTTTAGGGACATCCAAACAGGGGCCAAACTCTGCAATCAGGGGCTCACTTAGTTTAGGTTATGAACTTGGCGGGTGACTTAAGTAACAGATACAGAGGGCTCGAGAATCTGCCCTATATGTGCTGAGAAAGAATCTTGGGAGCATATTCTGGCGTACTGCAAAGGTACGGAAGAATGAAGAAAGAGATATCTACCGGCCTCGTTTGTTAACGGGAGGAGAGGGCAGTGTACTTTGTTGGCAGATAGGAAGGAGGAAGAGGGAGTAGGTAAATTTTTAAATAAAGTGAAACAGCTCAGATCGAAAGAGGCAGACAACAGAGAAGGAGGGTAGATGAACATGATTCACAATATTTTGGGAATTATTTGTACATATATTTGTGGGAGAGTAAGGCATTTACTTTTGCACTATTCTACTTTCTGCCTATTTTATTTATGTATTTCGAATTTCTTCTATTATTACATATATTTCTCATTAATTCATTTCATTATTATATATACTGATTTTCTATTAATAGTTAAATATTAATTTGTGTAATTTCTTATGTTTCTTGGTGTATTTGGAAAACACGTACAGTCCCAGGGTCCTTACGACATGGATGAACTAGATATATATTTTGTAAATAAATAGTAAATAAATATACTACTACTACAACTACCACTACTACTTAAGCATGAATTAAAGTCTTTCAAAAAGGACAATTAAAAACAGGGAAAATAATCATGGTAAATATTTTCTATAATCTGGGGTGCCGGTGAATTCTTGCTGTAGTCATTTGTGTCTACAAAATAGTCTATCAGTATATTGCCCGTATTTGACATAATAGAGGTACTTTAAGTAGATATAATAATTATAAATGAGGTAAAATTGTCTTTCCTGTATTGACGCGCCCATTAATCTCAACCTTTTCTTTCGCAGGCATCGTGACAAATTAACCTGCGCTGTGAATGAACAACTTATTAACTTATTTGAAAACAACTAATTTGCAATTTATTATAGAATTTTCGTTGTTTATAATTAAGAAGAACATTTCTTACTTTAGTAGACATCCAAATAAAGCATTCATCTTCGACTTGGTAAAACAATCGCTTCAGAACTTGTATCTGGTCATAAGTGGCAAATTCAACGACTCATAATATGAGAAAATACTGTATTCTAAATATTGGGAAAGTATTTTATACATAACATATTATAATTTAAAACTTATTCATTTTTAAATTTTCCATAATTTTTTTTTTGTAATATATATTTTTTTTAAATTTGGTTTATTTACGGACGCTCTTTAACATCTCAGGTCATCAGCGTCCCGTTCAATTCAGGGAGTGAAACGGCCGACAAATTTTGCTCAGCGGTCTCTTCTTTCAGGCTTGAGGTTCTTTTTCGTGCCGTAAATGTACGACACGGGACCTACGGCTTTACTTCCCTTCTGACGGAAGCCATACTTACGATTTTTACGCCCTAAAAATCCATCAACCCTGGCCGGGTTTGAACCCGCGATCTTGGGTTTAGAAGGCAAGTAGGTTACCACTACGCCACCAGGACCGACTTTTTTCCTAATACTATACCTAATTATATTTATTTACATTATAACGCAATAAATAATATTTATGAATTCAACAACTACTGTTTATTATGTTGGTTTGATTTTTTAAAGTTATTATAAAATTTTAAATTATTTATTTGTTAATTTACTAACTATGATTATGTCACAGCAAACTTGAGATGTTAAAAACATACCTACTGGTTAAAAAATAGTAATATTCTTTTTTTCTCTTTCTTTATGTTTGCAGAAAACTCTTGAGAAATGATTTTCCGCAGTTAAATATTGCAAAAAATATTTTTCTGTTAACATTTGAAAATATATTCTTGTACGAAAGCAAGAAGGTAGGTATCCGTTTGTGATAGTGGTTGACACTGCAAGCTTGAAAATTAGTCAATCTCTTGTTACGTTAGAAATAAAGGCAGAAAACTAAATGTTAGCATGTCAAAGTAGAACAGAATGCAAAGAAAGAATATAAGTGATAAGGGATAACTATATACATACAGTTCATGGGGAACAAAAACAAAAAAAAAAAAAAAAAAACAGATCACATGAACAAATTATTCCATAAATCTTATAAGCGTGGGTTACACAATATATGCATACAAATGCTGCGTTCATACGACACAATCATCACATTTGAAAAACGTTTCAATTGCAAACGCACCATGTTTATTCAACCTGCATTCCATACTGACTGTCAAGTAGCACTGTGCAGCGGAGCGAGCGGCCAAGGTCATGTAATGCTTTGAACTGCATTGCGCAAAAGTGCAAACATCATCTCTCTAAGAAGCCGTGACCAACAATAGCGCACAATTTAAAATAGGTCCTTGTTTCTGTCGTGCCCTGTACTTACAGGGGCCTCTCTTTAATGTTTCCACGGACGGAGTCCAAAACGGACTATGAATCACACGCTAGTCTTCAAAGAAATAATGGCATAGCATTGTTAATAATTTCCAGTTTATTATACTTATTATAAGAACATCTATTATGTCATTCTCTTTTTGGGAAAAAAATTGAGCATTTGTTGCTCTCTCCAGGGGTACAAAACAGTTTTTTTTTTTTTTTTTTTTCAATGGTTGGTGCAACTATAAATGTCGTGAGCTTTAATGTGTGCAAGTGTGAGAGCTTCAACATGCTACAAGTAGAAACGATGCACGAATATATTATTAAACTTTTACATTTACTCATATATATATATAATGGGCCATCGCTACCAATCGTAGTTTCAAATACGTCTTTTTTTTTTTTTTTTTTTTTTTTTTTTTTAAAGCAATTTAGTGGCATTTCCTAAAGTAACCCGCAAGATTACAAACCCAAGCACCACGCTTGCATAAAACTCAATTTCATGAAAAACTGCTTTAAAATAGTGATTTTTTAAGTTAGTTTGTAAGTTCAAAACAGTGGAATTCGCGAGGTTAAATTTTTGTCGCCGATTTCTCAGTTTAAAAAATAAAAAGTCCTTTAAAACCCCTTGTTATAATCACCAAACACTATCCTGAAGATCTGCGTGTTAATTACCACAGTAATCCTCCTGATTTTATTAAAAATCAATGCACAAATACCCAGGGTGCCAAAAAAAGGTATACACACTTTCAGGTGGATATCTATTTAATACATTTCAAAGTTAGACCGAAAAACAACAGTAATATGTACTATGATGTTCTGTAAACAGATGTGACTCACATACATTATGATAGCGTTGCTACGTGACAGGTAAATCAACAGTAAACAAATGAAACCAAGATTATCGTATGATGTTCTGTAAAAAGACGTAACTCACTTTACGTCATGCTAGTGTTGCTACAACAAAATGGAGCCAAGATTATCGTTTGAACAGCGGAAGTTGAAGTTCAAAGGCAACGAAGACGTGTGTACAGAAAAGAACCGTTCTCCGGATCTAACTCCGTTGGACTTCTTCCTATGGGGAACTCTTAAGGATGTTGTATACCGTAGAAAACCAGCTACACTGAAAGCACTTCGGGAAGAAACTGAAACGGCATGTACTGCAATCGCTGAGAACACTTTCGCAAACGTTGCTCAATCTGCAGTTTAACGTACTCAGAAGGTTATCGACGCCGATGGTGGACATTTTGAGCAACTGTTGTAATTGTAAAAGTTCAAGATGATTAGTGCTCATCATTTTATGTTTGTGTGAATTCAGTTTTGTTATGTTAACAGCGTTTTTTCTTTGCTTGAAGTGTGTATACATCTTTATGGCACCCTCTGTATATAAAACATGTTTATGCAGTTTGTACTACGCAAGAGAAACAACACGAGTGAAGTTTTAATCTTTCTGTGTACGACAGGAAATGAATAATTTGTAATTAGCCAGTGTTTTTTTTTTTTTTCGAAAACAAATTTGTAATTACTTGTTTACCTCCGGCGCGAAACAAAACAATAGCTTAGTTGACAAAACAATAATTATGCAATGGTATTATTGCAATACTGTAAGTTAAGCAAATTTCATTTTAAATAAGGGGAAAACTAGCGCACAGCTAAAAAAAACTACTCTATTAGCCCATACTTTTTCCGCACGTTTAACTATTTGAGGTGGGTTTGCTCACTTTTGGCATAGTGTCGAGAATATACATTTCTGCAATACTCAACAGATTTAAACCCAGTCAGATCACAAAATGTAAATGCTTTCTCGTTTTTGTTGAATACTTTGTTTCCAGCATAGCTGTTGCAATCATTATATTCTATTGCTGTGTGAGACAATATAAAACGATTTCAACCTCCATGTTTATATTATTGATATTAACATAATTAATTATATGTATTATAAATCTTATTATAATCAATTTGTACAGTTTATATGTGTATATATGAATAATTAAGTCATTTTATGTATTTCTGGAGTATTAAAACAACTGGTTTACTAAGCTTTTAGAGCTAAAGCAGGTCGTGTATTTTGGGAACGGGACGAAAAGAAACAGATGGCTCTATGTATCTTTTGTATTTGTCAGAGGCTTTGTATGTGAAGGGTCTTCTTTTAAGAGTTCGAAAAACTGACTGGGTCAGGTCATTAGTTATTGTATGAACGGACAGGAGGGTTAGTTTCTGTTAAAATCCAGAACAGACCGGGCAATTATAACCTATTGACGCCACGGAACCTTGTGGGTGTCATAAATTGCCACTGACATTACGCAAAGAAATACAGGGAAAAACAGACGCCATAAAGGGTAGCGAGGGAGTCGGTCAGACAGCTTTTGGAGGAGAAAGACTTAAACGGTTAACCGGGAGCGAGATCTGAAATTGTGTACAAAGAGAAAGACCGTGGTATAGTGAAAGGCTCGCACTGACAGAGCAGTGATAGACTAGAATTCATCGGGCGAGTTGCAAACACTCAACAATTTTCTAAAAACTTAAAGGTGTCCCTTGAACAATAAACTTACCTAATTACAACCTAATTATAAATAAATGGTGTTATTGTAAGCTCTACAATTCGTGTTCGTCTTGCATAATTCCTAGTCCTCTCCCATGGACCTGTGAGGGCCATAAAATTCCAGCAATCCACTGACGCTAGCCTGGTACTGCAGCATTCGATAGGCAGCAAGAGAAGAGGAAATCGACAACAATCCACCAATTATCAATTAAATCTACAAATTCCTCTCCCACTCACAGAAGCCAAATATCGAAAACGACTGCATGTCGTTGATAACCTCCACGGGTGACCGAGGTCGTTAAGGCGCGAACTCGTGAGCGGGAGGCCTGGGGTTCGAATCCCACTTGGACCGCCCTCCTTGACTGAGGTTTTTTTCAGGTTTTCCTCAGTCCTTATAAATGGCAAATGCCGGGGAGGTACCCTAAACTTAGGCCTGGAACGTTTCCTTCTTTAAAAAAAATCCTTTCCCAATATATCATTTCATTTCATGTATCATCAGTGTTCACAGCCTGTGGTGCCTCAGCAGTAAAAACGGACGTTGAACACAGTTAAAAAATGTAGTGGATAAAGTATTAAATTCAGCCGTTTCGTGCAAAATCTAGTCATTATATAAAATGCAGAGATGTATTAAGCAATGTATAAACTTTACTTTTTATTGTGCACTTTACCTAGGGGTTCTGTAAAATGAATTCTTTAAGAAAGTTAAATGTGAAGTAGTAGCACATCAAATTGTTAAATTAAATACACTGAATGCTGCATTTAAAACATGAATAACGCGGGCAACTTTAGTTACGGAAGAAAATGGTTCATATAAATACTTTTTAGGCAGAAGAGAAACAATATGCGGTTAGCAGTTTTGGTTAGGTAGAGATGGGAGAAGATTTGCAGTGCCTCTTGCAAGGTTAATAATAAAATATATCAATTCATTTTAAGTTGCAGTACCCGGGATAAGGCACTTAAAACTTGAAGTTCAAATGTTTCCTATGGCATTATTGATGTCGAAGAGATATTTTCGTTAGACTGAAGAGCACATAAGGGCTCACAAAACTAGCTCATGAATAATTTTTACTAACAATAAAAAAAGCATCACAAAGTTATATTTAAAAAAAAATGTAACAAGAGCATAAACATAATTAAATGCCTTGCTTTGTTTCTAATGCAAGTGCCTTAGTATTAATTGATAAATTTTGAAGGTTTATCAATTAAAAATAAAGTAAATAATCAAGGATTTTCAGCCAACTTCCGATAATTCATAATTTCTGAAAAGAAATGTTTGAAAAACTGCTGAAAATTCGTACTTTATTACTAAATCACTATTCACTCGCTTTGAATCGGCAAAACCTCCTTAATCAATAACGCGTTCATATGAAGTGAACTCATGGAACACTGTAGCACAAATAATACGAGCTAAAGTGGCACAAATTGACAAAACGTTTAAATAGTGACAACGTTGTACTACTGTTTAAGTGTATTATAAATTTCAGCCTCTCTATCCTTTTATATAAGTAATAATAATAATAATAATAATAATAATAATAGTAATAATAATAATAATAATAATAATAATAATAATAATAATGGGGCTATTTTTCCCCACCTCCGATCGCTCTGCTACGTGACCAGACAAGCATAAGGAGGCGGATCTGTGCACTGTGCTACTGCGCTACTATCCCACCATAACGCCCGTCAATGCCAAATTGAATACACCAGTTGAAGCTGAGATACACTCACTTCAACATGGCCAGTATAATTGATTCTCCCGCCAAGTGCAAGTTGCGAAGCGACATTCATTTTCTACCGGCAGAAGGGAATAGTGCAGCCGAAATTCATCGCAAAATGAGCCGTGTTTATGGTGCAAACTGTATGAGTGAGGGTGTTGTGCGTGAATGGTGTAGGAAATTTAAAGAAGGCCGAACTGATGATAATGATGAAATTGGAAAAGAATGCAGTTCCGGCTCTAGTGAAGACCTTGTTCAGCGAGTTGATCAAGTGGTTCAAGAGAGATGGAACTTTATCATCAGTGAGTTGTCTGTGGAATTTCTGGACATTTCAAGGTCAATTTTGTAACGGTCGAAACCTTTGTGCACTCTGGATTCCCAAATAGACTTATCTCCATACGCTGGCGGCAAGAATTAACTTTTCTATGAAGATGGTATTAGAAAGCTCGTCTATGACATGACAAATGCCATAAACTTCACTGTAACTATATGGAAAAGTAGCTGGGATCGTACTTGATTCCTGGTAATGAAACAATTTTGTGATTCATTTTTCCCTTGGAGACTGAAAAAAAAAAAAAAAAGAAGAAAAACACTCCTCATATAACGATTTATTTTTAGCTAGTTATATAGTAGAAGGGTTTATGCAATCGAATTACAAGGCAGATGTTTTACGTGAAATAAATATTGTAGTATGTAGGATGGAGAGTATGGACCACGGCCAATCCCCAGTTACTACTTAGGAATATTTCTAAGTTAGGGAGGTCTGAAACGGGGTGCACCCAGCCTCGTGAGGAGAATTGAGAAGTTTCCTGATGAAGAGTTGGCGTTCTTCGATCACGAAGCCGCGTGATAGGCGACCGAGGATCTGATCACATGCTCCTGCAATTCAGCCCTCTATCAATGAAGTCACAAGACGGAGATGGAGGAAGCAGCGGTCCCCGCGGCAGGCCAATAACTCACTGCGAGCTGTAGCCCCAAATGAAAAGAAGAAGTTTGGATATAAATCTTTCTTTTTATTTTTATTTTCAAAGTTTTGAAATAATGTGAAAATCTTATGTCTGTCATCTTTAGGTATGTTTTGAAAATATTTTCAAAAACGTTTTCGATGTTTTCAATCTTCACCTGTTGTTCTTCGTTCAATACATTTACCAAAAGATTGTTGTACATTTCTACAGAAACTTTCTAATTCTTAATAATATTTCTTTAATACACTTTTTGAAATCATTCTTTCACTTCCCTATTATAGAATCTTCTATGTCTACAAAAACAGTGAAATGAAACAAATGACATACGAAAACAAAATCATTATGAGGGAGTAGTAAACTAGGCACTGCCAACTTAAAACCAGATTTGGTTCGTTCTACCATAGTTTGATGCAGTTTGGCTTTAGAAATGGTTGCCAAGAGAAAAGTGAAAATTTTATTTTTTATGTTAGTTACTTTAAACATTGAAGGATTCAATTGTGTTTTGGTGAGGATGTCAGAGGAGCATTTACTAATCTTGCAATTACAAGACAGGTCAAGTTAGGCTGTTAATTAATAAGAGCAAAAGGTTAAAAACAAAGCTTAGCTGTAAACATAGCCGTTGGCCCCTGTTATAGATTTACAACACATAAAAGAATATCAAGACTGCACGAATAGGCCGTTTCACGTCCTGAATTGAATGGGATGTTAATGACCGGAGATGTTTAAGTCAAATAAATAACTGAGATCACAAAAAAGTTTGAGTTTAGACACCAAATCAACTCGATTTGAATAAACAATAAATTATTTATGTGTAACATACACAGCGAGTATAGCTACTGAATTTTATGGGGTTTAAGTGTAGGCAATTGAACTTTTACTTTTATTTCAAATAGTAAAATTTAACTTTAGTAGCAGGAAAGTTGATAGTTTATATACAAACAAATATTAACTTTAATATCTGGGGCATTATTTATATGAAATATATTCAACAGCTCAAACGTGACCAGCTGAAAGATGCGGTTATTTCATTTATGAAGCTACAACTGTTTATTCATTCATGTGGGAATTTATTTAAATTATGCAAACGAAAGTATGAGAGGTTAGAATTGCAGAGCAGTCTCCGTGGAGTTAGAGGAGCAACATCCTGCTTCTTGAAAATTACATTTCCAAACCTTAAGTATTCAATTTCATATGCTTTTTATAGTATATGATTTGCTGTTACATCAAATTAAGCAGTGTAACAGTGATACTTGGAGAATAAGGTATAATATTAATTATATATGTGCCTTATAACAGACAAGTTACATATGCAATTATTCTTTATTTATTTTTTTCAAACATAACTAACCTTTAAAATTTATTGATAGTGGAATTTCCAGGTCGAGTGCCCTAAAAGCTCAACAGGAAAGAATCGCAGCGCGTTTTTATATTACGGCAACACTGAAATGTTGTCCTCTAATTAAAAATGAAACGATGCGGGTTCGGTGTTTTTTTTTTTTTAATGATTTATTTATGGACGCTCTTTAACAGCTCAGGTCATCAGCGTCCCATTCAACTCAGGGCGTGAAACGGCCGACAAATTTTGCTTAGAGGCCTCTCTTTCAGGCTTGAGGTTCTTTTTCGTGCCGTAAATGTACGACACGGACCCACAGCTTTACTTCCCTTCCGAAGGAAGCCATACTTAGGATTTTTACGCCCCGAAAAAATCCATCGGTCCTGGCCGGGTTCGAACCCGCGATCTTGGGGACTCGGTGCTGATAATATTAAAATGTTAACATTTATATATAACATAGCATTCATATACTTTTATAAGCATACAAGTAATTAGTGATAAATTGCTCTGAATGCTTTTTCCAGAGGTAAAAGAATGCTAATACGTTCTTTTTCAATTATGGCCTCAATAATACTGTGCTAGTTCATCTTAGAAGAAGAAAACAGCTCAGAGACCAGTACAAAAACAAATGTAGCAAAATCTGGGTGAATTTTGAATACTTAGACACCTATTTTATAAATATATGTAGTCAAAATGTTTTTCTCCATTTATTTTAATTTTCTATGATATTTTCCTATGCTTTAAAAGTCACTTGTAAAAGAGAATTTTGGAGATTCTCTCAAGGAATAAGATTTTATTTCGACCCTAGTTGCACCTTCCAAACACAGCAGGGCATTAGATAGCCGGTTGCTTCCGAGGAAGGGTGCTACGGGGAAAATTAAACGAATTAATGTAAGCCATACAGAAAAAGAAGAACCAGAATCAAGAGGAAGGAGAAGGGTATAAAGTATAGATAGATAATACTACTTAACAGGGATTCTGCGGTATAAAGAAAATGCGTGACTTTAATGGAAATCAGTGCCCTGATTTAAAAAATGAAGTCTGTTTTGGTTTCTGATCCAGAAGAATTTGGCAGTTTGCCACAGCAGTTTAATTAATTTGAGTTAAATGATTTAGTGAGGGATTTAGGCCTCACAAAACAACACAATGAATTATTGAGCTCAAGACTACAGTATTATAATTTGTTATCACCTGGCGTTACTTTTTCGTGGTATAGGAATCGCGAAATACAGTTCCACAAGCGTTATGCAGAAGAAGATCAACTTGTGTTTTGTATGGATGTGTGTAATCTTATTCAACAGTTGGGCAGGGAAGCATATGAGCCAAGTAACTGGCGTCTTTTTATTGATTCTTCCAAACGAAGACTTAAGGCAGTGTTATTTCATAATGACAACAAGTTAGCTTCAATACCGCTTACATATTCTACGAACCTAAGAGAGTGTGATGAAATTCTGAAGCGTGTTCTTGAGAACATTAAATACCGCGACCATGAGTGGCAAATATGTGGTGACTTGAAGGTCATTGGTCTGTTACTAGGACAATAGAGAGGATACACAAAACTCCCTTGTTTTCTTTGCGAATGAGATTGCAAGGCGAGGGACAAACATTGGGGAACTGACCAATGGCCTGAGATTGTTTTTTTTTTTTTTTGATTGATTTATTTAAGGACGCTCTTTAACAGCTCAGGTCATCAGCGTCCCATTCAACTCAGGGCGTGAAACGGCCGACAAATTTTGCTCAGAGGCCTCTCTTTCAGGCTTGAGGTTCTTTTTCGTGCCGCAAATGTACGACACGGGACCCACGGCTTTACTTCCCTTCCGAAGGAAGCCATACTTAGGATTTTTACGCCCGAAAAAATCCATCGGTCCTGGCCGGGTTCGAACCCGCGTTTTGAGTATAGGAGGCAAGTATGGTAACCACTACACCACCAGGACCGACAATGGCCTGAGAGGCAGCAACTGGAACCTGGCTCAAAAAATGTTACTAATATGCCTCTTGTTGATCGTCAACAATTCTGTTCCCTCCATTACATATAAAACTTGGCATGATGAAACAATTGGTGAAAGTACTTGATAAAAGTTGCCCTTGATAAAAGTTTCCATCATTGCCACAGGCTAAAATCAGAGAGAGAATATTTGATGAACCACTGACAAGGAAATTGATTAAAGATGTGAATTTTACCAGCTCTGTGAATGAAACTGGAAAATATGCGTGTAATGGATTCAGAGAGGTTGTTATAAATTTCTGTACAGTGAGAAAGACCCTCAATATAAAGAAATTGTCAGAAATATGCTGAAAATTTCAGAAGTTTGAAGCTTCATTTCCTCAAGTCACATATTGACTACTTCCGGTCGAATTCTCACTGTAGAGCAAGGTGAAAGGTTTCACTAGGACTTGAAAGATGTTGAACTACGTTATCAGGGACGCTGGGACGTACATATGATGGCCGATTACTGCTGGTGTCTAGCACACGACGAGCCTACCGGAAAACACTGCAGAAAATCACGTACACTGCAGTTCCATGCGGAAAGAAAAAGGGGTACACAAGATAACTAACATACATTCTCATAATCAGGTACGCTTTCGTGTTATTCTTCTTCTTTATTTTATTTAAAAGTTGTATATGAGTGTGCAATATTTTTTAAACATTTACATTTATATTTTCATTGAACATTGTCATATTGCCAAAACGAGATGTGCTACAGAAAAACGAAATGCATTTTTGAATTCTGCGCACCGAAATTAGTAAAATTTGCCTATTTTTAATCGTACTACAGAAAAAAAATCTTTTGTAACCTAGTGTAATCTTAGAAAAATATGTGAAGAACAAAATTAATATTATAAAAACCTGTATTAAAAAAAAATTGCAAGCCAGTGCAGTAACCGCGGCGGCCAGCGGATAACTTGAGCGAATTTTGTTCTCAACAATCCGCAATCTCTTATATTAAACGCTAATACACATTCTATTGATAAAAGCATCTACGTACATACCTGTGTTAAAGCAGATATTCAAAGTAACGCCCGTATGAATTTAGGCATTCCTGACATACTCTGATGAAATTAGCATTCGCACCCAACTTCGTGCTTTATAAATTCCTAGAAGTCTTATAAAGCATCTCTCAGTTCATCTATAGTACAAGGACTATTCTGGGAAATTCCACACATGACCGCCCAACATTTACAATACCTTTTCACAGTAAAACCTTTACATTTTATTTGTGGGGTTCAACTATGAATTTTGATCTCACTGCCGGATAGAAAAAACTGCAAGATGAAGGACTCGGCTTACAAGACGAAATTAAGTTAGATCTTTAGTATAAAATATTTTGTAACTATAGATATTTTTGTCATATTCCTTTACAGGTCAATGCATCGCTTCTAAATTTCCTTGACAATCAATTTTAAAAACAATTTTTAAAAATAACGGTTTATATGGAAATATTTAAGCCCAAATATGTTTTAAAAATCACAAAAATCTCAATTATTTATTAAGCTAAAATTAAAAAAAAAAAATAATCCGTGACTATCCTACTTTGTGATACCTAACATTTTCAAAATTTATGCATACTAATTTGGACCAAAATATATACGATATACACACTGTCATAATACAATAAATAATAAATAGATTGGAAAACAATTATGTTAATTCATTATATTTATAATATGGGGTTTATCTTTGTAAAACTACGCATAATAACTTTTATATTATGGTACTTCAGACAACAATGCTAACATATGCTGCCTTTTAGGGACACTGAGCTCTAATAGTAACATTAAACTGCATTCCATGCATCACTCTCACATCTGCACAAAGATAGCCTTAGGCTGCAGGATTTAAACGATTACTAATATTATTAGAGTTGTTTTTCTTTTCACTTACGAAACTTTTGGATCATTCTGATTGGCTGTTCACATAAAAGGTGTGCATACTGTATGACATATTCGTTCAAAACTTCCATATATCGAGTCAGAAGGTTTTCGGATTTTATACAAGATGTTTCTTCCCTTTTTCCCCTAGACAACAATTCAAAAATTCCCAAAATTTATTCTCACTCAATTTCCCTCAAATCATAGATCTCTATAGAATCAGTAAATCATCGTTTCCAAGACGTTTTTGTGAAGAAGACCATACAGTAATTCACTTCTTTAGTATTTATTCGTTGCACGCTACACATAAAATGACATTATTTCAATCTGTTGCCACTGACAACCTGTACAAAGCCTTAAGAAAAAAAAAACAGAGGCAATAACGTAAGTAAATTCTACATCAGACACTCAGTTATCGTAAAATAATTTGGTAATGTGAATATAATAAGGTGTTGTCTCTACAAATTGTAAAATATCTGGAATATAAACGGATCGGGAAAAATAAATTACAAATGAAAACACCCACACTTCTTTACTTTATAACTGTTAGCTTGGGATATATTCATGAATATTAAGATGCTTGGTTTTGTTTCTTAACGCGCGAACAATAATTTTAGAATGTTGTGCAGTATTTCCAGATTACAAAATATCCATACCACCCACTTCACTTGCCATCCAATTGCATTTATTACCTCTTTATCGTGATTGGGTTTGAAGAAGATTCAATCAATTTTAATTGCAACTATTTTATAACACTAAAACAGCTAAAATATTTTACGAATCTAGAACAGCGGAAAGATGCACACTTTCACAGTAGATATCTATTTAGTATATTTTAAAGTAGGACTGAAAAACAACAGTAATGTATAGTATGATGTTCTGTAAACAGATATGACTCACATTACGTTATGCTAGCGTTGCTACAACAAAATGGGGTCAAGATTATCGTTTGACAGCGGAAAGCAATTTTGAAATAATTTTGGAAAACCGAGAATGTTGTTGAAGTTCAAAGGCAATGGAGACGCGTGTACACCTTATGCGATGTTCACAAGGGCAGATCTGGAAGACCTTGCACAGCAACAAGCCCGGCGTCCTCGGCAATGGTGGTGAAACATTTTGAATACTCACGACAGAAATCTACAAAGCAATGTTCAAGTGAGACTGGATTAGCAGAACCAGCGTACGTCATATTATTGAAACAGCAAAGTTGAAAGTTTTCATCCCAAGACTTTTGGATGCATCAAAAGAAGATGACCCTGAAACGGCACGTGTTGCAATCGCTGAGGACACTTTCGCAAACGTTGCTCAATCAGTAGTTCAACGTACTCAGAGTGTATCGAAGCAAATGATGAGCATTTTGAGCAACTGTTGTAACTGTAAAAGTCTAAGATGATTAGTGCTCTTCATTTTTCTGGTTGTGTGTATTCAGTTTTGTTATGTTGACACTTTGCATGAAGTGTGCAGACATTTTTGGTAACGTCTGTAAATGCAAAATATTAATATTTTATTTGTTATTAGCTTTATTAGAATTCAAAATGATTTACAATTATTAAAAAAGTAAATATTGAAGTATGTTTAAATATTTAAACATTCAACTCAGGGCGTGAAACGGGCCGGCAAATTTTGCTCTGAGGCCTCTCTTTCAAGCTTGAGGTTTTTTTTACGTGCCGTAAATCTACGACACGGGAACCACGGCTTTACTTCCCTTCCGAAGGAAGCCATACTTACGATTTTTACGCCCGAAAAGATCCATCGGTCCTGGCCGGGTTCGAACCCGCGATCTTGGGTTTAGGGGGCAAGTATGGTTACCACTACACCACCAGGACCGACTATGGTTTTTGAAAAGCACATTTCCTGTGATACACGACGTGAAGTTTCAATTGGAGAACCTTCCAGCTTCAGAAACTTGCTCTTTGGTTAGAATAACACCAGGTTATCGATACCTTTTACCTTATCTCTACATGTAAATGGAAAAACAAGAACATATCTCTAAAAACTGCTAACACACCGCTCCACAAGATTCTGTTTTTAAATAACTGTCATACACAAATATTCTGTCCTAGTGTTAACTGTTGGAGGTGTTATTTCATTACACTAAATTTAATTCACACATAATAATGAGCTCACTTCCACATGAGCACTTTTTAATGCACTGCAAGTATTTGCACGGCAAATTACTTTCTGGGATGCACAGTACTAGGTAAACATATGGCATGTAAATCAGTAACTGATCTTTGATCGACATATAGTACAGTTATCAATCAGAAGTTAAAATGTTTATGTTTATTGGACACTTGGCAATATTGATAAGACACGTGACAATAATAAAATTTCAATAAGTGTAAATGAAAGATAATTGCAGAAATTTAAAAAAATGTAAATAATTTAGTTAAATTTTTATAATAATCAATTATTTATAATTACAAACTGTTAAATTTTAAAACAAAGTATTTCATAGATAAACATATTTTTAGCCAAAATTATTGTTTTATATTTGATATCAAGTTTTGCTTTCTGCGTACTGAAATTGCACGACTTTGGTCACATATTTTGTAAACAAGCTTTAGTATCCTCGAAAGAGAAAATTATTTCCAACATAAGATTTAAGGTGAAAATATCAATGTATACTGGCAGACCTTGATATGCAGAAGATTAAATATGTTCATCCATAAATCCGTTTGCATTCGCTAGTACTCTTATGTAATGTAGTTTTCGTTATTGTTTTTCTTCTTTATTTAGCTAGACAAAACCCTTTCTTACTTGTTTGTAATATATTTTATGTTGAGAAAACTTGTTCTCTAAATTTTATATCTAAAGAAAGCCATTCCACAGTCTCTGTAGTGTGAAAACGGTTGGGTATTTTCTCCGCTGTATCTGCACTTCGACCCAACTTGCTTTTACAAGAGCTTTCATGATGAACTGGGTCTTCCTTCGGCTAGCCCCACACTTAAAACGTCAGTAACATCTGACAAAACTACTTTATTGAGAAAACATACTTGTACCCACAACAAATAATGGCAACAAACGGTAAGGCAACTTGGGCTCTTTGCTTGTATAAGCGTGGTATATGTGCGTGATAACAGGAGAAGGGGAGAACAGATAGGAGAGAGGCTTGCTTTAAGCAGCAAGTCTTTTGCGCTAACCAGCCAACATTCTGGACAGCCCTGGCTGCTAAAGATTTGCATTATCTCGGATAATTCTCACTTTATTCTCATGTATCGAATTATTGTTGTCTATTAGGGATACAAGAACCTGCGAAATCGAATGCACCCCACCTTAGTGTTTTTTTTTAATATACATTGCTTTTAACCTTTAAGCGGGTGGGCATATATTTTTCCGAACAAGGGCGTAGGAGGTGCGTTTTTATTTCTTATCCTTTGGATGTGTAACTTATTAAAAATAGATCGGATTAATAAACAACGAAAATAAAGACCATGATGGTTATACCGAAGGTGCCAAAAATGTATACACACTTTCACAGTAGATATCTATTTAATATATTTCAAAGTTGGACCGAAAAACAACAGTAAAGTGTAGTATGATGTTCTGTAAACATAAACATAATGATAGCGTTGCTACGTGACAGGTAAATCAACAATGAACAAATGAAGCCAAGATTATCGTAAATCAACATTAACAAATGAAGCTAGGATTATCGTATGATGTTCTGTAAACAGATGTGACTCACATTACATTATCCTAACATTGCTACAACAAAATGGAGCCAAGATCATGTTTTGAACAGCGGAAAGCAATTTTGAAGTGGGATTGAAAAACCGAGAATGTTGTTGAAGTCCAAATGCACTGGAGACATGTGTACAGAACAGAACCGTTCTCCGGATTTAACTCCGTTAGACTTCTACCTATGGGGAACTGTTAAGGATGTTGTATACCGTAGAAAACCAGCTGCACTAGCAGCACTTCGGGAAGAAATTGAAACGGCATGTGCTGCAATCGCTGAGGACACTTTCGCAAACGTTGCTCAATCAGCAGTTCAACGTACTCAGAAGTGTATCGATGCCGATGATGGGCATTTTGAGCAACTGTTGTAACTGTAAAAGTCTAAGATGATTAGTGCTCATTATTTTCTGTTTGTGTAAATTCAGTTTTGTTATGTTAACACAGTTTTTTCTTTGCTTGAAGTGTGTATACATTTTTTGGCATCCTCTGTATTTACTCCCTAATTATTCATTTCAAAATGTATTAGGAATAAAATATAGTTTTACAACATTTAATAGTTTATTTGTGTAATATTTATATGTTAACCCTATCAAGTTCATGTCATGTGATTTAAAACCACCCCTCTCCACCTCCCTCCTCCCGTGACCAATAAAACACTAAAGGCAACTTCGGGCTCCTGAACGACTCGGGGTATGAACTGAAATTATCAGTCCAACGACTACATCCACATCTGCATATAGAAACCACTTCAAATCGGGCATCCAACGTGTGACGTCATCGTAGACACACCCCAGTAAAAAACACCTGCTTCAAAGCAAAATACTATCAGCAAGAAATATCTCCTATTAACGTATATGCTTTATAGTAATATTTAATATTATTCATACCCAAACAGATCACCATATATAACAGCTTTGGATGCATCATTCATATGTCATTTTTAATGAAAGGACAGATATATCAAGATTTGAGATATCATGCAGCTGAAATTATTTTTCTCCTGTCGCTTAGCAATAAGGACTACAGAGGTATGTGATAGTTGAAATCTATTTTGACACTGGTCGAAACAACTTGCAAACTTCTACTGCGATGAAATGCAGCTAGTGTGTAAATATGAACTATTATCGCCTTTAGCTGCGACTATTGACTGATTTGTACCAGCTACAAAAGTTTGTTCCATTAGAGCGAACAGTGCTTTCCGCATTATCCTTGTAGTCTTTTTCCTAATTTTATTTTCTGCTATATTCCCTTTCACCACCTGTCACATTCGCTCGGTCGATTCTGTCTTCCAATATGCTTTGCTTCAAAAATTTATTTGTAGCCAAATATATTAACATAACTTGAATATTAAACTTATTCAACATACGTTTAGTGTGTAGGAATTATGCTTGCGTAATGCCTAAGATTTATTTACGGTCTATTTTCAAAATAGTGATGAGTTCTCTCATGTCTGTCAGTCCTAAGTCAGCCCCATGACACAGGAGTTGAGATCGTACATTAAATTTATCGGATAGCACGCATATATTAAGAAGTGTTATGAGTTCGTTATCTTGACCGGAAATTATGATTTCAGTGTATAAATGAATAAAGTTGTAATGTCACTGTTAAGAAACAGATGTTTCATTATCACTTATTGATACTTTTCCAATAAAGTGAAATCAAACTTCTCTTATTAGTTTAACAAGAAAAAAGATTGTAAGGTACAGTTCTGGGTAAAATATGATCGCCATAAAGTTTAAAAAAATGTAATTACACGGAGAGGTGTGAGGCAAGGGTGTGTCCTATCACCCCTCCTTTTCAATTTGTTTGTAGATGACATACCGGGGAAAATGTGTGGTGCAGAATCTGATACCCCGAGGATAGGAGACATATCCATACCAGCTCTCCTTTACACGGATGATTTAATAGTGATATTCACAAGAATTGACGGTCTGCAATGGAAATTGGACTGCTTAGAGGCGTAATGCCAGGAATGGGGAATGACAGTTAAAGAGGGGAAGACCAAAACAATGACATTTTAGAAGGGGGCGGTGTACAGCAGGAAAGAGAGGTGAGTGTATACAGGTCAGGCACTGGAAAATGTTAAGAAATTCACATACTTGGGAGTCACTTTAGCTATGAGCGGAAATTGGGCAAAACACATAGGCGACACAAAACGCACAAAGAACACAATTAAAAATATAGAGGCATTAAAGATTTCAGTAAAAAGACCGAAAACTCTACCTAGAAAAACGGAGTTGGTGTACAGGGCCGTTGTGAGGTCAACTGTGGCGCACAGAGCCGAAATTTGGAGGTGGGAAAACACCGAGGAACTGATTCAGATACAAACACAGTTTCTAAAACGGTTGCTACAAGTAGGGATGGGGTTCTTAAAGAGTTTGGTATTCCCAATGAAAGTGTGAATTTAAAAACAAGAGCAAATAAATATGGTTAAGGATAATACGAGGGAATCAAGTTCTTCTTCGAGAAGTTTGTCTGAGGGAGCAAATAAGGGAAGGGTGGGGTACGGGATAGGCATCAAAAATAAGGAAAGGCTTAGACAAAATTGGATTTAGGTATATTTAGTTAAGGGGAGAAAACATTACCGAAGTAGTTTGAAAATAGTTAACAGACGTTTCAGAGATATAGATAGCCAGAATATTGAGTCTCAATGCGCAGAAAAAGTATCCCTTAACCTGCAGGCTCAAATACATTCAATGTGGGGGAGGGGGCATTATTTAGATAACTGTGGAAGGGAAGAAAGAAGTGGTCTTGCATGGTTCAGATTAGGGGCTTGAAAAGGAAACAAAACAGTTAATGCTCTCGGGGAAAGAATTTGCCCATTGTGTGGAGAAAGCGGTAGCTGGAGGCATATTTTGGTAGAATGCAGGGAAACTGAGATTTTAAGAAATGAGTATTTATCACCGCAATTTTTGAATTCCAATAGAAATTTAAAAATTTTGGAAATGTTTCTCGAGAAGACCCAAAGGTTAATGACTATAATGAAGAGAGGGAATGGGAGAGGGGATGTGAGTAAATGGAAGGGGGGCTCAAGAGCGAGGGTTCCATTCATATTTATGTATATAAAATAATTAATAGAAAACATAAATGTATTGAAGTACTTGTGTATTTGTATGTATGCAAGTATGTAAGTCCATTTTGATTGTCATAAGGATGATATTAGCATGTAAGGCCCATGAAACAGTTGCATTTATTTGAATTTATTGTAAAATTGGTACAATAAAACATCCGTTACACTACTGCTGCACTACTGCACTACTGCTATTAACTACTGACTACTGCTAAGAAAGATTGCTTTGTTTATGTATTGTTATCAAACGCGTAATTATTATGTGGGTAAGTTTCTTGCATGTATTTGTATTTATTTTAACTGTTACTTAAAAATATTTCCAACCCAATGTACCTTGTTGAAGCATTATATCAAAAAAAGCACAGGCCTTCTCTCTCTTTCATGTGTCTTCGCGAAGCCCGCGTATATATTCTTTGTTCCATTCACCCCAATCCCGGCTGGTGATATTCCCTTGCTCAGAGGTGGTAAAAAACAAAACCTATAAAGTACGCTGATCATAAATCACTTTCCTGACATAGCCCTGGCTCTGATATCGTGCAAGCCTTGGCTTTTAAATCTCTAGTCAACTGACACCTGCGAAAAGAACAAGTGTAAATTTCTCCAGGAAATCTGAGATACTGTTGTAGCTTTGGCCCCTTTCGTACTTTTCTCGTGCGTTTACACATTATTCCTGTTATTCTTTTTGTTTACAAATATTCACCGTTCGAAGTCAGATTTTCTTAAAAAAAATCAATTTCAGACCACTGAATAGGACATTAATAAGAAACTTAGAATGAAGAAAGAGCAATTGCATTGAAGAAAACCTGGTAAGTGGGTGGAACTGAAGGAAATAGATATAAGCTTTATATTTCCACGTATATTACGATGAGAAATTCATACATGTTGGTTAAAGAGTGTTTTCGAACATACTTTTGATTAAATACACATTTTACTGAAGACCACAATATCACGACAAATTTATTTATTTGTATTATTATTAATAATAATTTAATAATAGGTTCTATGTAGTGTCGGAAATCCAGTGTGTAGACAAGCCAATGTAAACGCGTAATCAAAAATTCTAAAAAAACAAGTAGTAACTTGAGTGGCTAGGTATGTGTCAAAAATTTCAACCTATTTATGCTAGACGTCCGATAAAATATTTTTATTGTCATTTTTAAAAACTCGCCTATTTAAATTAATTAAAGTCTGCACTTGGTGGGTTGCACCGAATTCCTCTTTGTGTTTGACCACCCAACACATATTCGAGATGCAGCAATATGTTCCTTTGTTTATATTTCACTATTTTGATGGTAGAAAATGCCTATTCGCAAAAGTATGACGTTAAAAACGGCCCTCTTTGTAATTGTGGGATACTGACATCATGGCAGAATCGCTTGACAAATCTAGAAAATAATTTTCCTCATTGACAGTCTGGTTGATGTTAATCTCATTAGAACTACCAAAAAGAGAACTTATTCATTTTAGCTCTGAAACGGACAAGCTATGAAAGTACTTTGTTATTCAAGTTTGTAATGCTTTTAGGTATACTACTATTAACTCCTTTAAACATACTTTCTCCTTTTCAGTAAATCGAATTTCAAAACTGTCAAATAAAGGAAACGACAATATTTGTTCGACTATAAAGAAGGCTACCAAAACTTCAATTTCTTTTCCCCCGTTTTGTATTGCATTTATAAGAGTTCAGGGTCTCGAAAATTTGACCAAGATATGCTAGTTTAGTGCACCAAAAAGTATCTTCCTAAAGTTTAGCATACTCTGGCTTTTCGTCCTCGTCTTGAAGCTGTACTACTTGCATCATTGATTTACCCCTAGAAAGCCAGCGAGTTTCATTGTAGAGCAATAAATATTGGTTTCCTGGTCCCCCATAAACTCAACGCAAAGTTTTTCAAACACTCTAGACATAACTGGCATTTACACAATTTATCATTTTAATAATCGTACTTCACAAAGACTCTAAGAGTACCCCTTCAACAATTCTCACATTATCACTTAACTGTACAGGAAACAATGTGAGCTGTCATTATAGTCAGGTTCACTACTCTAACGAAACTCGTAAAAACTTTAATTTTCTTCGTTGGTGACGCTGTTCCATCTGTGCAAAGAGAGCTGCAATGTTCTCAAAAATTATTAGATGCAACAAAATAATTATTAACAAAATTATGAATATCTTTTCATGTATAGTGGTTTAGAGTTCTTGGCGAAATAAAAATTACTCAACAATAACTAAATTATATTCGAATTTAGTAAATGTAATTAATTGCCATTTACTATTTGCATTATGATTTTCGTCTAACTTTAGAGAAAACACAGTTTCTGATCTAATTTACTGTTCATATTAATTTTAATCTCATGGGACATCTCTTTATTTTGCGACTGTGTTATCAGACAGTGGAATTTTAGTATATACCCCTTTCGCAGCGTCATTAAACATAGTTTTCATATGTATTTATTTTTGAGACTTATAATATTAGTTCCTCGCATGTATAAGATCCCTTCATGGGAGTAAGACCTCTTGACTTTATTAAGGACACAGAGTTTGAACTGCTATGAGCGGTTTGGGGTTGCACATGGAGCCTATAGCTGAAGTACGGGAGTCCATAAACTCTCTACAAACACTGCTACTACTGGTAGTAGTACTAATACTACCATTACTACTACTATTAATACAAGTATTATTAATACCAATATCATTGTTTATGCCGCCGCCACCGCCACCGCCACCACTATTAATGGTACTACTACTATTAATACAACTATTATTAATACTACTACTATTACCATTATTAATGCTACTTCTATTACTCCTACTATTATTAATGCTACTACTACTATTCCTACTATTAATACTACTACTGTTATTATCAATACAACTATTAATACTACTACTACTACTACTACTACTACTACTACTACTACTACTACTACTACTACCACCACCACCACCACCATTAATAGTGATGCTACTACCATTACTACTACTACTACTACTACTACCACCACCACCACCATTAATAATGATGCTACTACCATTACTACTACTACTACTACTACTACTACTACTACTACTACTACTACTACTACTACTACTACTACTACTACTACTACTACTACTACTACTACCACCACCACCCCAATACTAATTAGTTGGTTGATTATATATTTTCAATAGGAATCTATTTTTATTGAAGTTTTACTAGTGAACATTTGCCTTTTAAACAAGATTATGGAATAAAAGTGCCAGATAAAGGGTCTCTTTCTGATCAAGATACATTCTCTTTAAATTTTCAATCGTGGAGACAGTACAAGAAAAGCTGAGTTTTCTTTAAGTTGCATTTGAGAGGCAGGATGCTTTTTCTTAAACTTTTCAATACATTAATGTGATGAAATTTAAGATTGCTAGTGCGGAATGAATTTCAGAGTTAATTGTTTATTAAGAAGCTGGATATCCCCTTAAACTCATGGAAAAACAACAGTATAAACTGTACTCTGGTTTATAAAAAAAATAAGAGAATTAGGGAGACGACTAATGTAGTTTTCATTGGCAGTCCAAAATAAATCTGCTGGAATAATCACTGAATAAGTAACTGTAGTAAAATAAACTATCACTTCTATGACAGGACTATAGAGAGATAGCTCTAGCAAAGGTCGGAGGAAATTCCGTAGATGGAGAGGCATATAATGTTTGCTTACTTCTGTGATGGCGGAAATGAAATCTGGGGCAGAAGGCGTTTACAAACTCTCGAGTAGTTACCATCAAAGAGTGCATCAATGTTTTTTTAATGGTGTTTAACGCCCGTTTTACTACTGAAGCACCGCAGGCGATGGACCTGATGATATATGGAATGAAATGATAAATTGGGAAAGTTTTTTTTTTTTTTTTTTTTTTTTTTTTTTTAGGAAGGAAGCGTTCCAGGCCTAAGTTTAGGGTACCTCCCCGTCTTTTGCCAGTTATGAGGACTGAGGAAAACGTGGAAAAACCCCAGTCATGGAGGACGGTCCTGGTGTGAATCGAGCCCCAGACCTCCCGCACACGAGTCCGAGCCTCAACGACCTCGGCCCCCGTGGCGGTACATCAATAGTGAAAGTAGTAATTAAGCAATAATTTATTCTCCAAGCCCTTGTAAATTTTCAACTACATCTTTGTATATTTGTAATATTAGTAATTTAGTAATCCCTTAATTTTTAAAATGTCTATTTCTTGTGATAAACCACTAGTGATAAATTTTTGGGGGAGGCTCTAATGTTCCGCCGATGTCATCAATTTTTTCTGGTTTTCCGTTAGGAATTATCTCTTTTATCGATCATGTTTTGTTAAATTTAAGATCAAGTTTTTTACAGCATCTAATACCAGGAAATTTCTCCAGAAACGGGTTTACTGCTTTACAAGAATGCGTTTTCACGTGTGTATCTATGTGTCAAACGCAAATAGTCTCTGTCTAGTGTTAATTTGCTAAGATAACGTTTTATTTTCCTAATAGGCTGACTGCTATTCCACAGTGTACAAATGTGCCCTGGAGCCCGTGCACTTTCATACGTTGTGCTAAAGCATTTTCTTCTTTCTCACAGATCGTAGTTATCCTAGTTGGTTTTCGTTTTGCCAATTTATTCTTCAAATATTAAGCCGCCCTTAAGCGAGTCTTAAATGTGATGCATTTACCAATTTCTACTTCCTCCTCGACAGGGTAACAAGAGCAGAGAGGAGGTCAACAAACGCCCTAGCTGCTTTGGAGGAAACAATATCACAAGTTAGTTAGGACTCCTCTCTCAGAACCCCCGAAGACAGCGGTAGTGATGAAGGCCAACCTTATGCAAATCTACGCTGAACTAAACTAACCAAACTGGAAGGCAGAGGTTGCACAACTCTGTAATCTCCAGCTTTCAACTTCGGTTTCCTCTAAGTGCAAAGTCAGGTTTATAAATGCTATGAAATTTAATTAAATCGGTTCTAATCCTTCCTTTCCATACTAGGTAATTAATAGAAACGGGTGAAATCCAGGTACAGTTCACATTAGAATGCTGTAAACGCATTTCGTCGTCATAAAATAATTACATTAGTTCGTCTCTGAGATACAGATCTCTTATCTTCCATCTTTCTCCTTCCCTTTGGTAGTTTCAAAGTTCTTGCTTACTTTTTTAGCCTCTTAAAAGATTGATAATAACGCTTTTACATAGAAACCAATTAACTATAGGCTTACTGCTATTGTTATGTTCATTTTCCTTTAACCCTCATATAATTAAAGCGTTTTAGACACAATCAGTTTTGATTGAACAATAAATATATAAATAAATAAATCTGTATACGCCCCCCTCTGGTGCTTAGTTTCCTAAAAAGGGTGTATAAATATATATGTATAATTTTCTATTTATTATTATAAACTATACAATTTAATAACCTTAAATGCATTGTGTTACAGATTTTACTTATAGTTAGAGTAAAATATATAAAAAATTAATAAAAATAGCTCAAAAGTAATTAAATTAAAATAAAATATTAATGTATTAAACTACATTTCAAAATCTACCAAATTAACAAATTATTGGAAGCCAGCCATTCTATCCTAATTTATTAAATTACTATACTACTGGCCGCTGGTTACAAGCGGTATGTAATGGTATCCAGTATTTTTACAGGAATTTCTCTTAAATTTACACAACATTTAAACATTAAACTTATTATTCTTTTAACACATCTCAATTATACTAATCACCTTCTCTTTAACAAATTACTTCTCTTACAGTTCATTTTGCACTATTAATCTTTCCTATTCATTTTATATATTTATCCTAATACTATTTCATTAAATACTATCACTCTGTCACATTCCACCTTTTCTTTTCAACCCCCTCTTCTTTCATCTCTCTTGATTTCCCTGGACCCCTGGTTACACCATTTCTCGTGCTCTACTCCTCCTTTCCGGACACCATTTCTCCATCCTCCATCTCTATCTGCCGCTTATTCCCGTGGAACTTCAGCACCTCTAAATCTTCTTCTGTAAGCTTCCTTCTTCCATCTTCTTTCCAGTGCCATAACTCTTATAGGTAAATTTTCACCTTTCTTCCCTTTTTGTACTTCAGGTTATAAATCAAAATTATTCCCGTCAATTATAAATTTAGGTATCTTACTCTCCTTCATCACTCTCTTCTTCCTTGTCTTCATTTTCTTTTCTAAAACCCTCTTCCTGTTGATTTAGTTAAGTTGTCTCGTATATATTCTCTTCTTGTTAAGTAGTTGTGTTTTGAGGTTATTATTTGTATGCCTATGCGTTCTGATCTTGCTTCTTCAATATTTCTTATTTTCTATTCTTGTAATCTCTTCCCATTTTGACTAAGCAATATCAGTTATGTCATAACCTATTCTGATAGACATAGTATATTTAAAATACGGCATTTCTC
Organism: Metallyticus violacea; assembly: GCA_030762175.1. Lineage (NCBI taxonomy): Eukaryota > Metazoa > Arthropoda > Insecta > Mantodea > Metallyticidae > Metallyticus > Metallyticus violacea. The sequence continues at coordinate 150,602,631 of CM060833.1, forward strand.
TGTCGCCAGTAAGTGATTCTCTATTTTTAGTGTAAAAATCTTAGTATTCAAAAGTGTAATACATGTACCATTTTAAATAATAAAGCCAAATGGCGACTTTTGACGTTGGAGGAAAATGCATTAGGCTGGATTTGCGATTTTTCAACGGAGAGCCTATGAAGATACAGGAAATCATTTGTCAGCAATATGGGTGTACAAGTTAAAAATAGTTTGATCTACGCACACGATAAGGTTTTTTTTGGGGGGGGGCCTAACATAGAGCTAATGCACGTTCCACTCATAGCACGGGAAGTAAAGAACTATCAACATATGGAATTGATATTTAATGTATTCGATTTATCCTGTCTGAAATAAAGACTTGTATATAGTAACTGTGCGCATTTTTTAGGAAGGTTATTATAAGAGTCGAGTTATTATTTCTTTTCTAAGTGGAATTGTATGAATAACATAAACCACGTGCAAAAATAACACAAACACATTTCTGATTTCTTGAGATGGCATTCATCACATATAATCTACTGTAGCAGTTTAAATGAACAAACATTTCTTGCCTTTCCACCCAAGCCCTTTGAGCCTTTAGCAATACATAGCACCCTCAGCCTGAACCTTCTGAACGAATTTTGATTCATCAAGGTTTTATCGCACTATTTGTTATATTATGCAATTTTATTTTAAATTATACTTTTGGACACCACTTTAGAATTGATTTAATCGATAGGTATTCTCAGAATTTAATACAAACAATGCAAAAACCTTGGCGATTAAGTTTAAGATCACTGAACATTATACGCAATGGCTGCTATGGAACATTATACAGCAAATGTCGTTTCAATTTCTTCCCGAAGTGCTGCCAGTGTAGCGGGTTTTCTACGGTATATGGTACCATGGGTCTCAAATTTATCTCGAATGCTTGCAATTGTTACTCTCGTTGGCGGTTCTGTTCTGTACACACGTCTCCATTGCCTTTGGACTTCAACAATATTTTCGGTTTTCCAATATCACTTCAAATTACTTTCCGTTGTTCAAACGATAATCTTGGCTCCATTTTGTGGTAGCAACTCCAGCGTAACGTAATGTGAGCCACATCTGTTACAGAACATCATACGATAATCTTGGCTTCATTTGTTCGTTATTAATATACCTGTCACGTAGCAACGCTATCATAATGTATGCGAATCACATCTGTTTACAGAACATCATACTACACATTACTGTTGTTTTTTGGTCCAGCTTTGAAATTTATTAAATAGACATCTTTGTGAAAGTGTGTATACATTTTTGGTACCCGCTTTATTTTAATTTTATGTGATAAATAGATACATACATTCATGTAAACTTTGTAACATTAAAGGGGAAACGTAAACAAAAAAGAGGGCAAAGAAAAAAATAATAGGGGGAAACTATAAATGGAAAGATAAAAGATGCAAAGAAGGGACTAAGTCTCAAATAGAAGATGCGAAGTAAGAAGAAAGTCAGACAAAACCTTAAAAACATCCAAGGATAATGAAAGCCTACCTGCTCTGCTGATAATCAAATTATTTAACTAACTTTTTTTTTTTTAGTTACACAGACTTCAGTTAGGCCTAACGTTGGCCTTCTGCTTGCTACATCTACGGCCATTCTTGATTTTGGGTATGTATTTCATTTATATACCCAAATATTTTTACATGACATTTAACAATTGTGCAGTGTAAGCTTTCTTGTAATTGAAAGTGAGTATTAAGTCCTATTTTTTAAACTCAATTTGTTTTCTTAAGCGAATTGTTACAAGCATACGTGTAAAATATAATAGAAACATATAAGTTGAGGTTAGATAACATTTTTGACCATTATTTTCTTCTAAGGATAATGTAACAGATCGTCAGTTTATATCTGTCCGTTGAATTTATTCGGTAAAGCTGGATTCAAAGTAGGACAAATAAAATGCTTATGCTCGCTATGTTTTCAGTGAATATTGTATGTATTTCCCTTTCTCACACATACACTAGTGCCTATTGAATGTTGTCTATCATACCACAACCGGTTAAAGAGGAGAGTTCTGGCATTGTACCGAAGGGCTTTGGTATATTTCGGCTTTAAGAGTCCGACCATTTTTAAGGGCATGTCAGTTGTATGCAATTGAAGTGAACAGTATACAACTAGTATATGTTATTGTTTTAATAAACCGTGATATTTGTGCCGTTCTTGCGCCCATTCCTTGGTTTCTGATCGATACACTATCCTTGTACCTTTTCCTTACCAGCCACGTCAGCATGGTGTGGTGAGCAGAATGGTTGGCCAATGAAAATGGAGGTTTTAGCCACGTTGAGTTGCAACACTTTGCTTCTCTTCCTCGGACACGCAGAAAGGAGACACTAGTGGAATGGGATGCATGTACTTTTGGCATTTTATTTTAAATTGTTGGCCCCTGAGCTTTCTTCGCAACCTATACCCAATGATCCAGGATGTATCATTAAATATTTCATGGTTTAGTTTTTATTGTATTGCATTATATTGGCTGAAGATTCCATTATTTTGAATTTTCTACTGCTTGTAGGTCAAGGTACTGAACATATGGTAATTCAGTCACAGAATTAAAATATTTCATTCGTTTTTCTAGCAGAATATTTTATGGTATATTAATATTTTTCTGTCAATATTTTATTAGCGGAAAATATTTGAAGCTTTATAGCTTAAAATGTTTAAAGTACAAGTAAAATCAGCCAGCACGTTCTTTGTGAAGTTCATACTCAATAACTTTTCCTATCTTTGCGCAGTATTATCCAACAACGAGAACAGCGTGCCTATATAAAATTTTGTTTTAAACTGAGGAAATCAGCGTAAAATTAAAAAAAAAAAAAAAAATGTATTTCACGAAGATGCTTTACAGAATTAAGGATGTTACAAATGATTTCAGAAGGACCTGGTTGAAAACGACGCACAACCGGCATTTCAACAGAAAAAAGTCTCTAGAGTGGAGAAGATCTACGCAGAGCATCTCAGGCATGCATAAGGTGCCAAGGTGCGAGAGAGAGGACACGAGGAGAAAGCATTTAGAGAAATAAACACAACTGATTTTTTTTTTTTTTTTTTTTTTTTTTTTTTACGTACTCCAGGTTGACTTTTTTCTACTGGGAGTAATATTAATTTGTGAACACACACTAGGCTGCTATGATTATATTTCTTTCTGCTATAGCACAATTCATTCTAGTGCAATAATTGTTCTGTGCTGGCATTGAATTACTGCTAGTGCTAATTTTAATTTAGCAGTTGTTCTGTTGTTGTATTGAGCTAGTTACTATTACGACGGAACTGACAAAATTTAAAAATTCAGTTTTTAGGAAGCACATATAGAGATTTTTTAAATAGTACTTAACGCCAGTTTTTTACTGAAAAGCATCACAGGCCATGGCCACTGATATGAAAAATTGGGAAAGGATTATTTTTTATGGGAGGAAGTTTAGAATATCTACCCGGCATTTGCCATTTATGAGAACTGAGAAAAACTTGGTAAAAACTTAGTCGCGGAGGACGAAACTGGCAAAAATCGAACCCCAGACCTCCCACTCACGAGTCCGCGCCTTAACGATCTAGGTCACCCATGGCGATATACACACAGATGGACTTGCATTAAAGAACGTGAAAGTACTTTGTATAAATTGATTCAAATATTAAAATAATGTTTGAATGAAATATTGATCATTACAATGTATGAATTAGTTCCGATATTTTGAACCAAGATAACTCGAAACTCTTCTGAACTTAAAGCCATTAGCGGTACTATACTAGACAGACAACTTTGCATGATGAGAAAAGTTAAATTCGGTTAACTAACAAGAGATATTACACGCATTAGGAAAGGAATTTATAGAGCTGAAATTCGGTCACGCCTTCCAGTGAGTATTGATGAAGTCCATAGTGCTTTAAACCATGTGCAACTTAAAAGGTTAAATGGGAAATTTTTGCTGGTGAAGGAAATCGATGAGTATATCGTAAATTCTAGCCGTGAAGAAAATCTTACAGTGCTAAAACTGCGATGACACGGATATCTATTGATTAAACATTTTGGTGTTATATGTTGTCAGCAACAACAGGTACTAAATACATAATGAAAGATATTTATAGAACTACGAGATCAATTTGGTCATATCTTTCAAAGAGCAAGATGAAATGCAAAGTATTTGTTAAACGGTTAAATGGGAAACAGTTTTTGTGAGCAAATGAAAACGATGGGAACATCGTGCATTTTAGTAGTGAAGAAAACCTTACCTTGTTAATAGAGTACTAAAACTGCTTTAACGCGTGTATGTATTGATTAACATTTGTGTTGTGTGAAATATATTTTGCAGTTATTGATCCTATATGATTTGATGAATGGTTTTTATATATCATTAGTATTTGTGTTGCTGAAAGACAAAGGTTGTCTTGCATAGGGAACGTAAAATAAATGGATGATCCAAATTAAGCTTGCACTTTGATCCATCTGAAATTGTTGCTAATTTTGAACTTGCTATAAAAATCCTAATACTAATGTGATGGTTGTCGCTTCCATGTAGGTCAAATATCGTGGCAAATAATCCACAATTCAGGGCTAGCAGCTAAGTTCAGGAGTCAGTCAGCAAAGTTTTAAGACGTGATTTTGAGTTAAGCATAGATAAATTAGAAGTATTTCACGCTGTTTCAACCGCCACGGGTGGCCGAGGTCGTTAAGGTGTGGACTCATGAGTGGGAGGTCTGGGGTTCGAATCCCGCCAGGACGGTCCTCCCTGACTGAGGTTTTTTTCAGGCTTTCCTCAGTCCTCATAAATGGCAAATGCCGCGGAGGTACCCTAAACTTAGGCCTGGAACGTTTCCTTCCTTAAGAATTCCTTTCCCAATATTTCATCTCATGTATCATCAATGTCCAATGTCCAATGTCTGTTTCAATTAGAAACTGCTGCTCACTCAGTTAAGAACAAACGGAAGAAGACGAAAAGAAATATGGTGATATATTGGCTAGACTTAAATTTTGGGATTTATTATCAGGGCGAACGTTAAAGATTTTAGCCAATTTTTGTAATTTTTCCCCCCTATTTTCATACTTCCGATTTTGTTCGTGTGCTTTTGTTTTCCATTGACCTAAAAATTTTAGCTCAATATAGCGAACAGCAGCTCTGAGAGAAGGCAATAATTAGAAAAAAAAAATCTAAATAAATTCCGCCCGTACATGGTTAGGTGATTCGTATTAAAATAATATTTACACACAAAAATATTGCTATAATTAGCAGCCTAGCCTTTACTGTGAATGAAGCGACCGGGAGTTGTTGATTAGGTTCATTTACGGACGCTCTTTAACATCTCAGGTCATCAGCGTCCCATTCTATTCTAGGCGTGAAACGGCCGAAATTTTTTGCTCAGAGGCCTCTTCTTTCAGGCTTGAGGTTCTTTTTCATGCCCTAAATGCACGACACGGAACCTATGGTTTTACTTCCCTTCCGAATGAAGCCATACTTAGGATTTTTATGCCAGAAAAAAACCATGATCCTGGCCGGGTTTGAACCCACGATCTTGGGTTTACGAGACAAGTATGGTTACCACTACACCACCAGAGCCGATTGTGACCAACAGGGAACAGGTTCGGAAAGCACCGACATGACAAAGGGGGGAGACCGAGCTTAGGAAAGGGCACTGAGGTTTGCGATATCTCTAGTAAGCGAGACGTAAAACACCACGTGAACGGAGGAATATTGTTCTAGGGGATGTAGGTCTAGGAGTACCTAAATATAATTAAAGATGTTATTGATATAACTATTTCCTTTACTATTTGTCTAGGTATGTAGTAAAAATATCCATGTTTAAATCACCTCTACCTCTTAAGGTTTGAATGAGAAATAGTTCAAGCCTTAAAGACTGATGGGGCCCTTACCTTAGAGGCGATGTTACCAGAGTTGAGGTTATCGAGCCGCAGTGCTGAGTGGATAAAACAAAGGCGCATGTTGTCCCGTAATATAGTTTCGCGTCCGCCTAGGGGGTGAAGCAGTATTTATGAGATGCCGTCCTCAATTAAAATGTTATAAAATGTTAGCATAATCAATTGCATATATTATAAGTAGTATTACAATTAGTGTGCACAATTTATGTGTATTCATTAGAAATAAGCCAGAAAATGTAGATAGTGAATGTGTTTTGGGCTGGATAATGAACAGATGGCCATTTATCTGCTTTGTATTTGGTTCCAAGATCCTTTGTGTAAAAACGAGTCACTCTTTAAGGTTTCTGGAGAAGCTCAGCATTGTTAAATCTGAAGGCAAAGTGTAAAATAGAACAGACTAAAAGAAACAAATCATGAGGGTGAAATAAACCAGATAGCCCGTCATGGTGGAACCAAAGGGAAAAAAAGAAAGTATTGCTTATATTTAAGGCCTAATAAACTTCCAATCAGGAATCTTAGAATAAGTACGTGCACGTCCCTCGGCCTTTAGAGAGAAATTTTTGAGAAGAATTAAGAATCGAAATGGTAGGAGATGGTCTAACGACCGGATGAGGGGATATTTGATAAAATAATGGGATTTCGAGGCCCGGACAGAAAACGAGTTGGGCCATCAGTGGAGTGCGAGTTTAGTTATCCGACAGGGTGAGCTTAACCGTCAGACATAGTGAGTTTTAGCTATCGAGAGAAAAGCGGGTTGAGCTAGAGAAGTGAAAGTAGAGTAATAAACGGGAATGTGTTTTGATAAACAATTAGTTCGGTTAGTGCAAGTGTGATCTAAGAACCGCTCAACAGAACTTAAAAGCAAATAAATAGTGTCATCTCCAATCTTAAGATTCGTTTTCAAATTATCCAGTTCCCGACTCTTTCCCCTGTTGACCAGAAAAGGTCACGAAATTCCAGCGCTCTACCGAATCTAGTTAGTTGTGGCATAGCGACTCATCGAGACTGCAGCGGGAGAGAAGATAAAGAACTTCATTGATTCTACAAAATACTATGGGTATTCTGATCAATTAAAATCCATCCTTTTTTTTCCTCCTCCCCCCATAAAAACCGTCGCAGGAGGTCTTTACATTATGATGTAGTGCTTACCAAACATGGTAACCCAATGCTCTATGTTTAAATTGTAGCAACCAATTAAAAAAAAAATCTGTAATTGTATCAAGTTCAGCTTGTTGCTAATTGGAAAATTATATCATGGTAAAATCCCTTAAGCCATCACGAATTACTTTTTATTTAAAAAGTTAGGTCTTTCTGATGCAGTTGAACTATGCAAAAGTATTAAACATTTACCTAAATAAAATAAAATTTTCTCACAATAATTTTGACCTTATACTAAACTAATGCAACTCCTGGCCGTATATGTAACAGCATTGCAACTAAAGTGCTATATATGTAAAACTGTATGTAATGCTAATATGATTCTAATTTACTGATTATATTGTTATACAAATTACATATAATGCAGATTATATTTTATTATCCAATATTATGCGTGTAATAAATTCTGTATTTTCATAAGTTTTAAAATTAGCATTATAATATCGTTTCTATGTCCTTTGTACTGCCTTCAAGAAAGCACAAACTCTTTATTTTTGGCGTCTGTGGTTCTGGCTCCTTAATACAACCGTTTTATGGGATATGTACGCTTAAGAAGGAAAAGCGAGAAACATTCCATTTTATAAGCAGCGGTATTAACGCTAATTAACTAAAACGTGCGAAAAATGTTCTGCTAAAAGGAGACCATCTAAGTGGGGATGCGGTGGTTCTTGCTTATGTTACTGTTTGTTCCTCTTTCGAGGTAGCAAACCATTATAACATAATTATTCTTTAATTAGCGCTAAAGTTTCTCTCATAAATGGTAACATATTAAGCTTATTATATACTCGGTTCAACAAAAGAGAAAGGAAAAGTGAAAATAAAAGGAATATCTCGACGCAAGTTTGCAAACACTTCTTCGTACTTAACTATTCATCACAAGGGCGAAGACAGTGTTAGTGGGGTGTTTAAGGCAAAGGCAGTAGGTGTCAACCCTATCTCTGCTTAAGGTTTTGGGTAAGAGTGATACTAAACAGAATCTTGTTATGGTTGCTATATCCTGCAATGCCTTCTTCGCAGCAAACTGTAGGTATTTTCTGGGTAGTATTTGGTAGGTACTTCAACGATGTCAGTAACCGGCTATCTTTCTATTCATTATCCTCACCATCAACATTCTAAGCAATAGTTGCAACAATATTGTTATCTTTGTAAATCTATTTTTTATCTATCAAACGTTTTGAGGTACTTAGTGATTATTTTGGCACAAGATACTTAAAAAAGGAAATATTTTCATTAAATAATGCAATACTACAAAATATGCGTATTCTTTTATAAACAAAACATTACATTTTGTTACGTTTAATGGTGAGATGTGACCTTGAGTCTGCTATGTGTGATTACACTGGGCAACAAAAAAATAATTTTTGAATGTTTCGAGCACTTCATGAGACAATTCCTACTAATTTTGGGTTGAGAAAAACAAATATGACAATGAAACATTTTTATTAGCTCTAGTTTCTATGATACACACAAGGTGGAAGTATTACATATTAACGGATTGAGAGAAAAGGATACATTTTAATTACATACATGCTAACAACAATGCAAGTGCATTTGATTTTTTTAACTGGTAATTACATGCTAAGAGTTCTAAATTGTTGGAAAAATACTTCGCAGATAGTCGTGTCTGAAGAGAATCATGTGGTGGCCTATTGACTTCGTCGTCTTTTAGCTTGCCTCTTGTGATGGAGTTCCGCAGAATCCCTATACAAAGACCAAGAGTAATCCCCAAGCATTACTTCATTCCAACGGCCCTGATATCTTTGTTCCATAACAGAAATGTCCTGATGGAATCTCTCCCCATGTTCACTAACAGCTCCACAACTAGGAGGGAAAAAGTTCTAGGTAGGAGTGGAGAAAATGGATCTTAAGGGACATGTTGCATCCAAGGTTACGGTATTTTTGCAGGAGCACTGTCACCAAATGCTTGTAGTTGTCATCTCTTTTGTTGCCTAAAAATCCATGAACAACACCCTTGAAGGCTTCCCAAGCTTCCTTTTCTTTCCCCTCCAAAACTTGGTCAAATGCAGGATCCTTTACAAGTTCTCTTATTTGTGGTCCGATAAAAATGCCTTCCTTAACTTTTGCATCACTTAATTTCGAAAATTTCTCTCTGATGTACTTAAAGGCCCGTCCTTGTCGATTCATAGCTTTGACAAAGTTTTTCATCAAACCCAGCTTGATATGTAGGGGTGGAAGAAGAACGTCTTTTGGATCCACAAGAGGCTTGGCAGTCTTTACAAGAGGCGTCAAATTGCGTTTCTGTGAGGAAAATGTTATTTCACCACAAATATAACAAAAATTATTCACCATATTTACACTTTTTCGTGGCATTTTTACAAATTTTACACTAAAAAGCACTCGCGAACCAGAAATTTTGCATTAATTTGAGTAGAAACTGCATGTAATTCACAGTCACAGCAACAGTATCTATGTTTATGACTTACAAACAGCTGAAGAGCATTTGTGTTTTGTTATTTGACAGGTGTGCCAACTCCCCCCAAAAATTCCCCCAAATTTAAAATCTTCACTCTAAAAAATGAAATGTCACTTTATCTTCAAAACAAGAGCTAATCTATCATTTTTATGGTGATTTTTGAATTCAGCAGATGGAAATACATGTAAATTCACTATTTTTAAGCCCGAAACATTTTCATTGTTGCCCAGTGTTATCAACGCCCATTGTTCTTTCCTCTTTTCCATTGCATTTTTATTCCGCTGCTATACTCCTATTGCAACTATTGAAAGAGACATGCTTGCTTAGTTCTCTTAAATGTACTAGATGCTATACTAAATACATATGAATTAGTAATTAATATTTACATGAATTGTCAGTTATGGTACATAGGTACCTGTTATCTGTAATAACTGATAAATAAGAATTTCAATTCCTGTTCGAAAAATATCATTTTCTCTTTCTTCTTCCACAAGGTGTATGGGCTGTTGATCTATTCCGTACTCAATTTAACATATCGCTTCATTTTGTTCTTGGTCTTTCTACTTGGCGATATCCTCTAGTTTTATAATTTGGCAAACTTGTTGGTATCCGTTCCTCTTTTATTCTTAATAAATGCTGATGCGAATTAGTTTTATTTTCATTATTTTTTCAATTAGTATATATATTTAACTGTTTTATGATTTCTTTGTTTGTCTGAGAGAGTAAATTCATGTTCTTAAAAATCTCATCTCTGCAGTTTCTATTCTTTTCCTGTCTGTCCTATACATAGTTCAGTTTTCATTTCAATATGTTGCCATTGGTACTGTTCTTACTTTATACAATTTAATTGTGTTGGTTTTGACGTTTTGCTCTTTAATGTTTTCCTTGTTGTTCCATTAATTTGTCTTAATTTATTAAGTTTTATATTTAGATCTTCATTTTTATTGCATGATACATTAAAACCGAGATAGTTAATACCAAAGACTTGTTCTGTCGTTTCCTCATTTATAACCATCTTAGATGTACATGATTGTTCGTTTTAAAAGTCATTGATGCTTTCTTGGTTGTTGAAATCTTTAAATTATATGTCACCACAATATCTTTCAGGTTATTAACACTTCTCTGTAGACTATCTTCCGTTTTCTTAAAAATAACCCGGTCGTCAGCAAATTGAATTGTTTTCAACTTATATCTGTTAATAATATTACTCATAGTAGAATAGTTTGTTAACTCTCTAAGTGTTTCGGCTATATAAATATATATTTAATAATGCTGGCGATAAAGGGCATTTCTGTTTGACGCCTTGGTTTGTTTCTTCTATTTTGTTTCCATTTCTAACGTCACTGTCAATCTTAATTGTAGTATTTTTATATATACTCTTAATTATCTCACTCATATTACTCGGATATACTTTATCTTCCATTACAGTCCATAGTTTATTTCCGAGAATCCTATCAAAAGCATTTGCATAACCTAAAAGTCGACAAGTTAAATTCCCATTTTTCTGTATTAATTGATTCACCACAAATATACAATCTGTACAAAATTACCCTTTTCTTCCTGAAGCAGTACTTCAGTAATAAAATTTATTCTTGTAGAGATTATTTTTTATATTTTATATACTATTTTATGCCTTTATAATGGAAAAAAAATATTAATATACAATTACTGAAATATTATCAGAAAAGGCTTAACGTGCTGAATATTTCAGTAATAATTTCTAATTTAACAATGCGTGGCTACCGAGATATCCTTACTACTCAGCAGTGATATAAATATAAGCAAAGGTGCATATGTAAATAAAACGAAGACATTACGACAGAGTTTTAAAAAAATGTATGTTACTCGTTGTATGTATATGTGACGAAGAGCGTACAGGTCGGCCCTTGGAGGTGCTTACTCCTGAAAACAACGCTCTTGTGGAAGGGGAAATTATGGAAGACCGACGGGCGGCTCATAGTTACAGAAATAGCAGCAAGGTTGGGCCTTTCTAAAACAACAGTCTTTAGAATTATTCATGAACATTTAAACATGAATAAGGTTAGTGCAAGATGGGTGCCTAGACATCTTTCCTCAGTCCAAAAGCAGCAATGAGCCATCTGTTATCAGTCATATTTGGAGCTCTGCCATGGCAACGATAGAGAAGTTCTGCAAACCATTGTTACAGGAGATGAAACTATGGTCCTCAACTGTGATCCGTCCCTTGTCCAAAAGAGAATCAATAGAGTGGCGTAAACCTGGCGAAGCACCGCCGCTAAAAGCTAAGGTCATTCAGTCAACCAAGAAGGTAATGACCACAATATTTTGGGACTGTGAAGGAATGCTCTTCATTGACTTCAAGGATATGAGTAAATGAGGAATACGATGCTAGTCTACTGCACAGACTACGTGCTTCATCAAAGAAAACATGCGAGAAAAGCTGAGTGGTGGTGTGCGACCTTGTTGCAAAGGAAGCTGTGAAGAAATTTGGCTTCAAGGAGACTGACCATTCACTCTACATCCCAGATATAGCTTCCAGTGACTATTTCCTCTTCTCAAAACTCAAGAACGACTTTCGAGGAAGGCAATTTAAGTGTGACGAAGTGATGGACGCTGTATATGCCCACTTTGCAGACAAGACTTCTGACTATTTTTTGGGGGTTTTAAATGTTAATTCAAAGATAAGAGAAATGTAATGCAATAAAGGGTAACCATATTGAAAAGTGAAATATAGTTTTTGTCTTTATCACAACTAGAAAATTGTTAGGCCGGAAACTTTTGAACCTATCCTCGTTTAAGTAAATTGTCTTATTCCCAGTATAGAGCAAATGGCGAGCTCTCAAAACTCAAGAATTGATCATTGAGACTTGCTCTAAAGTATAACTTTCCCGTTAATTTGGCAATGCCGCTACGCGCATTGATTGCCTGGTTTTCATATGTCATTAAGTTGTGTGTATAGTATAGTATAATTTGCAATCTGCAGTTATAGTCAGACTCACATTTTTCGTGCTTTACTGCAGTTTACCTTTACAACAGCGATGCATGTACTTGTCATTTACTATTACTCAATACATAGATTCATTTTAGCAATGTCAAAGCTCATCTGTGCGAAAATTCGACGAAAGGACCTTACCGGCCAAACAGAGAATTTCAAGTTCAGCGAAGTAGCTTACGAGGATCAGAAGGGTTCGAGATGTTCATCAGAAACAGAATAAGTTCTAAGTACTTGTTCTGAAGAAGATCTGCTTACCCTGCGCTCGTTTCCTATGGGATTTCTAAAAAGTCCGTTACGCATAAGATTCGTGAAATAAGCGAATCTTACCGAGTTGGTTAACTTTGAATAAAAATGGATATAAAATCATAATTATTCTTTATTGATTAATGAAATGAAATACGTTACGGCATTACTATGTGGTATTAGGGGAACAAAATTAGAATTCTTACTTCCTATAAGAGTTACAAAAGAGAGACCACATTATTATTATTATTATTATTATTATTATTATTATTATTATTATTATTATTATTATTATTATTGAGATTAAATCACAAAAATTAACGGTATACTATTACTTAAATGAAGTATTTGACCATTTATGAACAAAACAATATTGTATGAGTATTTTTAAACATTTTTAAATGCAACCATGTTTATGAACCCTTGGTATCATTTTATATGCCTAAAATAGAGAGAAATAAGAGAAAGTTTAGTAATATTGCGTATTGGAGATGTTCAATATGTTTTAATAAAAATGTTAATATGTTAAAACAATTACAATGTACTAAGTAAAAATTACACATGTCGCAATAATCAATGAAAGTATTCTTCCATTTTCATTAGCTTTGAATTTTAATTTAAATGTTATTGTAGTAAAAACATGTAACGCAAATGTTTTATGAACGGTAATGACATGACGCTCTTACATACAAATATAAACGCATATTTTATATTAACATTTCAAATTTGCTGTCTTCACATCGATGCTTTTGTTAAATGCGATTAAAACACCGTTTATATGCTGAATTAATTTTATTTTAAAACAATATATATAACATTTAATTCAAAAGTGTTTTTCCAATTCTGATTTTTTAGTATACCCATACTCCTTAAGGCCCAATTACCCTATTTTTTAGAAATTAATTTTTCTTATTTACTTTAAATGTTATAGAGAGTTTTGTTGCGAAAAAGAAATGCCGTTAGACAGTTTTTAAGTTTTGGATTCAGGTGAATCCAAAATAAAGTAGAGAGAGAGAGAGAGAGAGAGAGAGAGAGAGAGAGAGAGAGAGAGATAAATTAATACGCAAGATTTAAACCAGGTGGTATACGCGCTTTATGTAAAACTATAGCTGCCATTTCTCTATCTCTGAGTAAACTTTCAGAGCATTGTGTAGGTAACGCATCAATAAGTGTTAGATTAAAAGCATCATCAAAATCCTTACAGTGAGATAAAGCATGTTGGGCAACCGGCAAGGGAGACTTGGTTTTAACAGAACGTCTACGATTGTTCATGCGTAGCGAAACAACAGTAGAAGTTAAACCAATATAAAATGTTTAAGTCTTATACATATATTAATAGTTCTTTCTAACTCACTCTTGTTGCTCGTTTTATCTGTTCCTATGTCTAACGTAACTTTCGATATTCACTATATATTTTTACCTTCACTTGTCCTCTTGCCTTAGAAGAACTCAATTAGGTCGAAGTATAGCGATACAAAATATGTGACTTTCTAAGTGTTTTGTCCTTCTCTAGTTATTGTATTTTAGTTACATTATTCATACTATTACATTATTTTAAATGTATATTATATATACTCATTTTTATAATTTTTTTGTCTTTTTCGGTGCTTAATAGCTAGGATTTGGGGATTTGGAAAGATTATTCAAAACGTAATCCATTGGTACAACAGCAAACAGAGAAAACCGAACGCTTCTTTACCGAAACTTCGCCTCCTTAGTGTTGAAGGTATGAATGCTATCGCGTCTTGCGCTGTTCTATGCATAGCGACTTTACTTATGTCAAAAACAACACACTGATAAGTGGCACATTACATAGTATTAGCTAAGAGCGCGGTGATTAATAAATTAGCACGTCGTAGAGTGCAGCTAGGCGTGGTAATTTAAAATAAAATATTAAAATAAAAAATCTAAAATTTGGAATTATTATTTAATTAAATAAGTTACGGCTTTACTGTGTGATATTAGCATGACAAACTCTAAAGCTAACTAATAAAAGACAAACTGAACTTTAATACAATATTTAACTAGTTTGTCAGTTTTTCCCTTCAAAATCAGTTAAAAATAATATAAATAGTGCTATTACTCTAATTTTCAAAGGTAAGGAGAATACAATTAGAATTATTATGATATATAAGTATGACGAAAGAAAAAACACACTTTTAAAATTATTCTTATTATTATTGAGATAAAATCTCAAAATTAATGGTACACTATTAATTAAATGAAATATATGACCATTGGCAGGTAAAGATATGCTATATGTAACCATGTTTATGAACAGGCTCCTTGATATCTTTACATTCACTAAAAATACAGAAAAACATCAGAAAGTTTCGAGTTACATTGCGTATTTACGAAGATGTTCATATGTTTCATTAAAACAAAAACATGTTAATATTTAAAAGCAATTACAATATACAGTACTAAGCAAATATAACCAATCAACAATATATATTCAGTGGCTTTGAAATATAGTTTCAATTTCATTGTAGTAAAAACAATAATTCAATCGTTTACTGAAGGTAGTTGTAGAGCGCTTTTACATACAAATATAATTCTGAAACACATATTACATTCATGTTTTGTAGCTATTATTATCGCGTCAATGCTTTTGTTAAATATAAAATATAATACAGTTTATATTCTGAATTGATGTTTTTTTTTTTTTTTTTTTTTTAACAGTTGAGAGAAAATATTATAACTTAGGAAATGTCGTATTTTCTTGTAGCAATGCCTCGATTATGTCGTCAGTAAAAAGATTAAAGAGTAGGAGGGAAAGAATGCAACTCTGCCTCACACCTCTCTTACTAGAGCAAATTTCCGGATACTCCGTTTCTCGTCGCACCGAACACTTTCTGTATACCGCCTCCAACGCTTGGATCATTTTTCTTCATATCCTCTTCATCCATAATTTATGCCGTAGCGCTTCACGATGTACGGAATCAAATGCTTTTTAAGATCGACAAAAGCGGAGCGTATTTTTTTTTAATTTTTGAAAAGTTCCCTTTCGCATATTTTTATTGCCATTCTGCTATAAATATTCGTCATAAATGGAAACAGCATGGCCCCCTTATACTTGTCAGGAACTCTACTTGAACTCTTCCCCTTATGTATCTAATGAATAATTGCAATAACTCAACAGATTGGGTATTCTCCTTTAGTAAATATCCAAACCAAACCTTTTAATGCGTGAGGCCGCTTTAAACAACTCCGACGGTTGCTATCTCGCCCGGGAGCTTTGCCCTGCTTTAGGCATTTTATTGCCTTTTGCTACTTCTTCTATAGAAATCGCAGTGTCTAACGTTGGTATTTCTAGCCCTCCTGCCTCCTTCACACCCAACCATCCTCTTCGAACACTGCTTTGAAATATTCCATCCAGGTTTCTGCCGAAATTTCATTGCATGCTGAGCCCTTTCCTCCAAAAATTTTGATCATCTACCAATCTCTGTGGTATTGTACATGCAGCGATATTAAGAAGGGGGTGGTGTCGGCTGTACGTTCGTCGTCCTCCTGAGATGATGATCACTCCGCTGCTACGAAGTGCTGTTCACCACGTCAGAACCAATGCTCCGGCGCATGAGAGTAAATTGTTTGTTTTTAGTATATGGGAATCTCAGGGTTTATGTTTGTTTTTTAGTTTTTGGAATGTATACACGTTACCAGGGAGACAGGATCGGAACCGGGAACACTCTCTCCTTCACTTCAAGAGACATGTAGATTCTTATGAAAATTGTTTATTTACAGTTACAGAGACGATGAACCCCTTTTATTTACATAAATTATGATTTCTAGCCAGAAGAGAATCTCGGACTGTTTGACTATAAGGAAGCTAGGGGTAAGTCACTCGACCTGGGCTAACTGCGAACTGTCTGAACTGCCTCAAAACTCAACAAAACTACTTAAAACTCGTCACACTGCTCTGATCAAACTCCCTAACTAAAAACTTGATCACACTGCTCCTGCCTTAACTGCGGGGCTTGACTAAAAACTCATCAGGCTGCTTGCAAACTTCTCCTGCCTGAACTGCTCCAAACTGATCAAGGACTGCTACGAAACCGTGTCAAGATTCTTCAAAAACTGCCTAAAAATTCATCAAAACTGATTGCAAAATGCTCCGGCCTGAACTGCCTCAAGACGCATCAGAAACTGTCGAAAACTGCGTCGAAAACTGCCCCTGCCTGAACTGCTACAAAACTGATCAAAGACTGCGTCGACAACTGCGGGGCTTTTCTGTTCTCCTATAACTTTTATTAGTTTCTCAGTCGGTCTGTCTCATGTGCGTTCTTTTAATTTTGTGTTCAAATTCTGGTAGCGCCTTTTTAGGTCCTACTCCTAGGTTGGCTACATGAGAATTACGTGGTTCCCGGTTAGTTCCCTATAGGCTATTATTTGGCGCCTATTTCACTAAGAGTCCTCCTACTAACGAAATCCTAGGCCTGTTTATTTCATTTCTCCCCTCAGATCTCCCCCTCAAGTTTTACTTGTGTTAGAAGCATGTCCTGTTAGGCTTTGTTCGAGTTGCGTCTTTTCAAGGTTTTCCTGCTACAATATCGCTCTAGCCTAGCTGTATTGGGATCGGAATTTTTATGACTTGCCTACTCTTTGTATAGAAGGGGACGGAAGGTTGCGAGTCCTGACTTATATGATTTTGCAGAGTTACTGCACAAAATGCATGATACATATTATCTGAGACTTTTGCTTTAAGTATAATGGTAGTGGTTGATTAGTGACTAGGATTCATCAATTTAAATATGCTATTTTATATTCTCCCTAATCGCTGGAACTAGGAAATACTGCTCCATACATCCCCATTTCCTGTTATTCTCTTCTGCAAGGTTGCTGGCTTTTGCCGCAACATTTCTTCTGAGTAAAAACCCTGCGTTCCTCATCCTTTCTTATTCTCAGTTCACTGTCCTCTTGTTTCTTGGTATTTCTGCATTGTTGGTTACACCATTCTGATGATTTTTGCTCTTCCCTTCTATTTTTACATTTCATTGTCACAGCTGATTCACTTAATACTTTCATCAACTGCTCAGCTGTCTCAATTCCACTGTCCCCCAACACCGCCTATTTGTTATCCAGAAAACTTTCGCTTACTCTGGTTTAAATCTATACCTGAGGGTTAGTTGCCACTCCCCCTATCCTTACGTGTGTTGCATCCATCTACTATTTATAAGTTGAGCATGGCCGCAATGTGACCCATTGCGGTCCCCAACCCGAAAGTTTCTAATTTTGCCTATTTAATTTTGACTGACCAGCACAAAGTAATTACAATACTATCACTTGCAAGTATGAACGGAAGTTTTCTCTTCCAAATCTAGCCGTATTTACTCAGCAGAAAGCGTCACAAAATGGCAGACATTCCCTTAAGTATTGAACACTCCATCTTTGTTCTTAGTTGAGCGCTCCCTATTCCTCCTCACTGTCAGAGTGATATTCTCCTCCCTTATCCTGGCGTTGAAGTCTCCCATGATCATAATATCCGCTCCAGCATTTCGGTCCTGTTTTTGTACTGCCTTCCAGCCAAATTAATTACAATTACCCCTTTCAAATGTATATTTATTTTAAAATATATACACCCATTTCAGTTGATTCATGCCCCTAAACAATGAACTTTAAGTTCCATGTCGACATCTTTAACAGCCCCTCTGTTAAACAAACTGCATCCAAGTCTTTGAAAAAGAACAAAATACGTGTCACTGCCCATTCTAATATTGTTGAATCTCTGGACATTCCAGGTAGCAATTCTTAGAAAGGAGGGTGGGTCCTATTGTTTCTTTGCAACATCTACATTGCTTCCAAACCCGCAAATGTATCTACTCCTTTCCCCTCACTCCCCACCCTGGCTCCCTCCAACCCTTTCCCCCCTCTCTAATGTTAGATTAAGCTCATCCTCTCCTCCCTCCGATCCCTCCATCTTTAAACTCCTTAGAGCCTCTCCACACTCCTGCTGGGTTCAACTTCTGCTGGTTGCTGCATCCTTTTCTGCTCTTACCGACTTCTAACTCTACAGTCGATGATTAGTTTCTCAAAACTAAATACCGCATGATATGCTTGTCTTCTTGCATGAAAGGAGTGTCGTTGTTGAGAGTTGCGTTTCTCCTTCACCCCTCGATTGAAGTCCTCTCCAATTCTGATTCAGTGTACGGGAGAAATCTGGCATTTTGTAGTGTGTACACTTCAGTTTTCAGGGACCAATTTGAACCCCCATTTTTCCTATTCGATGTGCCATTTCAATATCAAACTCCCTTAGTTCAATACCTATATGAACCACCACTCAGACCGCCACGAGTGGCCGAGGTCGTTAAAGCGCGGAATAGTGAGCGGGAGGTCGGGGTTCGAGTTCCGCCAGGACCGTCCTCCCTGACTGAGGTTTTTTCCAGGTTTTCCTCAGTCCTCATAACTGGCAAATGCCGGAGAGGTACCCTAAACTTAGAAAAAATCCTTTCCCAATATATCATTTAATTTCATGTAACATCAGTGTCCACCGCCTCTGGTGCCTCAGTAGTAATAATGGGCGTTATACACTATTAAAAAAAAACACCACTCATGATATTTTTTTGGAAATTATCTACCTTCTACCTTTTTGTTAACTATGTAAGTTTTGGCAACCCAGTTTGGCATGCTTCTTTGTGTCTTGTTTCATTTAACTGTTCAGTTCAATGGGCCTCATGTTTGTGGAAATGCTTACAGCTTAACGAGAAGACAATTGCTATTTAATTATTTTATGCTTTCCGAAACTGTGTATATAATATTTAGGAATTTATTTAGGTGTAATTTTAGTATTTAACATATTTTACGCTAAACGGACACATACCGCATAATAATATTAATTGTCTGGCATACTTGTCGTTTCATGAAACATTAACGCCCAGTAAATTTAATACAGTCACATGGCAAAGCTCCTCACTATATATTTTAAAATTATGCCATTACATATGACTTAAATTAAACCTTACCTAGGGCACAGTAAGACAACCGAGAAGCTACAAATAATTTCTAGTGAATAGCCGAAAGTACCCTAGAACTTCTTACCTATTTCCACTCACTACAAAAGCTCAGGAGAGAATTGTACACCGTCACGGAACTACTTGGCTTATTATCTCACGGACAGTTAAAGGCAAGAAATGCATTAACAAAATGGCATGCTCTTAAAATATGACACAAGCACCTCTAAGTGACGTTACCAAAAAGGAGAAAGAAATAGAAATATCGGTTAAAGTGCGTTTTCATGCTCAATGGCAGATGATTAATTTCAATTTAGAGAGATTTTTTCCTGGGGAAAAGTAGTAAATAATATGTATTTTAATGGGAGATGTGCTTTTTTCTGTCCTAATAATTCGGGTCGACCTTGTTAATCGCACTTTGTTAGTTTGCCGACATTATTAATCACATTTTTGCTGTATAAGGGACTGACATCATCGCTGAAAACAAAGAGATTTTTGCCTTGTTTGTTTTGTATGGAATTTACAAATGCGCAGTTAAATCTTCTACATAGGAAATTTACACTACGGGAATGCGAGCGAGTGATCGCTTTACATAATGGAAACATCTCCAAATGCTATTGGATAATGACATCAGAATGTACTGTTACATTTGAAGGAATTCCGAAGACGTCGAAACCTAAAGTTATCTGGCGTTCGTCTTTTCAGGGCGAAGAAAATTTTCTGAAAAATCCATTCACACAACCTACCGACCGGGAAATCGAGCTTGGCGCGCTGACAGGTAGAAGTATCTGAGCACATCCTTCAAATTTAATTTTTAGGAAAATATTACAGCTTTCACATTCATCACTGAAGCAGTACACAACAAACAATATATGTTATGGCCTGTTATGAAAATATTAAAAATATAAAAGTGTTATTATGCATATTATTTTCATAACTTTTACATTTTTGGAACTCAAATTCCAAGTTTATCAGAAAATTAGTTTTTGTTAATGATAGAAACTTTTTTTTAAAAAATTCATCTTTGAAAACTCTGAAGACAAACAAATATACAATGAAACGTTTTGTGTATGCAGTATTCTATAAGTCTATATAATGTTCGTGTTTTTGGATGTAATTGACTCACTTTTTTATATTGTCAACAAGCAGCATAGAAGACTATTATACATGTGAATAAATAGCCAGGCATTGGGAGAGATAACGAAAAAGAAAGTAATATTTTAAAAGCTTTTTATTGCTTTAAATATATACATAATATTCAATGTTAGATAACGCTGTTCCCAATTTCGCTCCAAGTTTGAGCTTTAAATATTCATAAAATCTGGTCTCTTGGGGAAATGCACCGAGCTAAATAAGTATTATCTCTCTCTCTTTTTTTTTAACCGGATCATAAAAGTTATCTGGGAAAAGTGGCATAATGGAGGTGCCTGTAATTTGGGCCGGATATGGAATCCATATCTTGATTAAAACACGTGAGAAAGGTAGCGTCATCTGGGAATACGGTTTTCAGTACAGAGAAACGCTCGATCCCACAGCTACTCATTTCCTGCTCAAATGAAAACTCAGACATGTAGGTGAGAGGAAAACATGCTCATTTCCAAGTAATAGGACGTTTTCCCGAGATGCGCAGATTTTTTTGGGTAAGTATTGCCAGAGAAAATAAGGAATGTTTACCAAATGGAAAGCTTCGGTCCCTGGTGATGTCAAACCATGAAAAACTAAATCTAATTAAAAGTTACTGGCTGTGTACATGTACCGTATTTTCTAAAGGAAATAAGTAGGGGTTAACAAACCTTTACAGAGCTTGAGATCTGATTGAATCAGTTCTAAATATCATTGAGTCACGTCACTTTGCAAAAGAGTAGATCAGAACAAAATGGGTAAGATGCCTAGTGTAGAAAGAGCAAACAATCAACAATAATAAGATAGAGCGAATGTAGTGTATATAGTAAATTGTAGAATAAATACTTTATATTTTGCTCAGCAATTGCCAAAGGTAATGCGCCGAGATTTATTGAAATGTTGTGCACTCTGTCCTATAACCACATCGACATTTGGCATAATTAGAAAGCTCCTGCACAGAGACTTTAAAAGAGTTACCCTTTTCTTTTTCTTTATTTTTTTTTCTATAGAATATTTATCAAGTTTGGATTATTAAGGGGTGGCGGCTCATAATATTTAAAATATATCTTAGAAATATATAGATTTCTAGGGAAACTGTGTCTCTGGATTAACAATTTCATCTTTTTATGTTCTTTGAACTGGATTTATTTCTTATTTAGAATTTAATTTTATTTCTTGATTGCGAATCTCAGGGTCTATTCGCATTTGATTAAATGAGTTGTTTGAAAGTGGTACTATTTGTAATTTTGGCGATTGGAGAATGGATTGAGTCCTTCCGGTCATGGTTTCGGAGATGGTGCGTACAGAGGATGTTGAAGAACGTCGTGCTCTTGTTCCTGCCGCTACCGCCTCTCCTTGCATCATGTGTCGATGTGTTAAGAGGTTCTCTCAACATCTGTTTCAGACTCTTACTAGTGGTTTTTTAGTCACGCGGTAGTGTGGACGTGTAACGGTAATGGAAGAAGTATGAAACACTTGAAATGAAGGAACTATGAAGTACCCACCAGAATTGTCCCTTTATTTACACTAATTCGCTCGGGTATCAATGATTGAGTTACACTAATTCATTCGTCATCACAGTCTAAAGAGAAATTTGTTAACTTTATGTTGATGGAAAATTTTGTCACGGGAATGAAATCTCCCTATAAGTACACGAATAGTGATGGTTCCGAGTTTAACGGTGTTCACTAGTCCACAATTTTCCACCTACGGGAACGGTTCATGATTTAATAATTTTCCTCCTGATGTTAAATTTTATTTGCACGATGTAGCACGCCCAATCGTCAATTTGCGACCACAGTTTATCTCCACTGATTATTGAGCGTTCTCCTTTCTAATCTCTAACTGGACGAGCGTAGCTTGTAATTGAGTTCGACACCGGTTTATTTGCTGACGCACATTAACACTTGGAAACTGAATGAGGAACTGAAAACACTGCGCTTCGGCTTCAAACTTATTAAGACTGCGTCTCAATTTCCCGAAATCACACAAAGACTTCTGCTGAACTCCAAAAATACATAAAGACCGCTCTCTAACTTCTTAGAACTGCTCTAGCTCGGGTTCTCAGGAGTTTGTATGGAAATCTCTATCGGCCAGTCGTACGTCACATGTAATCTCTTCCATTTGTTATGTTTAAAGTTTCTCCCCCATGTCATTCGGTAATACTTAAACATGATCACCGCGAAACCTTCTCATTGGTTGAGTAAATTCGCGCCAGTTCCTTTCATGCAATCGCGTCAACTTTGTTCGTTTTTTCCCCTGGCCCACTTTCTCTCCCCTTGTGTCTTTTGGCTAGATTTATATATCGATATACCACGGCACTTCTCTTTGTATTCTCATGCAACCTCTCTACATAAAAAGAACCATAAAGTTCCTCTCAGAATTTTGCTTAAAATCTTACTGTACAGTGTCATCAATAGGTTTGTTTCTGAGGATTATATTCTGTCCTGTGTGATCTGCTCTTAGAAAGTCCCAGCAGATTTTATGGGTCGGACCCTCACTATCCTCTATAGAAATAATAGGCTTCAAGGATTTTCAGCTTTGGGGAAACGACAGAAGTCGTAGCTATGCCCCTTTGTTAAGTTCTATACTGTAGTCGAAAATTATAGCCCCTTAATATCAAGTTCAAATTGTATTGTTAAGATTAATAATTTATATATGTCAATATCTCTACAGAAAGGAATACTTTGTGCATATCGGAGCAAGGTGGAAGTGTTGTATTCATTTTTCAGGTTCTACTATTGTGGTGGCTGAAAAACACCTTTATGAAAGCCTTTTTGGCAAGATCTATTGTATTATATGTTTAAGTAAAGGTTGTCGGCGGTTGACCTGGGGGAAGCAGGTAATGGGTTACTTTTTTTATTTGTATGAATACTTTAGAGCGAACATTGCCGGCATATTATAAAAGGGTCTTATACAGATTTATGAGAATATGTGGAAGATGACAGATATGAAATAGTATAGAACACATTAAATGAGCTTGTCGCCAAAACAACATTTTCTCAGGAAATAGAGATGGCAAACAAATGGCTAAAAACGTGCGTTATCTAAGAGAAAATTTGACGATCTAAAAGGAACTAGGGGAGGATAGAGTCATTATTTTAGAAGTTCGACTTAAAAGGTGAAAGTCGAAATTTATAACACAGGCTTTTTCTGGGAAAAGAACGAACCGGAAAAATTGTAGGGGTGTAGGGAAAGAAATAAGAATAGCCAATGAACACCGTTCCAAATCGTACAAACCAGAGCCAGACTGCGCCTGAATAGATATTAGGGGATATCTAATAAGAAAGCCCGGAATTCAATCTGATTTCAGAGTAATATAGGATTAAAATTCGTTAAAGGACGGACTTAGGAATAAAAAATCAAATGTGAGGAGGTTCACGAGGAAGTAAGAATTCGAAGTGATGCAGTAAGAGGGCTCAAGAGTTGTCTAATGGTCAAGAGCTAGAAAAACTGATTGTTGGAACTCAGGTCCCCGTGGACATTCCGACTTATAATGAAAAAAATATTAAATAGCGAATAAATTGTGAGATACAGAAAATGTGGTGTGCTTTTCGCTGAAGCTAGTGTTCCTTCTCATTCCGTTGACTCCTACAAGTCACAAAACATCCAGTGAATACGACTCTGAGAATTTATTACCCACAACACCACCTCCAAAAGCCGAAGCTTCAACAATTTCCAGAACTTCAAAAACATGGAGAGTTACAAGAACATCCGCCGTACACACCAAGATCGACACCCACCCGTAACAGAACAACTTCAATACTTATATGGCATCAACATGCTCTTAGAAAATGTATGCACTTATGAATACTTGTGTTTGATTAAGATGTTGATAGAACACATTGATTGTCCCATATAATTAAATTTGCATATGGATAATTAATTCAGGGTTCCTGTAGACAAAGTAAAACTGCCTCATCTTGTGGGTTACCCATGTTTGGTTTGAAATTCACGAAGTGGAATAATGCTAAATGATTTGAATAGCAAAGGACTCGACTTTTTCCACTACATAAGGTAACCCGGAATTATTTCCCCCCGTTTTCCCCTATCTTTTTCACTCTTTATTCTACTTCTGCTTTTTCTATCAGTATTTTAAATACGTTTCTTCCTTACCTCTGCTTTTTCTACTGTACATTATAAACGAGATTCACGGTGCGTGGAAGTATAATAAACACAACGTTTTCTGCAAATATGGCACTGCAAGAGAGTGGAAGTTATAAGTAGTAACGTAGCTATATTTTAAACATCATGGAAGTCTGTGGTTATGTTAGTTAGGCCAAAACAGGCAAAAGAGAAAAGAAAAAATATTTTTTTCCCTTTCAGGAATACCACAGGGTCAAAAGAACGAAGAGTTAATTAGGAAAACCAAAGAAATTTCGATGATGATAAACTTGCCTCTGAAGTAATTTAAAATTAATATCAGTTATCGTAAGGTATTTCTTTTAATCGAATTTCTGGTTATCTGTCTACGTTGGCGGATCGAAGTTCGTTTTAAATTAAGTTGGATCCCAGGAGGATTCATTAGATTTCCAAACTAATGCACAAGTTAAGTAGATGAATCCAAATTATCTTGAAAGAAAAATCTTTGATCTTTTCGAAGATATTTTTATGGTTACGATAATTTGTTCTATTTCTTTCACCCATCATTCTCAGACAGCGTTGTTTTAATCCCTAAGTACGCGATTGCTATAATTGCATAAAGTTATGATGACTCATACTAATTATTTCGATGATCATTTGATTAATTCACTGTCATCTGATCTTCGTCTTCTGTAAATAAAACGTCAGTGTGCCCTCATGAACTGTATAACGATTCCATTTAGAATAATTTTTAATAGGTGATGATACAATTTGCTTCCTAAAATGCAATTGTAAGATAATATTGCCATCTTTTGTCTAAAAAGGAAACACAATATAAATTTACCCAAATTTACGTTTTTTCATTGTTAAAATATATATTTTATTCTAACATTAAAATATAATTAACATTGCCTAATGTTACGCTGCAAAGTTCAACAAATGTAGCCTAAAAATCGATTTTACAATTTTACAATCAAAAGCCTCAGCACAATTACGTACGAAGACAAAATATATATCATTCATGTCCTATGGAGCTGTTTTTTTCCTGATATTGCAAACTTCTTCCATTTGTAAAGCAAGTTTTGAATATCTCGGTGTAGGATATGGTCGTTTTCGAACGAATATAAGGCAATTTATAATGTGTATTATGGTTGCTGTTTCACAGTCAGCAATTCTGGTCATAGTAAAAGGCTCTTATTTAAGCATGTTTTTCAGAAACTACTTCTAATCCATTTTGTTATCACATGCAGAGTGTAATATCATTCAAGAGGAATAACATTTAGGGCTTTATTGTGAAAAGATTCACTTTCATTGATAAGCAGATAACCATTAACATAATTTGGAATGTAAGTGCAAAAATAGCTAATTACATTTATAAATAAAATATAGTTTGAATTTTTGTTCTTTGTTATGGCCCAGAAGTTTCTATTTATTTTTCCCTGTCTGTCATTTTATTTTGACTATTTCACTCATGTAATGTAATCTGAAAATCGACCAATGAAATGAAACAAAATTTTGAATTTTAACCAATCACAGCTGGATTACGAAGTGAATTTGTCGAAAAAAGAACTATCAAATCCGTTTAATAACGCGACGTGCATTTGTTTTGTGCTCAGTGTAGCCAACTCTATACCTCTACTATATAATTCATAACACGCATCACTGACCACTTTTACTAGAGGCGGTGGTGGGCTATTGATAGCAACAAAAGCATGGACAATCGACAATCATAACGCAAAATGGAGGGTTCTTCAAAGTGTTTTGGCGTCAAAAATGCAAATTGATCTTATCATTAGGAATTCCAAACCACAGAATACAAAGAAAAATAGAGACAACCTTATCTCTCTCTCTAGCTGGTATTAGAAAATCGAACGGTAGCGATTGTAATAGTGTCTTTTTGTCCATTTCAGTAGGACGGTTTCTAAATAGAATAGATATTCTAAGTATAACATTTTATACACGTGTTAACATTCTGTGCGCGAAATATATATATAAATTAACAATAATAATAAAAGTAGATAAAGATAAAACACTGAGAAAGAGTCACATTTGAAATTGCTATATTTCGAACTACTGCGAATTCTTCAATGGCAAGAAACTAGACCAAAAGTAATATATATTACTTTTATTCTTATTCGACTCATGAAATAGTCTTAAACCCTTATTTTGCTTTCTCTAGTGGCACCACTGACAATCGACATTCTTCTGTCTTAAGATTGCTTCAAAAAGTTAAGTACAAATATACAATTATTACAATTTTGGAGGACAAGTTTAGAGAAATTATATTTAAATTGTTTTATTATTCGTAAAATAGTCCTAATAAATATCTCTCGAGGGTTTGAGCTTTCACTACGTTGCCTTGAAAGATTGTCATCAAGGTACGCACGTACATCTCGGTGATAATGTGGTAGTGCTCCATTCTGTTGGAAGTAAAATTCCTCCTTTTCCATTGAGTGTATGAATGGCGGGTAAGACGAATTGTACTCGCGTAGGCGGTTCTGTTCTGTACACACGTCTGCATTGCCTTTGAACTTCAACAACATTCTCGGTTTTCCAATACCACGTGAAAATTTCTTTCCGCTATTCAAACGATAACCTTGGTTCCATTTTGTTGTAGCAACGCTAGCAATGTATGTGAGTCACATATGTTTACATTAATAAAAACGTTAATCTTGGGTTCATTTGTTCAGTGTTGATTTACCTGTCACGTAGCAACGCTATCATAATGTATGTGAGTCACATCTTACAGAACATCTTACTACACATTACTGTTGTTTTCCGGTTCAACTTTGAAATATATTAAATAGATAACTACTGTGAAAGTGTTTATACATCCTCGGTATAAACATTTCTCAGTGTTCCTTCAAAATTAGCAAACATAAAATAAACGTGTAATATCTACAATGAGATAGACTAAGGGGCCTCCCGATCTAAATCATGAAATTCAATGATTGCTTACTTGTACAGTAACAAAGAAGGTGGCTATTTTAATGTTGTGGGCTAATATAAGGATTGGGGTTAAATTTAAATGTGTTATACCAAACGAGATTATGTAGTGGGCTGATAAAAATACAAGCAGGAGTTACATTTCCTAGCATTATAAATTATGCACGATTAACCCACGGAGCTGTTACATCTGTCGGACTTAATATTTTGAAATTAATGTCAAGGTTTGATATGAAATGTAACATAATATTGTGCACTTGTATAATTTTAAGCATAGTGATATCCTCATGTCGTGTTAAATAAACATCCGAAAAATGCCCTAATGATGTTCAATTTTAACACATACCATCCAGTCATAAATTTACTCTTTAAGTTTAAAGCGTCAGGTAATGTAATGGAAGTTTCTCTAATTGATAGCCCTCTAAAAGTGTTACAATAAAGTTAAGAAAAGTTAACTTTTAAGTCTTTTACAAAAACGCACATAAATCAACATGAAAAATGTCTGCACAGTTTGAAGTTCCAAGAACAAGATCAAGATAGGCGTTAAAATGCCTCAGAGTGAAACACTACTGACAAAGATCTATGTGTGCTCTGCATGGATTACGAATTCCGGCCGATAGAATTTTGTGAGTGGTAGCTAAGAGGAAACGAAGTACATCCAGTATACAGGGAAGGTATAATGTCCTTTAATTCCACCCTTTTGTTTTAAGGGTAATTGCATTTTTATATGTACTATATATTTTATTGTAATTGATCTCTATGTCATTGCAAAGAACATATACTTTAGAATTTGAGATGTAGTAGCAGAAATTGAAAGGCTGTCACAACATAATACTCTTAGTAGTTCTAAAAAATGCCACATATAACGTAATTGAGGAGCCACTTACAAAATTCGTAACTAGCGTGCTCGATTGAGCAATAAATAATACTCAGGAGTGAGCACCTCCAAGAGCCGACTTGCACGCTCTTCGTCTTCAATGCTTTCTCGACCCATTCGAAAAAGTTTGGCCCATTCTTTTACGGTAGAATATGAGGGGGATGCTTCCCCATATACACCGTCCAATCGCAGTATAATTTCGTTTAGAGTATGTCCTTATTTTGTGAAGAAGTTAATACAACTCCAAACTCCATTTTGAACACGTCACAAACTTCTACACATAGCCTTGTTTATGCAGCTAGCAACTATATCTGAACAACTAAACATAGCAGAGCGGAAGTTACAGCTGGAATTATTTACTTAACAAATAAAGTATGACACCAGTTAAGGGTTTTGTGAACGCGATAATTCTTATCGGCGAGGCCGGAAATTTATGGCCCTACCCTCGTATAGAGATATATTAAAATTAGCAATGTACTACCACCACGGATGGCCGAGGTCGTTAAGTCTCGGACTCGTGAGCGCGAGGTCTGGGTTCGAATACCGCCAGGACCGTCCTTCCTGACTGAGGTTTTTTCCAGATTTTCCTCAGTCCTCATAAATGGCAAATGCCGGGGAAGTACCCTAAACTTAGTCCTGGAACGATTCCTTCCTTAAAAATAAATCCTTTCCCAATGTATCATTTCATGTCATGTACCATCAGTGTCCATCGCCTGTGGTGCCTCTGTAGCAAAAACGGGCGTTAAGCATCATTTATTCATTTTTTAGCAATGTACTATCAAATAATTGCGAAACAGTTCAGAGGTTTTAAAACGTAAATTGAAATTCTGATCGCGAAATATAACTTTCTATACATATTGAACCGTCTTGTATTTTATTGAATTTAAAGGGCTATAAATATTGATCGAATAATTATACACTATGTATAGCTAATATAGTTAGTGTGCATGGTGATTTTGAAAAATAATACATTTATTGGATCCTCAATTGTAACTATGCAAACAGCTTAATTGGTAGAAAACTTATAAACAACTCAAGAAATAGTCAGATACTAATGCTCTACAGTGATTTCGTTCCCGATAAATTATTTATGTCTAATACAACTGCAAGAAACTAGTACTTAAATGATACCTGCGTAATATACTATCAAAGTGAATGTAAATTGCGCTTTCAACTGATAAATAAATCAAAGAGTAGAACTTTGAAGCTGATACTGTCCATATTACATTGAAAATATCTAGTTCTAATATTGACACAAAACCGCGTTCAGATTTATTGTTTATATTTAAATATTTAAATAGAGCAGCACAAACACGCAAACGACCCTTTGATTTCCGTCATATCGCTTTGTTACCACAGCGTATTGAGATCCTCTGTTTGGAAGTGTTAAAACAAATGTATATATACACTTGGTAATTAGCAATTTATGTGGCAAACAGTTTAGGTGAATTACAAACGCAGTAGATATTGACACACAAAATGCTGCGTGATATCTGTATCTCCTAAAGATTACATTTCTCCCAGTTGCTAATGCTTTAAGCTGTTTAGGTCCCTGATTGCTGGGAAATAGCAACACAATGTTTTTCATATAGCTTCTCCTCCTTACCCAGTTCCAAAAAAAAAAATTCAAAAATGAATTAATAGAACAGAATGAAAAATACTTTATATGCAATCACATTCATATCTCTACCGCCACGAATGGCTGAAGTCGCTAAGGCGCCAACTCGTGAGCGGGAGGTCTGGGGTTCGAATCCCAACTGAGCTGTCCTCCATGACAGGTTTTTTCCAGGTTTTCCTCAGTTCTCGTAAATGGTAAATGCCGGGGAGATACTCTAAACTTAGGCAAGGAACATTTCTTTCCTTAAAAATTCTTTCCCAATATATTATTTCATTTCATTATCGCCAGTGTTCACCGCCTATGGTACCTCAGTAGTAAAAATGGGCGTTAAATACTATTAAAAAAATCATTCCATCTATAGTAGATGTTGATCAAGTCTAGAACAGAAATCATATTAATATTAATAATTAATAAATAATATATAAAATTTATACTATGGATTTTTTTTATTGATTTATTTATGGACGCTCTTTAACATCTCAGGTCATCAGCGTCCTATTCAACTCGGGACGTGAAACGGCAGACAAATTTTGCTCAGAGGCCTCTTCTTTCAGGCTTGAGGTTCTTTATCGTGCCGTAAATGTACGACACGAGACCCACGCCTTTACTTCCCTTCCAAAGGAAGCCATACTTAGAATTTTCACGCCCGAAAAAAATCCATCGCTCCTGGCCGGAATCGAACCCGAGATCTTGGATTTAGGAGGCAAGTATAATTAACACTACATCACCAGGCCCGACTGCTTATATTCAGATATATATTAATCAGTTACCATAATGCAAAATTTTTAAAAAATCCTAAATACACTGTATATGATATTTTGTTACAAAAATGAAAAAAAAAAAATGCTGGGTCGTTTTAAAACTTGAAGAATATACAAATTAAGAGATTTAGACGTTGAAAAGCATTTTTTGATGAGTTATTGCAGTATATTTATCGCTGTTTTTTAAATTGTATTTATTTATGTTTCGCGGTATTTGTAGCAGATAGAACGTTTTACCACAAATAAATTGATTTAGAATAGAAGTTCATGTAATAATATAAAATTCAAAAAGCACCGAATTTTCTTCACATAAAAGGATTATTGCAACTATGTTGAATTAATGAAAATATTCTAAAAAAATGTGTGAATAATATTGATTACCATTTTTGCACAATGCAGTGTTGGAAAGTTTTCAAAACATTTCATTTGTAAACGTTATTTATAAAATAGGCATATACATTTAGTAAAGTGATATGTGGTTTGCTATCAAAGGTATAAGAGCAAACTAAGACAGAGCGTGTAGTTTAACTTTTTTTATTATATCAACTAATTCCTACGAAAATATTTCTTTATAAAAATAACAAAAACACATGCAATCAGATCACAATATTAAATAACCAGAATGGTTTATATCATACCATTATAAATCTGCTACAGAATATATTTTATATACTGTATCGGTTTTAAATAACAGCTTTGTTTCAATGAAAAATGTTGCTTGAAAAGATAAGATAAAAGAATATATTTAAGCTCCATGGCGGAAAGCTTTTAGCCTTCTATTAACCTCAATTAAACACTTATACACTTATTTGAGATAAAATACAATGTTTATATCAACCTTTTTATTTTTTTTTTTTTTTTTTTTTTTTTACTTTTATGAAAAGCTTAGCAAAGAGCTTAAACTGATATACTGTTAGTCCACATTACTGCATTAACACTGAACTGACCATCAAATAAATAACGAACAATAAAACAATATAACTGAAGAAATGAAGTGTTTGCTGACCATTTCAAAATTTCCACCCCTTCCCCCAGCGGGTAACCATAAATGTACTCCCTCGTGCAGTGTTTTGGCGAACAGCCAACTGGGGTATGCAGCTGCACATGGGACAACAGTGGAGGAATGATCTACTCTAGGATGAAAGGTTTATTCTACTACACTGAAGTCATTTCAAGCTCTATAACCAGATAAGAGCTTCAGATAAATCTTCCGTCACTTAATGACACGAAACCTGCGATTTCTTTATGTGCCTTCTTTTCCTTTTTCCTAGGTATGTACTACTTTATACCTTTACAGAATTCATTTTAATATTAATAACATATTTAAACATGCTTTTTTTCAAATAGAATAACCTAATGTATTTACTCTCTCAAAGTATGACGGTAGGGCCATAAGTTTCCGGCCTCGCTGATAAGGATTATCGCCTTCACAAAACCCTTATCTGGTGTCATACCTTATTTGTTAAGTAAATAATTCCAGCTGTAACTTCCGCTCCACTGTGTTCAGTTGTTCAAATATAGTGGCATAAAGAAGGCTATAAGTAGAAGATTATTACATGTTCAAAAGTTGTTATTAAGTTCTTCACAAAAGAAAGATTTACTTCAAATGAAATTAAACAGCGATTGGACAGTGTATATGGGGAAGTACCCTCCTCATATTCTACCGTAAAAGATTGGGTCAAGAAAGCATTGAAGAAAAAGAGCGTGTAGGTCGGCCCTTGGAGGTGCTCTCTCCTGAAAACATCGTTCTTGTATAAGGAGAAATTATGGAAGACCGGCGGCTCAAAGTTACAGAAATAACAGCTAGGTTGGGCTTTTCTCAAACAACAGTCCTTTAAATTATTCATGAACATTTAAACATGAATAAGGCTAATGCAAGATGGGTGCCTAGACTTCTTTCCTCAGTCCAAAAGCAGCAACGAGGCATCTGTTGTCAGGCATTTTGGAGCTCTGCCATGGCAACGAGAGAGAAGTTCTGGTAACCATTATTACAGGAGATGAAACTACGGTCCTCTACTATGATCTCTTATCCGAAAGAGAATCAATGGAGAGGCATAAACCCGGCGAAGCACCGCCTCTAAAGGCCAAGGTCACTCAGTTAACCAAGAAGATCATGGCCACAATGCAGGAATACAATTCATTGACTTCAAGGAGAGGAGCACCGCAGTAAATGGGGAGTACTATGCTGGCCTACTGCACAGACTGCGTGCTTCCATCAAAGAGAAAAGGCGAGGAAAGCTGAGTGGTGGTGTGAACCTTCTTCGCGACAATGCGCCTTTGAACACAGCTCTTGTTGAAGTGAAGGAATGTGGGTGGCTTCAAGGAGATTGATCATCCACCCTACAGCCCAGATCTAGTCACCAGTGACTATTTGCTCTTCTCAAAACTCAAGAAGAATCTTCGAAGAAGTAATTTCTGCAGTGAGGAAGAAGTGATGGATGCTGTTTATGTCCATTTTGCAAATAAGATCTGGGACTATTTTTTGGGGGGGGGGAGTTGAAATATTAATTCAAAGATGTGAGATGTGTATTTCGAAAAAGGGAGTTGAAAAGTGAAATATAGTTTTGTCTTTATCATAACTAGAAAATATTTAGGCTGGAAACTTATGGACCTACCCTCGCAGTTCAAACGTTTCAGATTTCACAGAGCAGCGCACGCTTAAATGGTTAGACTTATGGACCTACCTTTGCAGTTCAAACGTTACAGATTTCACAGAGCACAGCGTACGCTTAAATGGTTAGACTAATGTCTTTGAGCTTGGTATTGCCATTAACTAAGAAGGGGGGGCAAGCTATCGATCTCTAGAGGATCTTGTTATGGTTGTGCAGCAGCCAATTGCTAACACCTCCGGCTTATCGGCAATTGGTTATGCATTATCTGCAATCAGCTGCAAGAGTAGAGGGTGAGTCCTCGTAGGGTGAAGTTGTCTGGTGAGCATTTTTTCTGGAGATATAATTCCCCGCGAAAAGATGAATAGCAAAGATTCGACGAAGTCTAGACTCAGTGTATCATCATTAAGTGCATAATCTCGGGAACCCTGAGACGAGTGACTTATACACATTTTAAAGTGGGACCATACCATCTCTAGGTATATAATTTGAATAGAAAAGCTACGGCTCTTACATTCCCGTAGGGGAGAATTCTGACCTCTTCAGTTGCCATGGTGCGAGTTCTGAGGACCCTGTGAGTCTTCAGAAATTAAAAGAAATACATCTGATAGAACATTAGAGTGCCTTTCTTTGGTGAATTATCCGTGTTGGTTGGACTGGGTGTTTCATGTGACGCGAAACATACGACTATTGAGCAAGTGTTGCCATAATTTTATCCAATACTTGTATGGAGTGAAAAAACTGCTAATATTATGTATGCATTAAACATTCGGTCTTGTATCTTGTTGACTGAATAGAATACACATAACAAAAATGAATATGTACCGGAATTTCAAGAAGAAAATACAAATATTTGCAGATAAATAATACAAATTAAAAACATCAGACGATTGATTCTATATTTTGAAAAATGAAAATACAACATTGTTTTAATAATCCGTCAGATAATCTGCTGATGCTTTAATGTTAATTTCACTTTGGATCTTCAACGCATTTACACTAAAATATGCTCTTATCACAGTGTGCCAATATTCGTGTGTATTCCCATCTACTAATTTATTTTCATTTATTTCCCTTCTCTTCCTCGATAGGTTCACCAATATCGATTTAGTAAAGCCTCCTTTTCCGCCTATTGTCCTAAAATGCATTAATGATCAATGTTGATCATTTTGGCTAAGTAGCGTCATTCTTCCAGTATTTTAAACTGGTTGCTTTTAATTTCTAGCTTGAGTTAGCTCTCGGATTCTGGGGAAGGTAGATGGTTTTTGGCAGAGTAGCTAAATTGTTAGTCGCCGGAGTTAACCCCACTTTTCTTTAGTGATCCAGGTAATCAGGAATTTAGGTGTACAGTTTAGACAGGTGTTTTAAAATGTATAACTAGAGGATTCCAATTGCATAAATTTCTGAATTCCTTTTGAGCAAATTATTTTAATATGAAAGTGCGTTATTTTGGTCATTAATTAAGTTCTTTTTCCTCTCTGTTGTTATGTTGGATACAGTGATCGCATTTGAAGATTTTCCTTAATCCATTACATTTCCCAAAGTCGAAACAAATTAATGCTGCGCGGCGATGTTCAGAGAACGCCGATGAAATCAATACTTATGAAATGAATAAATCAATCATTTATTAATTATTGAATCCCGCAACAAATATATGTTCAAATGGATTTCAACAAGTTGTCCATCTTTCCTTATGACACAACTTGCTCTAAGGGGCCGACATAGGGGCCGACGTCATTAAGACATGGGAAGGTCTGGGATTCGATTCACGCCAGGATCGTTTATCCTGGTTGAGTTTTTTTTTTCCTCGGGTTTCCTTAGTCCTCATAAATTGTAAATACCAGAGGCGTATCATACATTTAGGCCTGGGACGCTTCCTTCCCAAAAAGCCTGTACAAATTTGTATCACCTCATTCATAATCCGTGTTCACTGCCTGTAATAGTACAGTATAAAAATGGTCGGAAAATAATAATATAAATAATAATAATAATAATAATAATAATAATAATAATAATAATAATAATAATAATAATAATAATAATAATAATAATAATAAATCAAAGGGCTGAGCCAAGCCCAACCGTAGCGTTCTCTGATGATGCACCAAATTTCATGGGCAAAGGGAAGTATTGCGAAGAGGTAAGTGCACCGCATTCGAGTCTATTGTAGTATAGCACGAGCGCTTGAGGTTGTCGGACGTGTTTTTGTCTTGCTCTGCCTGCGGCAGCCTTTCTCCCTGTAAAACGAGTACAAGTGCTTCGTGTTAAAGATGCAAGTCAAAAGTGCAATATAAGTGATGGTATTTCATAGTAGCTGCGCGAAATTGTTTCCAAATGTGAAGCATATCGACGAGAACACAATTGAGGGCTGCGATAAGAATGAATCTTACTTGAGTCCTCAGCTTGTCGACGACACATTTTGTGCGGCGTTGGATCAATAATGATCCGATAATGAAACTATTATTATGAAGAAATAGTCTGGAGTAGTGAAAACAACGTTACTGTGCATCCCTCCTTGCTGCAGTAAATGTTAGCAAACGCCTTAATCGTAAACGAGGATAGTTATTGGTCAGAAAAAGAATCAGGTGACGGTAGTACTGCCTAAAACTGGGTCACTCAAGACTTCTTCCGTTAATCAAATGTAAAGTTGTTCTTAACTTACTGAAACCTAGTTTTTGGAAGTAAAATGTGTATCTTTGCAATCCAGAAACCCTAGCTGTATGCATCTTTCAAAATGGATATAAACGCTGATTGCATGAATCCAACCCTTTGCCTATAAACATTTGTGTACATCGTTTTTACAGCCACGCCAAAACTAATTAGCAAAGAAATAGCAATCTATAACATAAATGAAGGTACTAAATATGGAACTTTTAAATTCAGAGATCATATGTGGTCTCAGAATTCTATACTGGAATGTAAAGAGTATGTTTAACAAAATTCATTACCTAAATCTGCTTTTTAAAGACCTAAATGTATCGCGGAACACTGGTATAACATGGAAGAGCTGTACATATTAAAAATTCCTGGTTATTACACTGTTGATCAGTTGCGTAGGAATCATAGCCAACACGGCGGCACTGTTATATATGTCAGACAAAACATTGCAGTGCATCAAACCTAGCGTGCATTTATGATTGTGGGCTCAGTTCTGTCTATATTGAGTGTTATAGCATTCTATGTGTCATGTTTTATCGTATACCTAAAGCCAACTTTCATTGTCTCTTTGAAAAGCTAAATAATGTTTCATTGTATGTCAATGTTGTGCTAACAGGTGATTTTAACATTGCTTTTTGTAAACTAAGTAATGAAGTGAGAGATCCAATATTCCTGTTTGACGAATACCGAGAGTGTGGCCTTTACTCAGTCAAACAACTAGATGTGGCTTAAACAATTCATTTGGTATGGGGTATCGATAATATCATTACTACAATACGTAATGTCAAACTCGATGTCAGAGTTATCCCGACAATATTTTCTGACCGTTTCTATAAATGAAAAACTACCAGAAGTAAAGGACAAAAATGTGAAAATAGCTATATGCATGAATAACAAAATACACATCAGTTATATCATTTTGTTAATGTAAACTTTCAACTGGCTCACTATTTATAAAGTTGATGATCTACGTGACGAAGTAAATTATTTCATTTCATCTCTTTCTATTTACAACACTACATTTCCAACTTTTCGCCACATAATTACAAGGAATGTTTTTTTCAACCTCCGATGTGGCATAACAAAAAGACAAAGGTGAATCACAGAATATTTTTATTACCAGGAGTCAAGTTCAGTCCCAGTCACTTTTTCACATAATCACCATGAAGATTAATGCATTTGAGATGTGGAGAGACGAGATTTCCAATACCCTCTTCATAGAAGGTTGCCACCAGCTATGGAGATAGGTCAGCGTGCACAAAGTTTTTGATAGTTTAGGTGTTCTGTAACAATCGCGTACAGAGCTGACCTGAAAATGCCTGGAAATTCCATAAACTATTCTCTGATGGTAAACCTTCGTCTTTCTTGAATCACTTGATCAACTTGCTGAACGAGGATTTATTTACTTACGGACGCTCTTCAACATCTCGGGTCATTAGCGTCCCATTCAACTCGGGGCGTGAAACGGCCGACAAATTTTGCTCAGAGGCCTCTCTTTCAGGCTTGAGGTTCTTTTTCGTGCCGTAAATGTACAACACGGGACCCACGGCTTTACTTCCCTTCCGAAGGAAGCCATACTTAGGATTTTTACGCCCTGAAAAATCCATCGATCCTGGCCTGGTTCAAACCCGCGATCTTGGGTTTAGGAGGCAAGTATGGTAACCACTACACCACCAGGACCGACTTGCTGAACAAGGTTTTCACTAGCGACAGACCTGCGTCCTTGTCCACCTTCATCATGAACATCAAATTTTTCTTCTTCTTCCTACACCCTCGCTCATACAGTTTGTACCATAAACAAAGCTCATTTTGCTATGAATTTCAGCTGCAATATTCCTTCTGCCTGTAGAAAGCGAATTGGCTCTTCGCAACTATCATTTATCGAGAGAATCAATCATGCGGCCATGTTGAAATACTGGGTGAGCAATGCTCGACGCAACCGCGGGATCGGCCGGTCGCGCTATGATGCTATGACCGCGGAAGCGGGGAGTATATTTCTCCTCCGCTGCGAAGCTACAGTGTGAGTTGAAATCTTGGGCAAGTGCACGTGTTTGTCAGGCGACGCAATACAGTGTATTGAGTGAAATGGGGTAATAAAATTCATGACGTATTTCAAGATAAAAGTTATCACTAACAACATATGAACCCTCGTTTCCCTATTTAATCCCCTGCATTAAAAGAGAAAGCGCACAAAACCAATTCACACACTTTAGATGACCAGGTGTCATAAATGCTTGAACAACGAAGCTGATACATGAGTCATTTATTTTTCTTTTATGTTTGTTATGCACGTTAGAAACACCTTACGCGACAAACCGTGCTATATTTTACTGCAGACTTCATGTCACCCGCACCGCCGACACAGCAGCCAGACTCGCCGGCCTGCCACACGCCGCGAAACCGGTTGCGTGAAGGATTGTTCACCCGGTACCTGTGGCTTAATTCCAACTGATGTTACGATGAGATAGTAGCGCAGAGAACAGTGCGCAGATCCACCACCTTATACTTGTCTTGTCACGTAGCAAAGCGATCGAAGGTTGGAAAAAAGAAAAAAGATCTCGTTCGTAAACAAGTGATTTACAAGTTGGTTAAGGAGTTTAAGGGATAATTATTTGTTATGTTATGAGCAAGTTATTTTAAACGGAAATACTAAGTGAAGATAAGACAACTTATGTATGCATACCAGAAGGCTAATCAAATTAATCAAATCAAATTATTGTTAATCAAATTATTAGAAATTCCAGAAATAAAACTAAGGCAACCTGGACAGCCATTTCGAACATATTGAAAAACAATCTTAAATCAAACATGAAATGTCCAGCATTCAGTACAGAGAACGTAAATGGTCATTTTACAAAACAAATGGATGATATCTTGCCACCTCTGTAACAGGCAGCTCACCAGTTTCGTTTACGAGGCTAAGTGGACCCATATCTCACCTCCACCAAGGGCTGGACAAGGAACCCGGATCGCGCACCGAGCAACACTAACGATTAGACCAGGGAGATGATCTGAACATTTGTCGGTCCTGGTGGTGTAGTGGTAACCATACTTGCCTCCTAAACCCAAGATCGCGGGTTCAAACCCGGTCAGGATCGATGGATTTTTTCGGGCGTAAAAATCCTAAGTATGGCTTCCTTCGGAAGGGAAGTAAAGCCGTGGGTCCCGTGTCGTACATTTACGGCACTATAAAGAACCTCAAGCCTGAAAGAAGAGGCCTCTGAGCAAAATTTGTCGACCGTTTCACGCCCTGAGTTGAATGGGGCGCTGATGACCTGAGATGTTAAAGAGCGTCCTTAAATAAAACAAATAAAAAAAGAAGAATTGAACAACGTTTTGTATATAAAAAATGCAAGATTTTTGAGACGGTGAATGGGAAGAATAAATTGTTATCAATGCAAACAAAGACGTTGTTATTTGGCATTTACCTTCCTGTGTGAGGGAACCAAAACAACTACTGAAATAGTCAAAATTGCGTTCTCTGTAGCTAGCTGCATCGATGACTTGATATATAATCAAGTTAGGTTTATTAATTATCAGAAGGCTAAACCTTATTTTTATATAGTTCAAAGGAAGGAGAGAGAGGGAAAAAATATATACGCATGTGTGTGAAGTAATATGAAAGGGCTAAAAACAAGCATTGATTTTCTTTTATGTAAATGCCACTTAATCATAATCAATACTATTCATCTTTCTTACAATGTAAATCATGAACAGTGACAATATATCGAGCACCATCAACATAAAAATCATTGCAATTTTTGAGTCATCTAATTACAAGCACCCAGTGGCGGCTCACGCTTATGGGCACAATGGCACCATGCCTCCCTTTAATTTTGAACCATAAATATCTTTAAATAATTTCGGCATAAACTGCCAACTCAAAAAACGTTATAAATTTCATACTGAATGTTTCAGCACCTGCATTGTAGTATACAACAGAAGCGCACGGTTTAAACGGCTTCTGCGAATGCAGACAACTTGGTATGTGTATATGTGAAGAGAACGGGTTAGGGCACATTCTCCTTGTGTCCAGGCTTAGCAGGGTAGAATGCTTTGGCTTAAAAGGAGTTGTTGTGAATCTCTTGGCAAGGGGATGAGAGAAATATCACAGTGAAGGTTCACGAAGGGCACGCAGAAACTCCAGACTTTCCATGCACATGCGCACTGAGCCTGTCCTCCCTATCGTAGCGCCTGCAAGAGGAGCTTCCCTAAGCGATTTGTCGTGAGGTCAACCTGTTACTTCTCATAAGCTGTTTTCTGTTTAGCGCTAAAGGCTTATGAGACGTATAAACATAAGATATTCTTTCACTATAAAGGCAACTCAACCAAAGTATTCTTAAAAACATATTCTTACCTATCCTTAAATCCTTAAGTTTTAAAAAGAACCAGCATCATCACAAATTAGAGTACACTTGAATGAATAGTGAGAGGAGGCCTATTTTGACACTTCTGTTGATTTGTTGAACACATTAATACACCGCCAAGCAAATAAAAAAAGTATTTATTTATATTTACTGCTGACATAAATTCTTGTTTCTGAACAAGAGTATGCAGCGAAACTATTAGCAAAGATCTGAAATGCTTGGGAAACTTAAGTGAAGGTGAATTATTTATTTTAGTAAACATGTAGTGAATATTTTACGTCAAATACAAATTGAATACGCGTACATAAAACTACTTTTGACTACCTTTTCGAGAAAAGTGGAAGTATTGGGACATTATTATTATTATTATTATTATTATTATTATTATTTTATAAATTGCGCCCCACCAACTAAAATGTGCATGAACGGCCATTATAACTACCAACATCCTCCACCCATTTTTATTGTTTACCCGGAGGATCAAATTGTTGGATAACTTGGATAAAAAAAAGTTACTGGCCTCAATGCGGCCATTGTGAAAATCATATGAAAAAACAGGAATATCGACATCTGAAGTCCTGAAAGACAAGAAATAATAGAAAAGGTGATTTTCAGCGAGGACGGAAACAGTTTAACAATGAAGTAAAGTTAATTAATTAATTAATGGGTAAACACAGAAATTAAGACATGGGGATTTTCCTAATGATAGAGCAATAGCTAAAACAGCTCAAAATGAAGGACGCGAGATATGGTGGATATTGAGAATTATTTTACTGTTCTATAGGTCCCTTCTAGAACCAAATGGAGTGCTTTCTCCTCCCCCTTCGTCAGAAGACTGTCTAGCGAAATGGATAAGATAGATAGTATACATTCGTGTTTGTTTTTTTGTTTTTTTCTGAATAGAGTTGAACGCCCGTTTTAACTACTAAAGCACCACAGGCGGTGGACACTGATGATACGTGAGATGAAATGATAAATTGGGAAATACTTTTTTAAGGAAGGAAACGTTCCAGGCCTAAGTTTTAGCGCACCTCCTCGGCATTTGCTATTTATGAGGGCTGAGGAAAACCTGAAAAAAAAAAAACACAGTCAGGGAGGACGGTCCTGGCGGGATTAGAACCGCAGACCTCCCGCTCACGAGTCCGCGCCTTAACGGTCTCGGCCATCCGCCAGGGGTAAGTAATAAATCTTGAAAATGTGCACGTGGCATTCATATATTTTTCTGAATTTATATTTTATAAAATAAAACTCTTAAATGAACTAGAAATGGTGCAAGG
Organism: Metallyticus violacea; assembly: GCA_030762175.1. Taxonomy (NCBI): domain Eukaryota; kingdom Metazoa; phylum Arthropoda; class Insecta; order Mantodea; family Metallyticidae; genus Metallyticus; species Metallyticus violacea. The sequence goes on from CM060833.1 coordinate 150,644,595, forward strand.
ATGAACCTTCATTATTGCAATGCAGACATATACCTGAGGTGTAAATAAAACATCGTTTGATATATGGTGCATATTTCATATAACACGCACTTATATCTACATATTTATTTAAGTGTTTAATGGTCAAAAGTTGAAAGGCAACGAGATTAATTTAATTTGTTCTTAAATGTTTTCACATTAAAATAGAAATGCCAACAAAAACGATAATATTAAATTCAAACTCTAATAAATTAAATACTACAACTCTTGCAACCAAGATTAAATATTACAATGATGTATAGAAATTGAGTTGTAAATAAGTAGTGCATTTGTTAAATCCTTTAATGATATTTTAACTCAGCGTCAGTCATTTGTTTATTAAATGCTCAAATTTCTGCACGTGGTTAACGAATATTTCAGGAACCAGAACAAGTAACTGTTAGATGTTTCATGAAGGGAAGTTGGAGCTCATACAACAAGCACGTTACATACAAATAAATATCCGCGGCTTCATGCACAAGACAAGTGCAGCTTACCCAGGTGTCACCGTTAATCTCTAGCAATGCTGTGTAAAAATATCTGTAGCACAAGTTCGTACCACCACAGCATAGATACCTCTTGAAGAAAAACGGCTAATGCAACATTCCGGACCAAAGCAACACTCCCCAAAACTATTTAATCATCTGCTGCGATGAAATTATGGGAAAACTCTGGGCAGCGCTTCTTGCCTACACTGAGATGTTCGCGTGACTGTGATACAAACTTGTGGTAATGGCAATAGGGGGCAAGCTGCACTTTTTTTCTTCTTTAGCTGGTTTTACGCCTGTGCTCCGCCTCACTGTGCTAACTAGGCTATCCGGTACCAGGAACGAAGTTGCAAAATTATCGTTATATGTATTTGCTTTGCTGAACACATTTTATAACCTGATGTTCATTTCCCTCAGTACTGCGCATGAATGCTTTCCTAACTGTCTATTCTATAAATTTCTCTAAATTTAGCTTCATTAAATATTGATCTAAGTAGTAATTAAGGCATTGAGATCTTACGCCAGTGATAAATAATGTACGAGGTCTCTTCAAAAAGTATCGCGAATTTTGAATTTCTGCGGGCTACGTATATTCGATTTTTGATTGTTTTGTGGCGTTATGTTGGTACTCATGTCCCTCACTTATGTTGACAAACTCGGCCATTTTGAATGTTCATTTAATTGTTGACAGCTATTTTGCTTGGACGTGTTTTGGCTCGTCTTCGATTTTTGCCTATTTCAAAAAATGGAACAAAGAATCTGTATCAAATTTTGTGTGAAAAACAAAATTAAGTGCGTGGATGCATTCCGAATGTTGACTGTGTCATATGGTGAAGCTACCTTGGACCAAAATACGTTTATCGGTAGTACAAAATGTTCTCAGAGGGTCGAGAAGATGTGAACGATGAAGAGCGTCCCGGACGCCCGAGCTCGTCAACAACAGACGAAAACATTGAAGTGAAGAAAATAATACTTGGCCAATCGTCGAATTCCCGTTAGAGAAGTTGCTGAGGACTTAAACATATCGATTGGCTCGTGCCATTCGATTTTTACCAATAATTTGGGCATCAGACGGGTCGCCGCAAAATTCGTACCAAAGTTGCTCAATTTCGACCAGAAACACCATCGCATTAACGTTGCTAAGGAACTGTTGAACTCTGTCCGCGACGACCCAAATTTGCTCCAGAGGGTCATAACTGGTGACGAATCATGGGGTTTATGGTTATAACGTGGAAACTAAAGCTCAATCATCCCAATGGATGCTGCCAAACGAGTCAAGACCGAATAAAGCGCGCCAAGTTCGGTCGAATGTGAAGGTTTTGCCTACAGTTTTCTTCGATTGCAGGGGCGTGGTGCGTCATAAGTTCTTGCCACAGGGTAGAACGGTCAATAAGGAATATTACCTGAAAGTTATGTGCAATTTGCGAAGCAATCTGCCAGAAACGCCCGGATTTGTGGAAGAACAAGAATTGACTTTTGCACCATGATAACGCCCCTGCTCACACATCGTTGCTAGTGCGCGAATTTTGGGGCAAAAACAACACACTTATGATGCCCCAGCCACCGTACTCCCCAGACCTGGCCCCCTGTTTTCTTTCTTTGTTCCCAAAACTGAAGAGGCCCATGAAAGGACGACGCTACGCCACGATTGAGGAGATAAAGACGGACATCGAAGGAGGAACTGAACAAGATCACAAAAAACGATTTTTTAAAGTGCTTCAAGAATTGGAAAAAACGTTGGCATAAGTGTATAATATCTGGTGGGGATTACTTTGAAGGGGACAAAATAGATATTCATGAATAAATAAATACTTTTTGAAAAAACACAAAATTCGCGATACTTTTTGAACAGACCTCGTATGTCCTCTTGATACCTGGATATTATCTATCTGGTTAATTTATGCGATATTTGTAATTTTCTAGGATCCTTTATGAATGTCTCTGTGTTGCAAACGATACTTTTTATACTATCCTATTGCTTTCTCCAAGTTTACTTTTTATCTTTCCTCTTTGTCTAAATATGCAAGAAAGGGTTTGCTGCCATTTTTTTAAAGGGAACTCTATCTGATTTGCATTAAAGTCTCAATGAGAATCAAAATGTAACATTTTAGATATCTTACTGTACTCTAGATCTATTGCATCATAAAATAAAATCTTCTTTTAGTTATTTACCTTCTCCGTAGATGCAAAATAGGCGAATATCTAATTTTGCTTTAAGCCTAAGCCTGAACATTTCATCTGCTAATGGTTAAATCCCGAAATAAGCTAATTCTATTTTTGCATTAATAATAAAACAGATTTTAGAGAGTGGTGACGTCACCTGAGACTTATCTGAAATGCTGGGTATTACCTTGGATGGGCGAGAGCTCTTTGTTTTTTCTTTTTGCGCTCGCGCATTGGCGCACCATAAATAAGAAGTTCTCAGGGGTATGGGGCTGTTAGCGCTTAGAAATTAAAGATGAGCTTCCAATCTTTGTAGACCCAGGTTTGCTGTTTTGATTATCTTGGTTTTGATTTATTTGTGTGGTAAATTGCGTATGGGTTTTCAGTCTAGCTTCAGAGAAATATTATAACATTTTTCACCGATGTAGTCACTGGGCTTTAACTTAACAAAAGAATGCTATTACAAAAAGTTCTGGACTTGCAAGTTATTTACTTAATTGCATTACGAGATATTGCCTGATAATAGGCAGATGTACAGTTGAGTAGCTTTCTTTTTTTCGCACTGTGCAAGAGTTTTGCAGCAAATATGGACAAAGCAAAATATAAAAACGTTTTAAAAGTTTGTTGCCAACAGTTTTGTGGTTTGTTTAATATTGTAATTTATTTAATATAAAATTTAATTGATTTATGTGTGGCACACAAGCTAAACCCGTTTAGACTGCCGTAACGTACAATAGTTTTATTCAAGTTTTGATGATCAATTATTCAATAAATCTTTATAATGTTGCAAAATTATTTTCATTTAGCAAACACAACAATCTGTTTCGACGGAACTTCTAGGTCTTTAAGCAAGATGTATTTGGTATGTCATTATGTTCGTAATAAAAAATAGACTATTTTATAACTATAATTCTACTTTCACCTGAATTACTTGTCATACATGGAAGCAGGTCGCTGTTTGCTAGGGAATCATCGCAAGCTTATGGTTCTGAAACGTTTTACATAATGGTATATTGCAGTTTGGCGACTCATTAAATGATAGCCTTGGTCTGGAGATATTCCTCTAACCAAGGCCGACTAGGTGACTTGGGAATCAAAGAAGCCTCTCAAATGCCCCTATTGGCAGCATCAAAATTAGTCAACATTAACGGCAAATTCAATTACGCTCAATTCCGAACAATTAACCAGTGATTGCGGATGTGTTTACCTTGTAGTTCATTAAGGTGCAATCTCTTGTGTAATGTGGAGAATTTGATAGCAAATATGAACGGTTAAGCAGCTAAAGGGAAGATAATTATTGTAAAAATACGATCAATGATTCTTTCGGCCCACGTACTGTGTGAAATTATTTTTCATACCAAGTTACCTACTGCTGTGCACAAGTATTCAAATTAATAATTGGAGCATTTATGTAATAAACTGGCCCTAAATGCGTCCAGTTTCTGTTTTCGTCTATATATAAAGTGGTAAATGTACGGTTCTAAACAAACTAATAATAATTAAAAGATTTTAACTCTTCGGGGCTGTTTAAACATGGCCCATGGTTTAATATGCTACCATAGTTTTGCAGCGGTTTTTCGTATTTGGTAGAACATGAAAGGGTTTTGACTACTCGATTATTTGAATTAATTGGTTCCCAAGGATAATTATAAATTCTTCCTCTGCGATGATGCTTTTCCGCTGTCTTACAGAGCTCGGCGAGGTTTTTCTAACTGAATATTTTTGTGATTAGGAAATCACAGGAAAGGAGCTTACTAGGAGCTTCACAGAAGAGAGATTAAATTTGTGATATTGTGAAATGAAGCACGGTTTATTAATAAAAGTGTCCGTAAATATAATAAATCAACAACAAATAAACTCTCAGCTCCTTCAAGGCATGATTACAAAAATTAGCGACATTATAGCTATGCATATACTGTACACTGAAGTCAAAAATTAAGGAAAAAATAGGAAAACAACAACACTTCGATATATACCTTGGACTTATTGCTCTTTCACTCAAAGAAGTAGATGCTATTAAGTTCACTTTGTTTAAGAAGATTAAGGTTTAAAATGTATATTAGAGCCTCAGCAAAGGAAAATGCATTTTCTTAACTACGAAAAAAAAAAGCATACATATTTTAAACAATTTTGATTTCTTTGGAAACAATAAGATGAAGAAGGAAGGGAAAAAAGGTGTGAGAAATAAAGAGGCTTTTGTTGCCTCACAGTAGAATCTAAAGGCATAAGGATGGGATAATAAGCGAAAGGGCAATTAACAACAATACAAAGGCTTTCCTTGCGGAATAATGCAAAGCGAGACAGAACGTTTCTTCTCATTAAGAATAGAATTAATGGAAAGAAAAATATATGGAAATAATAAGCAATATTTTTAACATAAAAAACGTTAGCCTCAATATACAGGGCGTTGATGAACTACTCCAAAATACTTTCAGAGATCGTAGAGATGTCATATTTAAACAATCTGAGATAGGCAATATATTGCACACAACTAAACATAACACAGTTTTATGGTGTTAAAACATTTTGGTATCAGATGCTGTTAAAGCTAAGCCGGTGAAAAGTTGGCTTAGAATATCTTTAAAACTACCTTGCGAGCATAGATATATAAATTTTCTGCAGCTCGTTATCGGCGTTTTCAAGATTTAGTGCCATAAAAACCCTTGAAATCTCAAACTAATCATTTGACAGTGCGACACTGAACATCCATAATGCCTTGTTGCATTATGTACGCTCTTTAATTCCTTGTGTAGCGTAATACATAACGCAAAATCTGATGTTCTACAGGCTGCGGGTTTATTTCTTGAATGAATTGTGTTTAACGCCCGTTTTTGCAATGGACACTAATAATACACGATTGAAATGATAAATTGGGAAAGGAGTATTTTTAAGGATGAAGGAAACGTTCCAGGCCTAAGTTTAGGGTAACTCCCTAAACTTTCCATTTATTAGGACTGAGGAAAACCTGGAAAACCTCACTCAAGGAGGACGGTACTGGAGCGATTCGAACCCCAGACCTGCCGCTCACAAATTCGCGTTTTAACGACCTCGGTCACCTGTGGCGGTGGTTCTTTTCTTGTCATGCCTTTGATATTTAATATGAAGTGTATACATTTAATGCTTTCAAGTTTTATTCTCTATCTCAACAATGAATGCATTACCAACATGCAATGGCTAATAAGCTTACTACTAACAAGATGTCTAAAGCTTAATTTACCTTAGACATACTTAAATACTTCTTGCATTATGCAGCCTACTCTAGAGGGAACTCTTGAACACTTGTGTGATATAATGCCTGGTGTTTCACAGGCCGCGGGCTTCATTCTTTTCGTGCCGTTATTATTTTTTTTATTTAATATGAAGTGCTGCGATATGCATAATAAAGAAGTATGAATGACGTAAACAAGTTTAACCACACCAGATTTGTCAATTAGTCTGCCAGCTTTAAATTTGGAAATTTGGCACAGAACGGAAGTCCTAAAAAAATAGTTCTTAATTTTCCCCACCACTTTGACAACCTCCTCCTCTATTCAGCAATTTACATGATCTTCTCTTAATGCGGAAGCTACATACTCCGCTTTACATACATGCTGCATGCCGTTCAACCAATCCCTTTACCTGACGTAAGGCATTTGTATTAATGAAAACCTATTTCCTATTTGCTTAACATGCATTACAACTGTCATACAATTTTATTATGTAACAGTCGAGTAGATGCATGAGTGATATTTTTATTTACCACCCCATCACAAAACAATTTGAACGCAGCTATTGACTTCTAAAACCTATGACTAAGCATTTAGTTCCAAATAAGAATGCAAAAAACGCCACGTCAGTTTTAGTTTTCTTAAATCTTTGTTTGGTATTTCCTATGCCTTTTTTTTATTTGGTTTATTTACGGACGCTCTTTAACATCTCAGGTCATCAGCGTCCCATTCAATTTAGGGCGTGAAACGACCGACAAATTTTCTCAGAGGTCTCTTCTTTCAGGCTTGAGATTCTTTTTCGTACCGTAAATGTACGACACGGAACCCACGACTTTACTTCCCTTCCGAAGGAAGCCATACTTAGGATTTTTACGCCTGAAAAAATCCATCGCTCCTGGCCGGATGTGAACGCGCGACCTTGGGTTTAGGATGCAAGTATGGTAACCACTACACCACCAGGACCGACATATCCTATGCTTTGGTTTAATGCTTCTTGCAGTTCGAATAACAGAGAAATTTATTTTGGAGATTCTAAAGAAACAAGATAACTTCCAGGAATGTTTTCCCAAATGTTGTTGTTTTCTTTAACAGTCGAGTTGAGGAGAAACATTAAGGAGTAAAAGGGAGAGAGACCAGTAAGGCGAATTTGGTCCCTGGTCAAATGAATACCATAAATATTAAATTTAATAAAAAAATATCTTCCAGCGCTCACATAAAGTTAGGGTTAATGCAAATTTTATCAAGGTCTTAGACAAAAAGGAAAGAACGTTTCATTTTTTTAAAATAAAAATTTCCAAGATAACCGAGATAAGGCATTTTTAATGACGTACAAATTCGTGAAATATGTAAGATTGTGTTTTTGAAGATTTATTAATAGATAGTGAGAAAAAGCAAGCACAGTGTTTGAGACTATGTGCATAATTTCCTGGGGAGTATAAGGTTTTAAAACTAGAAAGACAAAACTGAAGACAGATTAATAGATTTAAAACTTTGGGCTATAATATTTATTGAAACACATTTTCCACATTCCCACTTGAACTTCTTTCCTTCTAATATGAGAGCCGTGAGCTAGCGATCAGCACGGAGGTTCATGATTGTCATGGGAAAACGAAAAAGAGGAAAATGTTAGTTGACTTTCTTCATTAAAACAAAAACTTAAATTAACAATAAATTTTTAGAAAAATAACTGTACATTAACAGGTATTTAAACAACTTCAGCATTAGCAACCAGTGCAATGTGGAAAAGAAATAAACTGCATAAATACCTAAGGCATGAGACAGAGAAGAAACACTCAACATTTTTACCGAACTGCCGCATGCATTCCTGTAGACGCTGCTGCTTTCAGCTGTGTAGGAACAACTAAGCATGCCAGTCATTTCTTCGTACTGTACGTATTTGATTACTCCGCCGCGCAAGTACTGCTGGGACCTGGAAAGATGGTTGGCGACGTATGCGAGGATAGAGGACTTCATCTGTAAAGTAAAACATTACGCACTGCATGTGTATCATGTATTCAAATTTAAGAGTCGATCCGTTTTTAATGGTTAACGAAAACAGAATATTAATAGTGACCAGGTACACGTTTTGCATTTACTGCCATGGGTGGCCGAGGTCGTTATGGCACGGACTCGTGAGCGGGAGGTCTGCGGTTCGAATCCCGCCAGGACCGTCCTCCCTGACTGGGGTTTTTTCCAGGTTTTCTACAGTCTTCATAACTGGCAAATGCCGGGGAGGTACCTAAACTTAGGCCTGGAACGCTTCCTTCCTTAAAAAAAAAAACATATCCTTTCCCAATTTATCATTTCATCTCATGTATCATCAGCGTCCACCGCCTGTGGTACCTCAGTAGTGAAAATGGGCGTTAAACAGTACTAAAAAAAAAAAAAAAAAAAAAAGTTTTGCATTGCACAGTTTAGTTAAGTATTAGTGTATACTGTCACATATGTATTGACCTACTAATTATACATACACATACAAATAATGGACCTACACAACGAAAGAAATGAAAAAATTACACATAATAAAGCTCGAGGGATTGAGAGTATTGTTAGCTGCATGTGATGAGCCGAGGCAATAAGATTTAGATTAACACAAACTATACCGGTGTTCAAAGAAGAACAAGTACCGGGGTTTGAAGAGAAGGGGTTGAAGCCGGCGAGTCTTCTTTGTCTACCCCAAGAAATAGATCGGGGTGTACAAAAGTGAATTCCAATGATTTTTTTTTTCATTCGTTTTATTTTATTCGCTCTTTAACATCTCAGGTCATCAGCGTCCCATTCAATTTAGGATTTTGCTCATAGGCCTCTTTTTTCAGACTTTATCGTGCCGTAAATCAACAACAAGGTACCCACGGCTTTACTTCCCTTCCGAAGGAAGTCATACTTATAATTTTTACGTCAGAAAAATCCATCGGTACTGGCCGGATTCGAACCCGTGATCTTGGGTTTAGGAGGCAAGTATGGCAACCACTACACCACCAGGACTGACGAATTCGAGTGTTTTGGACAAGAATGGGATATGCTACTGCATTGACGAATTTTATTTATTGAGGAAGAAAGTGCATACATGTACAAAATTGTTATTTGATATTCGAAAAAGAAATAATTGAATTTCCTTGAAGGTTTACTGCCTGAAGTGAGTTCTTAAAGAAATGAGTTACAAATGATGAAGTGCCTAATTTAAAGGAAAAGGTTAATTGAAAGGTCAAACATAAATGGAATGGAACTACAATAGAGAACAAAATGTACTATTGCATATATATTAATGAGATTTGGGTGTACAATAATTTAACAATTTAGGAAATGCTGTCAAAATGAAAGTGAATTTCAGAAAATTTGAGCTTTCGATTAGCAATCAGTTGGTTTCAAACCTCCTAGAGGAGAGCGTTGTGGTTATGTATAATTCTCCGTAATATTTAAGAAAACAAAACCTTTTCGAAATACGTCGTAAAAGAAGAGCTGAAATTTTGGCTGCAAAATAGCATTCCTAGTTCGTCAAGAGACACGAGAAAATCTAAACACTGCACATTGATAGAGGTTCATAAATGGAAGAAAAAAATGTTTCGCATTGACAAAACATTAAACTTACATGGCCATGAAGCATTAAGTTTGCGTACATACATGTGAACCTTATTAAGCTTCTGCGCTTGATTCAAAGCCTAAGAGAGAGAAATGTTAGTGCATATATTAATGTGCAAGCGTTATTGAAACATACACTTATGGTTTTTTCTTCCATCATTCCTGAACATAGGCACCGACTTCTGATATATATGGGGGAAGGGAGCAACCTCCCTTTGTGATGTTTATAAATACAGGTCAGCAATATTAACCACGACACAAAGTTTGTAAATGCTCACCCCGCTGTAATTAAAAACTAAATCTCTATTAATGTTATACATTAATAATCAGACAAATTAATATAAAGTAATAAGTTTGTATATAATGACCTTAAAATCTATGAATTTGTTCAATACTCTATTAGATTGCTTAAATATAATCTATAAACTGAAAACATTCAAATCAATAAAATCATTTTAAGAAACAAACAAATTAGAATGGTCCATTTTGCGAAAGCCTGGCCGACGTCTACAGCGCAACTCTGTTCTCTCGATGAATTGGTCGGCTTATCATCGAGAGATGTAAAGAGTGCATTGTATTTCGGTGACAGTTTAAAATGACGATTTCATTAAGACTGCTATGTCCCTTTCAATCTTCTAAGGCTCAATAATTCATCTTACAGCTGAACGTTTTGACACTAGAATAATTAAAACAGTAGTACAACTTTAGTTAACCCCGGAAGAATGTAGTCGAAACTTAATATTAAATATATTGTTGATATTATGATACTCCTTTGGAAATACTGCAGTCAGCCCCCTCTGCGAATTTTTTTCTCTATTTTTACCACGTTAGTATATTAACCCAATCGTCTTCAGAATCATAGGTGGCGATCCTAGGGGCCGGAGGTGCATACACCTATGCTTCTGTAGACGGTTGGGTTAATGTAATGTCGTGATAAAAGTAGAGAAACAATTTTGTGAAAAGAATGAACTGCTGTAACATCTCATTGATAGTTGCATTATTTCTTTGGGAGGAGAAACAAGTGTTACGAATGGATTAAGGAAAATGAAGATATCTCTCTGATCTTGCAGCTGTTCTATCTGATAGATAATAAATCGAGCAGATAGAAATATCAGGATGTGAGTATCTAATTATATTTTATTAATTCCTTATTAAGTTAGGAAATGTTAAGCATATTAACTTAAGGCTATTGGTGATCAATGTTTTCCAAACGAAACATAGCACAAGCACAAACTCTGTTTACGATACGCGCGCTACTTGTGAACAACGACTTGCGCTGACACTTTGCATTATCATTACATTCCATGACTAGCCATCTCTCCAGCCCCCAGCAGTATATAAATAGGGCTCGAAACTTTAGAACTCGCACATATAGATATGCCTTGGAGCTCCAGTCCCGAACGGCAGCGGAGAAAGCCAAGGGTAATGTGACTCAAAACATAGCTGGATAATTAGCTAGACCAGTGTGATATATTAGTTCAGATGGCTAGAAAGTGATGTTATAAATGGGAAGGTGGTGGTTGCTTTTTTTATTTGATTTATTTGCGGACGCTCTTTAACGTCACAGGTCATCAGCGTCCCATTCTATTCAGGGCGTGAAACGACCGACAAATTTTGCTCAGAGGCCTCTTCTTTTAGATTTGAGGTTCTTTTTCGTGCCGTAAATGTACTTCCTTTCCGAAGGAAGCCATACTTAGGATTTTTACCCCCGAAAAAATCCATCGGTCCTGGACGGGTTTGAACCTGCGATCTTGGGTTTAAAAGGCAAGTATGGTTACCACTACACCACCGGGACCAACGTAAGGTGGTGGGTTTAATCCCTTTTGGCTCAATGTTTTTGTTTTTTTGTTTTTTTGTTTTTTTTTTTTTTGTTTTCCTGCTGGAATTAAAGGAGATTTTTCACCATTACGACGATTTAAACGTAAACACAGTATCACACAATCCACATATCAATTTATATTTACGGAAAGGAGGCGAGCGTAGGCCCTTGGGCTGTAGTGAGCCGCAGCATACCACTGGGTCCATCGGTTTCCAAGTTTTACCCGAGGTAAAATTGCGAATTCAAACAAGACAACGAGTAGTAAAAAGTGATAAAAGGAAGGAGAAACATGACTCGGCTTTGTAATAAGGAACAACATATTACAGCCAGAAAGTTACGGAAGATAAAGCATAGGTTGTAATTTCAGGTTACTTTGCGTGTAACAAAAAACATAATATGCAACATTTATACATTTAAATGCGGATGCTGTTACATTTGTCTTGCGGCTCCAGTTCCGCTTCTTCCGCTGCCGTTTGGGATTGCTGCATTCGGCTTTCTCCGCTGCCGCTCGGTACTGGAGCACCTAACTTAGTTGATATTCGTCGTTGTTATACCATTGCACATAATGAAGAGTGTAATTTGCTTTAAGACGCTAATTGCACATTAAATCATAGGAGGGTTTTTTTTTCTCGCTTTCCAATCTCCAATGGGACACAACAAAAGACAAAGGTAAATCACAAAACCGGTTTATTACCAGGAGTCAAGTACAGTCACAGTTCTTATTCCTAAGTTTAGGTACCCTCTTCGGCATTTGCCATTTATGAGGACTGAGGAAAACCTAGATAAAACCTCAATCAGGGAGGAGAGTGGTGCTGACGGAAATCAAATCCCAGACCTTCTGCTCGTGGGTCCACGCCTTAACGACCTCGGGCACCCATAATTAGATAAATTTAGCGTATTTTATTTCTTCACTCAAATAAATATATAAAATATGGCGTGAATGTTTCTAATCTGCGATAGATCAGATTTTAGTGAACAAATTGCAATTGTATTTAGTTGTAGATTTATTGTTATTTTTGGGGAATGGAAAATTTCGTCTGAAAGGGACTTCAGCATACAGAGTTAATTTGTATTTGCTTGAATTTCTAACTGTTTTATACCGCTAACCAGTTAGAATTCAACCATCAATATTCCTAATAAACCATTATATTGTGACATCTTATGTATCTATAGCCCGCCAAAGCCCAAGAAGAGCTGTTGACCTACTGTGACGACCACCACGTCCTATATCTCCGTCACATGACATCATCGGTAGAGGGCATGTGATCAGCACACCGCATGCCTCCGATCGCCATATCGCACGGTTTGCGAGATCGAATATCGTCACCTCTCCATCAGACAACCTCCCTGGCTGAACCCCGTTCCTGACTTCCCTTACTCAGAAAAATTGCTAAGTAGGTACCGGGAATCGAACCCGAGCCCCCCAGCCAGCAGTCAGCAACGCTAACCACTAAACCAGGGAGGTGGTCATTTGGAACATTAAATCATTATAACAAATGACACATGATATTTTTAAAATCAGTGAAAATATTAACTGAAATAGAAAGCATTTATCTTGTGATGATGATTAAAATGTTATCGCCACGGGTGGCCGAAGTCTTTAGAGCGCGGACTCATGAGCGAGAGGTCTGGAGTTCGAATCCCTGACTGAGGTTTTTTCCAGGTTTTTCTTAGTCCTCTTAAATGGCAAATGTCGGAGAGGTAACCTAAACTTAGGCCTGGAACGTTTCCTTCCTTAAAATATAATTTCCCAATATATCATTTCATCTCATGTATCATCAGTGTCCACTGCCTTTGGTGCCTCAGAAGTAAAATCGAGCGTTAAACACTATTAAAAAATATTAAATTGTCATGGTGGCAATCCTGAATTGCGGACTGTGTGTGAAGGTCATGTTGCTTTTCGGAAGCTCATCTCCCACCACTCCGAGGAGCGGAACAATTGCTTGGCGAGCAGCGATGCGAAACTATATACGCTTAACCCTTCGCTCGTTCTCTAGAGCGGTGGCGAGTGAAGTGTTTTTACTTAATTAATTAAACTACATTCTTTCTGTTTCTATGTTTTGCACAACCACTAGCTCTAATTTAAGTTTCATTCTATGTTTTCTAGAAGAGCTAGCAGTTTAGGACTTACTGCTAAGTTGAACCAACATTTCTTATGCTCCGAACTAAATTATTAGTATGCAAATGTTCTTAATTCCTAATTTTTTTAGGGTTCAGGACATAGTTTTGTGAATGTAAGCCATTTTTATGGAGTGATGTTAACCTTGTCTCTCTTGTCTCTTATTTTCACCCTTTTCCTTTTTAGTTCGTTCAGGTTTTATTGGGCACACAAACCTAGTATTACGCGAACTTGATCCATTTGACTCTTTCAAAATATGTTCAACTAGAACTCCTAAGCCCAAGATCGCGGGTTCGAACCCGGCCAGGACCGATGGGTTTTTTCGGGCGTAAAAAGCCTAAATATGGCTTCCTTTGGAAGGGAAGTAAAGCCATGAGTCCAGTGTCGTACATTTACGGCACGAAAAAGAACCTCAAACCTGAAAAAGAGGCCTCTGAGCAAAATTAGTCAGCCATTTCACGCCCTGAATTGAATGGGACGCTGATGATCTGAGATGTTAAAGAGCGTTCGTAAATAAATAAATAAATAAAAAATCAACTAGAACTTATGAATATGTTAGTACTCATATTCCAGGGCGGTGTGAAATTTTGGACTCTGGTTTTATTTAGTAATTTATCGCTCAATACCCAAACATGATCCTTTAAAACTTCGGTATTTTGAGGCGCCTCCAGATACTGCTACTTGTATTCTACTTTTCCCGAGTTAAGCTTGTTCGATGGGGCAGTATATTATATTTATACGTTAATATATCTATTTTTCTTCTAATTGTTATAATTATTTAATATTAATTACTAATTTGTCAACTATAACATCTAAAAGTAATGACTATTGGAAGTAAAAGCAAAAATGTAATAGCTATTTATTGAATTGATTGCTTCATATTTTGTGTGCATTTTTTGTACTATAATAAATGTTACTTTTTTTAGCAAGGACAACACATAGATTGTAATTTTACTTTTGTTTTATGTGCGTTGCAAAAAGTTAGGTTACGTTTAAAAAAAATTGCAAAAGTTATATTGCTAACGCATAGGTTGCCAATTTTGGTTAGGTTAGGTTAAAAAAATTATAAAACTTATATTATTAAAAGCGTGTTCCTTTTCCCGCATAAATTATCTTCTTTGCGTTTTACATTGCTACATTACGATATCCCATTTTATTTCGCTGTAGACTGAATGTAATTAATATTAACATGTACACTGAAAAGCAAAACTTTTTATATACCATTGCTTGTTTCTGTGTGTTACCACTGTTATATATCCGCCTGTATTTTTTGAGGTCACATTACTACTTCTTCGCAACGATGTAGTCATTCCATTGTTTTCTCCGCTGCCGTTCGTGAAAGGAGGTGCGGCTCCCAATGCGAGGATTGCCTGCCTGCAAGGGCAAATAACTGTCAATAGCATATGACCCACTACTCCTCGTATGATACAATGCTTCCCTTAGTTTGACATAATGTCGTGACAAAGACATAACAGCATGCATTACATAACCATTGTGGCAGAATTGTCATAACTTGTATTCATTATCAAGCTAAATTGTTGAACAAGCATAACACGCATATATAATATGTGGAAATAAAATTTGTGGAGGCTGTAGCCAATCTGTATTTCTGAGGTACGTTACTGTTTTTAATAATAAAGGCACATCACAAAATAGAGCTTTTATCCATATGAGTTTTCATACGGAGGCTGTTTGTTTGCAGTGTTAACACTGCATTGCGTTTGTTCTAATAATGAAGCTATAGAAATATTTGTATGCATTATTATTTCCGAATTTTATGTGAACCAGTTAGGAAATGAATCTCTTTTGACTAATTTACCAAGATTTATATAATCCCTTGTCATTAAATCTTGAGATTGAGTATGATTGAGATTACCAAATTTATAAAGCAAAATAATAATTTTAAAGCTACCGAAATGAAATAAATACTTTTATTTTTAAACCAAGTGAAATTAAATCTTCAGCTACAAAGAGCATGCCCTAAGTTTGTATTGGTTCCAAAATAAATATGTATTAGAGGTAGCCTTAGAAAACTGCATTAAATTTCTGTCCAACAATGAGGTTGCAGAAATTTCCATGCAGCATACCTTAAGGAAAGGGTAATCTGAAAGTATGTTAGTATAAGAAAAAGCTAATTATGTTTAAAGTAGTCGAACTATATTCATTTTCACACGTCTGCCTCCAGTAGCTCTAATAATACCAAGTGGTTCCTTTAAAAACACCCAGGAAATTAATCAGGTACAAACACAGTTTCTAAAACGGTTGCTACAAGTAGGGAGGGGTACAGCAAATTGTGGGGTTCTTAGAGAGTTTGCTATTTCTAACGAAAGTGTGAATTTATAAATAAGAACAATTAACTACTGGTTAAGGAAAATACGGGGGAATCAAGGTCTTCGAGCAGTCTGTCTAAGGGAACAATTAAGAGAAGGGTGGGATACGGGATGGGCATCAAAATAAGGAAAGGCTTAGACAAAATTGGATTTAGGTATATTTAGTTAAGGGGGGAGGACATTACACGAAGTAGTTTGAAAATAGTTCACAGACGTTTGCGAGATATAGATAGCCAGAATATTGAATCTCAATGCGCAGAAAAAGTATCCCTTAACCTGCAGGCTCAAATACATCCGGTGTGGGAAGGGGACATTATTTAGACATCTGTGGTAGAGAAAAAAGAATTTTTCTCACATGGTTCAGATTAGGGGCTTGGAAAGGAAACAAAACAGTTTTTGTTCCCGGGGAAAGAATTTGCCCATTGTGCGTAGAAAGCGATACCTGGAGGCACAGTTTGGCAGAATGCAGGAAAACGGAGATTTTAAGAACTGAGCGTTTATCACCGCAATTTATAAATGCCAATAAAAGTTTTAACATTTGCCGGGAAGTGTTGGTGCATGCGAGATACTCACATAATTTGAGAATATTTCTAGAGAAGAACCGACAAAGTAAGTTAATGGCTATAATGAAGAGAGGGGAGTTGGAGAGGAGTGTGAATAAATGGAAGCTCAATGTTTATGTATTTGTATATAAAATTATAAATAGAAAACGTAAACATATTGAAGCATTTGTATATTTGTATATATGCATGTATATTTGTATGTGTATATCCTTTTGATTGTTATAAGGACGATATTAGCATGTACGGCTGTAAGTCCCAAGCGACAATATTTGAATCTATTCTAAAACATAATAAAACCGAGCTCCCGGACCGTTTAGCCAAAGTTTTGCAACCGTTTATTGGAATACTCGATTATTGTGTACGTAGATTAATTTATAAACAGTGACAATGAATGCTGTACTGTGCATTCTTCTGGAGATATGGAAATAGTAAAAGCAGTCAGTTGATTTAAAAAAGAAAACTTTAGCATGACAATGCAGGGTTGTGTTGCATTATGTAACTGAAATTGGGTAAACTGCACTGGACGGACCGGGGACATTTCCTTTGTAGCCCCAATTTGTTGTTATGTGCTCAGCATTTATTCAGACCCCTAAAAAGTCATAGTATATGAAGTTAAAAGATTAAGAGTACAATACTTGGAGGATAATAAACACTTCTTAAGTAATCTGTTAATCTTTATGAAATGAGAATTAAAACTGGTAATCGGTGTGGGAATAAGTGAATATTAGTGGAAAAATAACAGTGATAAATTGAAGGTATATTTATCAAATTTTACATAAAGTTTGTGTACATCTGAATCACTTTTACCATACAAAAAATTAATTATTTCAGAGTATTAGAAGCACCTTTGTTTTCATTAAATGTAAAGCCACAGTTTGAAATAACTAAAATAAAATATATTTAAGCTTACGAACTTACCAAGTGTTAACAAAAGAAATAAATGGAAACCTAGGAAAATAAAGCTAAAGGAATGTCGAAGCAAGAATTAAGGATCACTGAGTCAATAAAAAAAAAAAAAACTGCGCTTAAGAAAATGAAATGAAATGATTTAACTTCTGTGCAGAGAAAAATATTGAAATTATACATTTTTCCAAGGTCAATAAAACTACTATTGAGTTTGCGTTTTAATGTTAGAAGCATCTCACAACAACCTTTAACTTAATTCTGTTACAAAGGCGCACAAGAAAATCAGTACTTCACTTTCAGAATTACAAAAAGGATTTGCAAACTGGGTACCTTCTCTGCAGGAATAGCGTGACAAGCGAGGAAAGCCTTCCTAAATAAACGAGGCTCAGAAAGGTTCTGGAAAACTTTGCTCTATCTCATAGAAGTTTGACGTAATGGAATTTTATTACTACGCAAATAAATATGAAACAAAGGACATATCTGTCATGCAAGATAATACACATTTAACGAAAAACTGACACAAGTTAAACGTTAAACTATGTGAGGCAGACAATTTCTAACAGTCAGCGCAAAAATAAATTTGAAATCGTGTTGAATATGCCGGTACCGTAGAATGTATGAGAGCGCTGATAAAATTAGCTGTTCTAAACGTTTGACGTGAGTACAGGAGCAAGAGCACCGCTTACCATAATTAGGAATGCCTTTGTCTTTGAAAATACAGAGCGCCGCCTCTACGAAGATGCTTTCAAGTTATGACATTGTATCAGTACAGTCAGACTCATAATTTTGAGCTCTTTCTTTGGGGTAACTCCTATTATTTAAATGTTTATAGAAAATAAAGGGAGATCTTGAATTTTTTATGTTAAAAATCTGTTTTTTATATTGTAAAGACTGATAAAGTTCAATCAAATAGTTGATATTAAATTCCGGGAAGGAACTAGGTGAAATATTAGTACATCATTGTTTTGTTAATATTTACGCTAGTTTTGTTCTATTCTTTTGAAAATTATAAATATTTTGTTTGGCTTATTTGATGATAGCTATTTCAGAATATAACAGGAAAAGCTGAAACTCAACATATTTCATATTAAATTTTTAATGTTAAATTAAATAGCTACAAGGTGTTGAAATACGTTAATACGTTAATATACAGAGAGCAAAAAACATACGCAGAGTAAAGCTTCTCCTGGAGATTATATTACGGACCATGTGTGATGCTATACAGACCTCCAACCATTCCCCTTATCTTACCTTCCGCTCCTCCTTTACCATCCTTTTGATTTAGTGGAAGATGAGTCTAAATTGGTGTCATTGAATGTTAAATTATAGAGTAAGAGTAAAACAAATATATAAATAAACCATAACTTAAAAACTATATCTAAGATTCCATGCCAGGCAATGCTACTTATTTCTACAACTAAAAGAAAAAAGTTTAGAAAATATGAAAAGAAATCAGCTGTACCTGAGTGCATATTACTAAATTGACCACGAGTTCCGAGATCTTTGAGAGTTATACTTTAATGCATAAGCAAGAAAATGAAAATATTCGGCAAGAATTTAGAACATTTAAAATATTGATAAAATTTAAGTAAATAGGCATGCCCATGTTTTAGGATAGATGGAAACAGATAACTTTATGAAATGAAATATATTCCCAAAGGACGACATGCTACATGATGGATGAAACAGCTATAAATACGAGCCGGAAATAATCTAAATATTGTTGCTGATGATTTTTACCGCACATAAATGTACGGTATACTTTAATGAAGGGCTTAACTTACCACTGGTTTCCACTCAGGCTGCAGCCACTCTGCTTACGAGTATAACTGCGTGACAGAAGAATTAGCGCTGCGCTTCAAAACTTTTAGATTTAAATACTATGTGACTTTTTGCGGGGGTTGTTAAACTTGATAAGTATAGCCTAACTTTTTAAAACTGAAAAGATACATGAGAAATATTTGCATTTTCGTAAGTATATAACTGAATATTTACACAGATATTATAAAAACACAATGCCGTGAATACTTTCAGCATATATTGTGCATTATTCGTTCTGGTATTTCAAAAATTCATCCTTAATAACAATCTTAAACAATGTTTATTTTTAACCTATAAAGCAAAGCATTTCCTTTAAGTATTAATAATATAAACGTGTGATTCATTCAGTTACTTCGGATCGATTCTTCCAATATTTGAAAAAAAAAAAAAAAAAAAAAATGAAGAGTATAAAGACTATATCTATTATTCGTCAAATTAAGAGCAGTGATTTTAAAAACCTCAAGCAGTTCGAAGGCTTAGCTTACTATAAACTATTCTAATTGTATCAAGTGCTTTCTGTAGAGAAGATATCACTCATTACGATATTATGCATTACATTTATTATTTAGCATTAATAAGAGAAGAAATTTGCAATATTTTGCTAAATGCTATCATGCGTTTTACTTTAATCCTTAATTGTTACTTACTTACTTTTATCCAACCTACGTTTTTTTGTTTAAAATATGCTGGTACCTTCAGGAAGTGTGTTGACTTTTCACTAGTCAACAGCCATTTTGTAACCTAAATGAAAACATGCCATCTTATCAAATTTTGCATACTAAATTCAAATATATAATCAAAAAGACTTATCGAGCCCTGATTTAGTTAAAAGATACATAAATAATTTAAATAATTTTTTTGAAAACCACGTTTTTATTTTCTTAATTGTAAATGAACTATAATCTCATAAAATTTTTAAAGAAAAATTCATCAAAACGAAAAAGTTTATGAGATTATGGATTTGCATGGGGTTACAAATGTGCATTTGGCTAGGATGAATTATTTTATACTTGTTAGTTCATTTATAATTAAGAAAATAAAAATTAGTTTAATTTTTTTTATTTAAATTGTTTTTTACTTCTCAGTCTTGTATGCTCGTAATTTTGCAATCAGTATTAGACATTTCGATTAAATAATGAAGAAAATTGAGCTAATTTAGATTTGATTCATTTTGTTTTCTCTTGATCACATCTAAAATAGAAAATTGTTTTATCTACTCCATTGAAATATCAAACCATTTGATTAATTATTGTTTTTTTCATTAAAAACAAAATACAGAAACACAAAGTTAATTTTGAAAATTTTTATTTCAGTATTACGTACAATTGTACCAGATCCTCAATATAGGAGTCAAAATCTTTGATAATATATGTAACTCAATATATTATATTAAACTTAATGCTCATTCACTACTTATTTACACAGTTGAAATTATTAATACATTATTAATACACATTCTACACATTAACACTAGCACAATTGAATTTATATAATAGAAATCAGATTTACTACATGTTATTTGTAAGGATTTAATTGTGAGCATTTAAATTTGATGTTTTTATTTGAAAAGGTGCCATGGCGACTGTATTGTTATCAAAATATTTAGCATGTCGTTGCGTGTCATTAGCGAGTCGATAAGAACGTTTTTCTATCGTCTCAGTTGATCGCGCTTGACCCATGCGTTTCTTGGAATTTGCGCGTTCGACATTACGCTGTTTATTTGAATAGTTGCCATGGCGACTGTACTGTTATCAAAATATAACAAAAAGAATTGTAATCATTTTAGATTCAAACAAAACTTTGAAATTATATATAAATCAAGTTACACTTTAATTTATTTATTGTATTGATAAATATAATACAGTCATCATAGCAACTGTTCTTACTTTTAAATAAAGATTATTATAAATTTCATATTTTTATGCGTTATTAACGAAAATACAGAAATGTGTTCTTACTATTCAATCTTACATTTTTTAAACCCTTCATGTTTGTTTTCAAAACTGCGGAACCATATTTTTGAACTGTAGGACCATGAACCATGATAATTACCGTGTTATATTGTATTGTCATCCATTTCTGACCTATGTGCAAATTTTCAAATCTCTATCTCACTTAGAATGGCATGAAAAATTAATTACAAAATTCCACCGGAACAGACAAGAAAGTGAGTTAATAAAAACGCTTTAAATTAATTTAAAATACATAAAAACAGTAAATATCTTGCACGTTATACTTGGTCTCAAAACACCAAACTGATCGCTGAAAAAATAATATTGTCTTTCAGCAAGGAACTGTATATTGTATGATAAAGTACCTAGGCCAAAATGTTTTGTTAAAAAGACGTTTTCCAAGGTTTGTTAATGTTCTTTGTTTTGAAAACTTTAGTCTTCATAGACACATTTTCCATTTTTATTAAGCAGATACTTTGTTAATTTTTTCTGTAACTATGTACTGTTGTTCCTTTTATTGTAGTTTATGTTTATGATAACTCAGCAAGATAAATAACTTCAAGTGAAATGATAGTGCATTATACATACAAGTTTTGATCTATGAAAACAAGCATTTAATTTATATACGTTCTCAAGTATGTACTGTGCACTTTCCAGTACGCCACTGATCCGCTTCAGAGTGACGTTCTTCTATTGCAATGCGTGCCAGTCTCGTTTTCTCGTTTCGGAGAGGCATACATTTTCCCGACTACTGTTCTAGAGTTGTTCCTGCAGTTTTTTTTTTTTTCAAATAATAACTCTGGTCATTAATAATCTATGGTCACGCAAAGAATTGAGTTATACTGAACAGCAAGTTATAATGACATAAAGAGTGCTTACTCTAGTAACAGCAAGATGTGACTGACTTGCGAAGCACAGCCATCAGCGCCGAAAAAGCCATTACAACAGGTGACTGCGCCACTATGGACAGCGCTCAGCTGCAGGCCAAAAATAGCTAAAAGTGCATTATAAACTGGGTGTGGCTATTTATTTTCCCTCACGGTCCTCAGCCGTCTTGAGATGACTTGTATCTGAAATACTAATTTTTCATTTGATTGAAACTAATTAAGCCCATAACCAGTTGCTTGAACAACGAGTTGCTCTTTATGTTCACTTGTTATTCTATTGAACAACTTCCTCTATTAAAATAACATTTTTATCCATAATATTTTAGTCGAACATTATTTCCCCTTAATATGAAGTTCATATTGTAATTATTGTTAAGATAAATATTTTATGTATGTAAATATCTGAGCAGAGGAATATTTTATGCATATCGGAGTAAGGTGGAAGTATTGTATTCATTTTTCAGTTTCTACCTCTGTGATGGCTGAAAGACACCTGTACGTAAGCCTTTTTGCTAGAGCTATATGTTTAAGGAAAGGTTTGTCGGCGGTAGACCTGGGGGAAGCAGGTAGTGGAGAGAGACAGAGATATAGTAAGAATTGTTACTTTTCATCTATGTGAATACTTTAGAGCGAACATTGCCGCTATGTTGTAAAAGGTTTATTTCTACTTTCAGGGTAACAAATAGTTGCATTGTTTATCTAACGGATAAAGAGACAAAGGCAAGAAAAACAGATTTCTGAGAATGTATCGAAGATGACCGATACGAAATAATACAGGACACATTGAAGGGTCTTACTGCAAAAAATAACATTTTCCCAGGATAGCAAACAGACGAGTAAAAGCGCGCGTTATCTATGAGAACATTTGACTATCTAAAAATGACTAAGGGAGGAAAGATAAATTACTTTAGAAGTCTAGCATACAAGGTAAGTAGCAAAATTTATGAAAGGCTGTTTCTAGGAAATTCAGGTTTGCGGGAAATAGTGAATGTCAGCAGGGGGAAAGTAATTTTAACCAATGACCATAGCATAAAAATAAGCGAATGGGGAGAACTTAGCTATATAATAATTATTTTATGATAGCCAATAGTGAACTTATAAGTGGGGAATAAAATAATAAATGAGGGAATTTAATTTAGTGAGGAACATGACGATAATATAGGGAAAAAAACGGAATGTCAGAGGGGCGAAGGCATTAGAGATAGGAGCAAAAGGTTAGTGAGGAAATAAGAATTCGAAGTCAGGCAGTAAGAGGGCTCAAGAGTTGTCTAATAGTCAGATGATAGCTAGAACTCAGGTCTGCGTGGACAATCCGACCTATAATGAGAAAATATTACACCATTTGCTTCTCTTTGGCTAGTGTTAGAAACCTTCTCGTTTCGCTGGTCACAAAACATCCAGCATAGCAAATCCTAAGATCCTAACATCCACAACAAAAACCCCATCAAATGGAGTACCAATGTAGGGCATTGTAATAACAAAATACTACAATAATTCATCCAATCTATTAAAATTAGGCCCCCGCATTCGAATTCTTCTTCAAATTGGCTTCCCAACCTGGGGCATACAGACAATGAACTTACATAATCACATAAATCATTAGGCCACCAACACCTGCGAAGCGCAACACCCCAGAAATACTTCTTCATATTCCAGGTATTGCGACAGATCCTTTTGCCAAGATATGTGAATAGCATATTACATTCTGGTCTGGTCGTGGTATATTCTTGTTAGAATCGAACACCGTGATTGAAACGCAGAATATCGACTTACATGTTCATGCAGGCCACGTTTCTTCGCAACAAGATGTGTATTGTAAGACTGCGTTCTTGTTGTTGGCGGCATTTTTCTTGTCGGGTGTACGTGTGCGAGTCCAGAGAGAGAGAGAGGGTGGGGGCGAGGTCCTCATGTAATATGCGACGGCACGTTCAAGACTGCACATGGAGATCTTTATAGCATGGAGCGACATGGTAGAGTACGGCCAACTCTGTAACGACCTCTAGGGATTGGACATGTCCAGGGGGAAGCAACGGTCACGTATAACTACATACTTGGGAGCAGAGACCGCCATAAACGCCGTCCCTTCTTTTCGTGTTGACTAATTCAAACTATCTGCATTGAGAAAACAATTAGGAAGGTTCCATGCAGACTTAGAGGGGAAAATGCTAGTAATTATGAAACATGTTTCAAATAGAAATTCCAAGATTTTAGGAGTAACGGGGCCGAAATATGTGTACCTATTACACATTAACTTCTACAAGAACAAGATTTAATTATCTACTATTAATAAAATAAATAGAAGTGCTGGGATTTAGTTTAAACTAAACCCAAATACAGAGCACGCATGTTTGATTCTTGCTTTGATAAAAATTCGCTAAAATATGCATGCTATACCCAAAAAGGTAGATATAAATTTAAAAAAAGGTTTATAGCTTTTCAAAGCACTCTGCACTAAATTTTATAATTTTTCCTATAAACACCTAGTGATACATTTTTTGTCACACAGTCCGCAATTTATAAACGCATGCAATCAAAGACAGTGTTCAGCATTGTGACCAAATCGAAGTCTTTGCGGATTTCCTTCTCTTTTGGAAAATTATAAATAAAGTCAGGGGACTAGTCTGAAGAATAGAGTAGTTGCAGTGGCATTCTGATGCTTTTATCTCTCAGAGGGTCCAGTGGTGTAGTCGAAAGCATTGTTGCGGTGCAGCATTAAGGTTCCATTTTCGTTCATGAGAGTGTTTTACACAGAAAGAAATAAAGAAAGAGAAATAACATAATTTTCATAAATAGAAATAACATGCTGGTTACAATGCTACCGTAAATGTTACGAAAGTCGCCTTAACTCATTTCTCCAAGCAGGGAGTTTTTTTTTTAAATGGTGTTTAACGCCCTTTTTTACTACTGAGGCACCACTGTCACACTGATGATACATGAAATTATATATTGGGAAAGAATTTTTAAGGAAGGAAACGTTCCAGGCCTAAGTTTAGAGTACCTCCTCGGAAAAAACTAGAAAAAACCTTTCAGGCAGGACGGTCCTGGCCGGTTTCCAACCCCAGACCTTCCGCTCACGAGTCCGTGCCTTAACGACCTCGGCCATACGTGGCGGTCAAGCAGGGGGTGGACGAAAGTCAGGAGTGGCTATTTTTCGCAAATGCGATATAGCGTAATGAAATACCAAATTGACTAAACTGAAATATGATATAAATACGAAGTGAAATTTTTTTTCTTATAAAACTTTTTTCTTTGATTTTCTTCTGGAAAATTCCTGGAATGTTTATGACACAGTTGACCACCATCTATCTGGAATACGGAAAGTAACCCCTACTGAGAAGTGTGAACCCTTCAAAACCTCAACATCACAAATTTTACCGAGTTTTGTATCTTTCATTCCCTTCGCTTGGGTCAAGGCAAGTGCTAACCTGGCGAGGTTGAAAATATCGATAGAACAGAGGTTTGAAAATTATAAATAGGACATTTTTATATCATTGTTGCTGAAATATTAATGTGCAAATTGTGTAACCAGCGCCTGGATTGGCAAAAGAAGGACGTTTTAGACAAGCATGCCAAAAGTCGGGAAAGTGTCAGGGCGAAAGACAGTTTCAACAATAAATCAGAAGAGTAACAACGTGGAGTAAAGTGGCAAACTACCATCCAAATGATACATGATAAAATGACACAGACTCAGTGAATATTTTTTGCAGACAAACACCTCTCTTCACAAAATGGACCATTCAGCTTTTCTATCTGTTAAAACAGGTACCTTATTTTAAGGTTGTACACCAAGTATTTAATTCTGTCTGGTTCTTAAAAACGAAGAGACAGCCACAAATTTCCGCATTTACACTTTACCAACGACATTGAACAATTAACGTAAATAAATGAAAGCGAAACATTTAATTAAATTTTAGGGTGTTAAATAACACAAAAACATATTAAGTAAACAATATTAAAATTATTAATTAATGACAATTTTTATTTATTATTGATGTTATTTCAAGACATACTTGTTTATCAGAATTAAATAAAATTATATTTTTCTTCAAAATGCTATATGACGCTAAATTGCAAAAGTATAAACGCTACAAAATGCTAAATGTAGAAATTAAAATGCTAGAAATCACCACCTCTAAACATAGATAATGCAAAGCAAACAATGGAAACCTGGGCCAATCCTGTGGAAATAGGGCGTTTTTTTTTTCAGGAGGGGGAGCAGGAAACAGCCCCTTCTTTCCTTTATCTTTAATTATTAAACGTTAAAATTTTGGCTTTATAAATATCAAACATTCATTCAACATTTAAATAATGCTGCTATTAGAGGTATTTTAGATTCAACATCGTATTTCAAAAAAGAAAAAGTCTATCTAAACTATTTTTAGTTTTCTTCACATTGTTACTGATACTCATCCTGGATTTTTGGACATTTTTGGTAAAATAAATACATATCATGTATACTTTAAAATACCGTGCAATTCAAAAAATAATTTTTGAATGTTTCGAGCACTTCATGAGGCAATTCCTACTAATTTTGGCTTGATAAAAACAAATGTGACAATGAAAAAATTTTATTAGCTCTAGTTTCTATGATATACACAAGGTGGAAGTATTACATATTAACGGATTGAGAGGAAAGGATACATTTTAATTACATATATGCTAACAACAATGAAAGTGCATTTGATTTTTTTAACTGGTAATTACATGCTAAGAGTTCTAAAGTGTTGGAAAAATACTTCGCAGATAGTCGTGTCTGAAGAGAATCATGTGGTGGCCTATTGACTTCGTCGTCTTTTAGCTTGCCTCTTGTGATGGAGTTCCGCAGAATCCCTATACAAAGACCAACAGTAATCCGCAAGCATTACTTCATTCCAACGGCCCTGATATCTTTGTTCCATAACAGAAATGTCCTGATGGAATCTCTCCCCATGTTCATCACTAACAGCTCCACAACTAGGAGGGAAAAAGTCTAGGTGGGAGTGGAGAAAATGGATCTTAAGGGACATGTTGCATTCAAGGTTACGGTATTTTTGCAGGAGCACTGTCACCAAGTGCTTGTAGTTGTCATCTCTTTTGTTGCCTAAAAATCCACAAACAACACCCTTGAAGGCTTCCCAAGCTTCCTTTTCTTTCCCCTCCAAAACTTGGTCAAATGCAGGATCCTTTACAAGTTCTCTTATTTGTGGTCCGATAAAAATGCCTTCCTTAACTTTTGCATCACTTAATTTCGAAAATTTCTCTCTGATGTACTTAAAGGCCCGTCCTTCTCGGTTCATAGCTTTGACAAAGTTTTTCATCAAACGCAGCTTGATATGCAGGGGTGGAACATATATGTGGAGCCCAAGACTTATCCTGGTCCCCTACTTTCATACCGAAATAATACTGATAGGCAGTCTTTACAAGAGGCGTCAGATTGCGTTTCTGTGAGGAAAATGTTATTTCACCACAAATATAACAAAAATTATTCACCATATTTTCGTGGCATTTTTACAAATTTTACACTAAAAAAGCACTCGCGAACCAGAAATTTTGCATTAATGTGAGTAGAAACTACATGTAATTCACAGTCACAGCAACAGTATCTATGTTTATGACTTACAAACAGCTGAAGAGCATTTGTGTTTTGTTATTTGACAGAGGTGCCAACATCCAAAAAAAAATTCCCCCAAATTAAAAATCTTCACTCTAAAAAATGAAATGTCACTTTATCTTCAAAACAAGAGCTAATCTTTTATTTTTATGGTGATTTTTGAATTCAGCAGATGGAAATACATGTAAATTCACTATTTTTAAGCCCGAAACATTTTCTTTGTTGCCCAGATGGCTTCTTTACCCTCTTTTGGTTGCTAATAATAATAATAATAATAATAATAATAATTCTAATAATATAGAACATATTATAATACATGTAGAAAATTAAGCTTCTCAGCGGCTACATTCCGGCTTAGGAAATTCCTGTATTTTACTTAATTTTCTTCCATAAGAACAGGTCAGATGGAAACATCTTTCTTGTAACTTTTTTACTAAGTTGACTAACAGTTTATCGAAGTTATACATTGCGGGAATGTTAACAGCATTACCAAATTGTGTGAAAGGTGCAGCTATTCTTATCTGGAACACGATTACAGGATATATTCTTGCGAATCGCCTTGCCACTTCTCTGCAAGAGTTCATTTTCACAGGTGTAAAACTACAAACTGCTACCTGCGCATGCATTATACGGCCTTGACAACTGTCTTCTTCAAGTACGTAGCCACTCACTGCTGGTCAGTACCTCAAATAATCTCACCGTGACAATCGTGTAAGTTTAACTTCTCTTAAAAAGTAATAACAAACTTACTTCTGATAGGGCTACTTTCATTTATTGTTTAGATTTGTTACAAAGTAAAATAAACTTATTATTTAAGTTCTAGAAATTTAAAATAATGTAGATTCATTTACGTTTGCAGATAGGTAGCGAACTCTTTTCTTCCTTTTATATTTTTCTGATTACAAATCAGAACATCTATTGGTTCCACCTTTTTCGTGTTGCAGTAAGCACATTTTTGTTTTTAGAATCTTATTATAAGTATCGTAACCTTAATTTTAGCACCGAAAACATTTGATTTTATTTAAAAATGACTTAATCTAACTGAAAAAGGGTTTTGATGTTTAGTGGATATTTGGAACATTCTGCAGGCGTACAGCAACGCTTACAACGAGTCTAAAAAGGGGGGGGGGAAACATTCAGTAACTTATTTCAGGTATAAAGTGAGATAAAATCAATTTTTTTCAAAATATTTAACAAAAAGCAATTCATTTTTGCAAGTGAATCGAATCTCGGAGTTCCTGAGATACCACATTGTTTCACAACCATCCCCCCCCCAAAAAACAACCAAACAAACAAAACAAAACAAAAACAAAAACATAGTGTGCGGTTGCATGGCGTGGGAGAACATTCTGGCCAATTAATTAATGAAATAGTACATTTTTAGCTTTAAACTGTCATGAAGCACTGTTCCATTATATTGCATGTCGGTATAACCTGTTGTCAAGTACTGGAATTAAGTTCTACTTATGGCAACACCTCAAAATCTTATTTGTTATTAACTCTTCTTTCAAAATAGATGGTTTCATCACTCCCTTCCATATCGCTACGGGTGGCCGAGGTCTTAAAGGCACCAACTCGTGAGCGGGATGTCTGGGGTTCGAATATCGCCAGGACCGTCCTCCCTGATGACTAAGGTTTTTTCCAGGTTTTCCTCGTCCTCATAATTAAATCGGGAAGGTACCCTAAATTTAGGCCTGGAACGTTTCCTTCCTTAAAAAATCGTTTCCCAATTTATCATCTCATTTCATGTATCATCAATGTCCACTGACTGTGCCCCAGTAGTAAAAACGGGCGTTAAACACCATTAAAAAAAATCACCTTACACACAAAATGCCGATCTAAATGATCCCAACTGCAATTTTTAATTTTTTCTAATTATTTCATATGAGTTTTCACTAATCCACTAAACAGTGTTGTATTGTCCGCCCTGGTGGTGTAGTGGTAACCATACTTTCCTTCTAAACCCAAGATCGCGGTTTGATCCCGTCAGGACCGATGGATTTTTTCGGGCGTAAAAATCCTAAGTATTAAAATTGCTAACAATGCATTAAATGATTTACCCGCCCCAACCAATATTTCATCATGAAATATCATGATGAAATATTGGTTCCTTACTAGGAATATGTTTGGGTGTGCAAATCTTAACAGGATTATTCCTAGCTATACACTATTCAGCCAATATTGAACTTTACTTCGGCAGGTAAGTAAAGCCGTGGGTACCGTGTCGCACATTTACGGCACGAAAAAGAACCTCAAGGCTGAAAGAATAGGCCTCTGAGTAAAATTTGTCGGCCGTTTCACGCCCTGGATAGAATGGGACGTTGATGACCTGAGATGTTAAAGAGCGTCTGGAAAAATAAATAAATAAATAATAGCTTCATGATGCTCGAGAAACCAGTCGCAGAAAACCAAATGAGGTTTCGGATCATCTTCATATAGCGAATGAAACCATTTTGGTCCATATGCTGTAACGGACATCTTAAAGTGAAATGGTTCATTCTCAGTTAGGAATATAAAATTTTCAGTAAAAATATATTCGTGGAGTATTAAAAGTTCTTTAAGCAATGACGTGGTTGATTCAGCAGGTTCTCATGGCATGAGAAGAGCAAGTTTGCTCAAATTGTTTGTTCCAATTTCGGATTGGTAGGCATGTCGATTGTTGAACACAAGGAAATTTCAGTTCAAAGTCTACTATCTCCCACCTTTTTATTGTTGTGTTTCCACCTGTTGTAACACAAAACTGGATAATGTGTGGTTAATTTGAGGTTTCTTATACAGAGGAACACGTAAAAATCAATAATTATAATTGAGCATCGCATAAAAATAGGGCATAAACAATCTCAGTACTTGCGCAAGTTGTCTATACTGCTTCTTGATACGACTAAAGTCGTTTGTTTAAATAATGACCACTATATACGTTTGTGAACAAGTGTGTAAATTGAAAAGGATTTTTTTTTTTTTTTGGAAAAAAGCAACATTTAACCTACTGTATAGCTACCGAAGAACTTAATGGTTATATCTGTTCTTTCTTTCTAAAAATGTATCTTAATTTTTTCTTTAAATTAGTTTATGTTGATTTATATTTATAAAACTATTGTTACTTAAACCAATCCATATTAAATAAATATAATTTAAATACTTACATATGTAAATTTTCTTTTACCAAGTGTGCGGACTGTTATACTTAAGGGAGTTTCTATACAAGATATACGAATCCTAAGCCATCTAATTAAACTTCACTTCTACCTGCATAACGTGTATTTATTGTAGATACTAAAGAAACGATAGCTTTTATACGTTTTAACCTATAGCTGCTACTGCTACAAGGACATATAAATTTTTGTCAACAAATTCATATAAAATATCCAGCTATTGTAACTGAATCAGTGGAGCGGCACAGCATGCCTGTTTTTACGACATCTCTATTTTTATATGCGCCACACATGGTGCACGCATATGGGGGTCGCGCATCCAGTACTTCCATAGAGATCTGTTTATCATACTCTCAAGTGGGAACCAGCATCCCTCGACCTTGCTGGGTGATGATCGATACGAAAACCAGATACATGGATGCGTGAAATGCCCTGCGGGAGAAGAGCGTGTTCATTCTGGGACATGTTCTAACACTTCCTGATGACATCAATCCCTCAGTGGAGCCATTTTTATTATTTACGTGAATGCAAATTCAAAATGGCAGCTTCCTTCGTTCAAAACTCGCAAATGTCAAAGCAAAGCTGAAATGGTATAAATTCAAATAACACTGTTTAAACTCCTAAACATTAGAGGGTAGGTCCACAAGTTTCCGGCCTGAAAGGGATTATCGTCTTCACAAAATTCTTATCTGGTGCCATACCCTTATCTGTTAAGTAAATAATATTAACTACCGCTCTGCTGTGTTCAGTTGTTCAGATATAGTTGCACAAAGAAGGATATGTGACATGTTCAAAATGGAGTATCGAACTGTTATTAAGTTATTCACAAAAGAAGGACTCACTCCAAATTAAATTAAACAGCAATTGGACGGGGTATACGGGGAAGCATCCCCCTCATATTCTACCGTAAAAGAATGGGCTAAATTTTTCGATTGGGTCGAGAAAGCATTGAAGACGAAGACCGTGCAGGTCGGCCCTTGGAGGTGCTCACTCCTAAAAGAAGAAATTACGGCTCAAAGATACAGAAATAGCAGCAAGATTGGACCTTTCTAAAACAACAGTCCTTCGAATTATTCATGAACATTTAAACATGAATAAGGTTAGTGCAAGATGGGTGTCTAGACTTCTTTCCTCAGTCCAAAACCAGCAACGAATCATATGTTATCAGACCTGATAGGTTGCGTTCATCGAGATAGTTGAAAGTTTAGTTGTTTAAAATATCAGCCGGAGTTTACTAGTTGCAATACCGTCTTGTCATCCTTCGACCTAATCCACTTGCTCATCAGGCATTTATGTGGCCTTTCGTCGTATAAGGAACCTTAGAAAAAAATATCACTGTGTCATCACGCAAATATCTCGTGCTTACTTCAGATGTAATGAGCTGATTGATAGATCCTTGCACGGTAGGTTATTTGCAAAGGGCTGGAAATGAAGCTCAAGAATCATTCAAATATACGTTCTTTGAAGATAGGAATGGTCGTTAATATTATTTCAAGAAAACCAAAATATGTTTCAATTATATTTACCTCGGCAACACCTACATAACACACCCTAAATGTACGGAAAAATAGCTTATATGCCTTTCTCAGAGTTTTAGTTCGAAGTTCATGACTAGCCGCAGACATCTTTGCGACACTTTTGTAAGACACCGCCTTCTTTCTCTCGTTCAACATTCACCAGTTACCTCACAAATGTGTTGGAGACATTGAAGAGAAAGGTTCTATAGCTGCAACAGTTAGCACACGGAGTTTAGCAAAGCAAAGCGAAGGCCGAGCATGTTGTTTTTTCGAGACGAAATGTATAATAAATTATGTTCGTTTCGTCTCCGGATACTCCTATTCTGAGAGCGATGTTTTGAAGAACTCCATTAGAAAATGTGAGATCTTATATTTCTTCGGCGAAAGAAATTATCACCAATGAGGTCTGAAAGTCATATGTTTCACACCCAAGAGCATTCAGCCCATCAGAACATCA
Organism: Metallyticus violacea; assembly: GCA_030762175.1. Taxonomy (NCBI): domain Eukaryota; kingdom Metazoa; phylum Arthropoda; class Insecta; order Mantodea; family Metallyticidae; genus Metallyticus; species Metallyticus violacea. Next base: position 150,677,162 of record CM060833.1, read on the forward strand.
TGTAAGAGTCCCGCACACACCCGGGCCGCCCTACATATTCGATTCCTTTGACACAGGCTACTAAAACTCTTGATTGTGGCGTAAGTTTAGTTTCACCTTATCAAAAACCAAGCATTCCCTTGGACTGCAACAATTTCATAATACTATAGCTTCATTATTCTCTTTACTAGCTGATAGATTGGACATTCATCTTACTACGGGGCTTCCTGCAGGCTTTCAACACTTTTCCCCTCTGACTTAAGGAATTTTGCTATGACAGGCTTTCGGCGCGGTTTTCTACTAAAGTCTGGTTAATTTTGAATTTCATTGATCCAACCTACATTAGCACTGTGTCCAAGATAAAGTATTTTGTATTTATAGGAATTTCCAATTGCTCTTAGAATGACGCGCCGTTTGCTCATTTGATGTTTTACAAATGAACAACGTTCACGAACAATATGATGTATTATGGTCTCTTTTATTTTATTTCCTTTATTATGTTTTAGAGTTACTAATGACTTGCTGTTGCAGGTTCTTTATTTTATTATAATCTTCCAAATGCAATAAATTCAGGTAGATAAGCCCTTGCATCTACCTTTCTACTATGCCTCTCCTAAATGGCAGAGTAATTGTACTACTTTTACCTTTAATTTATGAAAGTAATATGATTAAAATTACACTACCTAACAATATCACCTGCACAAATATATTTCAGCAAACACAGGCTCCTGAATCGAGATTAGATGTACCTATTCAGTAATGTTAACTGTCCCTTCAAGAACATTTCTGCTGAAATGCTCAATGTTCATTTATAAAAATAGTAAATAATATTTAATAAAAGTTCATGCTTATGTTTACTTCTGTATGGATATTTGAAGGTAAGTTTTATAATTTGGAGCTAAATTGCGAAGATGTGATTTCTGTCAATTACCTCTGTTTTAATAGTAAATTATTATACAAAAGTGTCCCAAACGACCTCCGACCTCCTTTTTTACTTGAAGTAATGCTAAGCTTTTATTGACCCCCGCCTCTCTCTTTTGATAAGACTTTCTGCATTCTAATCCGTAGAACCTGCAGATTATTAGGAATATAACTCCCATAGGTTTTCATAAACAAGTGTTTAAATTCAGTATGTTTAAAACTGAAGCTTTTGTCAGCTCTGTTATTGTCTATCTAATGTCAAGCGGTTTTAATTCATTCTTTTGCCTTAAGATAAGTTATAGTTGTTCATGTAATTACGAGAAATATAATAATGAATGCTTTTAGTTTTACTTTAAACATTTCATTCTTTTATTTCTTCTTTTTAAAAAAACAGCTATAGATGCTCTGGATGAATAGATTAAGGCGCATGTTTGACTGATGTCAGTAGGCATATAATGTTACCTACCTAAATTCAGAAAAGTGATTTTGGTTTATTTACGGACGCTCTTTAACATCTCAGGTCATCAGCGTCCCATTCAAATCAGGGCGTGAAACGGCCGACAAATTTTTCTCAGAGGCCTCTTCTTTCAGACTTGAGGTTCAAAAGGACGACACGGGACCGCCGGCTTTACTTCCCTTCGAAGGAAGCCATACTTAGGACTTTTACGTGTAATCATTGCTTGAATAATTGCGATGTGTAGATTATTTTGGACATAAAGTAGAGACAATCATCTAGCTATTACATTTTATTAATAAATAATTGCCATATATTGAATAACACGATTATTTGATGCTTAAAGTAGGCATAAAAGAGTTTGAAAACTATACACTTTTAAATACAATCATCTATGTCTTTACTGTAAGGGTTTATACCATGCATCAACTTACGACGTTAGAAACTGAACTTTGCTAAGCCGAGTATGGCGGTTAATAAGCTTTGTGGTTAAAATCCCTTTACTGTAGCTTCGCATCTTATTCAACCTTCAAGTAAACTTAAGTACTCTAATGCACAATATTTTCTCTTTGATGTCTGCTTATCGTTTTGTGACATATGTTTCATTCAAAATGTGAGCAAGAGGCCCTTTTTTCAACTTCCCAGTCTGCTTGTCTGCCCTTTGCAAAGAGATCCTACAAACGTTAATGTTGTAAGGGCCCCTTGAACGATACTCTTAACAACAAAAGTGGTTCTTTCTCCCTGAAACTTTGACCCAAAAAAAGGGGGAGAGCGAACATACAAGTGACCTTATTTAGTTTAGGCTAACATCTTGAGGGTACGATATAGCAAGAAGTTCATCACAGGATATGAATAATGCAACGGAGAAGGTTTTCTTACCCTTGTTTTACACGCACATTTGGGAAAGAGGGCAGCGGACAAACAAACCAGAGAGAGAGAGAAGCGCTTTCTTTTGCATAGCATGCTTTTCTGTTTATGAGTACAGACCGCTAGCCCAAAGGGTTTGAAAGAAACTGAATCCTCTTTTCTTGGCAAACGGTTATTTTGTTTTCCTTCCGTCCTTCCTTTCTTAAGTCTTCCGCTTTCACCCCCTCTATCCCTCCCTTCATTATTGACGGTATTGATCGGCGTACTATTTTTTTTTCTTTCGTTTTCACTATTTTTTATCCTTTATTGTTTCCATGCATCTTTGCAATCTACTATATACATTACAATAGTGTACATATATACGGCTGACAGCAAAGAGACGCAATATTTACTCACTTATGAAAATAGATGCATAACAAGCAAAAACATCTAAGGGAACATTCAAAGCAAAACACTTGTAAAGAGAAATTGAAGCGAAAAACAAATTAAACGGCGAAGATGTCAAGTTTATTGCGGCTGCTTTGTGGGGAAAAATACGGAGGTAAAGACATTTTTACAATTAGATGCTCATAAAGTTTACTTTCTCTTTCTATTTCGCTTTGTATGTTAGAACTATAATCGTTTATGACTGACATATAAAACAGTATAATGGATTTAAAATAGAATTTTTGAGATCCTCTTAAAAAGTTTGTCAGTTACAATATCAAGTGAATAAATGTGAGCTAATTCTACATGATGAAGCTGAAATAATTGGTTTAGGTTATAAATGATAAGAAATCAATAATTATCAAGTAATCTGTATATACATTCATAGCTGTAAGGTTATTGTTATTTTAGATATTATAATTGCTAGTTTATATGTGTTCCCTATAGTCAGAGGGCAGTACAAAATTGTTTTAGGAAATTTTGTTGTCCTCTTGAATGCCTGCAACCAGAGCCCAAGATCAAGGTGCTAGTAGGCTGGCTGAATTGAAGTAGGAAAAACCTGTTCTTTTGTTTTGTCAACAAATACACCCTCCGACGATACCTCCTTGAGGAGTAAAGACTGTATGCTTGACCAGCGAAATCAGACTTTAAGTTAAGTTCTTCAGGAGAGGGTCCAGTGTGCAACTCTACTAGGTTTCCCGCGAGAGAATAGAGCAAGTTTAATGAGTGTAATATCCCTTTCCCTGTTATCTACAGATAACAAAAATTTCAGCTGGAGTCGAAGCAGTAAATCAGCGGAAATCATCGTCAGAGAGGGAAAACTTATTATTTACCCCTGAGATTTGATACAACCATTCAAATTAATTTCCTTTATTTTAAATCTTTCCCTCCACATGTTTTACATATTGTAATTAAACACCCTCATCAATATATATAACAATCGCTGCAACTAATACTGAGTACATACATGAACAGTGAGATACAAGGCACAATACAATATAGTAATTGATTGTTTAAATAAAAATTAAATATAATTCGAATAGTAGCAACTAAAAAGGAAGGAAAACGTCAAGGAACAACAAAAGGAAAGGAAGGCACGAGAAGCACATGAAACTGCACCACTTCCTGTAGACACTGCACTGCCTGTTATATTCCTCTTAACAGTTTGCGAGCTTCAATGAAATGTCCAACACACACACACACACACACACAGCTTTCCCACCGCGATTGCACCAAACGTAAATTGCTAGCTACATATAGTAAAGTGCTCTGAAAGATGACATACTTGCCCTGTTCGCAGAGAGTCACTCAGAAGGCAACACACACATCTGCAGGATGTCTATAGATGCAGTGCTGCACAAAATATACATAGTGTGTTCCATCCACGTTTATGTTATCTAAAAATAAACGTCACAGGAATACAGGATACCAATTGGGCAATGATGCTGTGCAAGGAAATAGCTCGAAATCCACAATGTAGATACTAGCACCCACTGCCGCTATAGGGGAGGTGCGTTGTGGATATCTTGCGCGTCGATGACAGGGGGCTGGTGGTGCGTGCGTGTAATAAGAAAAGTAGTAGGGAAAGAAATATAAATAAGAGAAAGAAAGGAGCAGGCTAAGGAGGAACGACGAAGTTAAATGAGGAAAAGGGGGGGGGGAAAGTAGAATGGTGCGTATTCAAATTAACCTTACAACGTACCACTAAAGGTGAAACCACACTTCAATAATTCATAATAGTTCAAATGTAAATTAAAATGTAAATTAACACGACGTAGTGCCACTATTATTAAATAAACTATCACGGAAGATGCACTTCTATACAGCAGAAGTACCCACCACATTCATATATTGTCGGTTATCAGCTGGCCGATTATTATTTTTTTTTTGTTAATGTTTAACGCTCGTTTTTTAATACAGAGGCACCACAGGTGATGGACACTGATGATACATGAGATGAAATGATAAATTGAGAAAGGATTTATTTAAGGTAGGAAAACGTTCCAAGCCTAAGTTTAAGGTACCTCCCCGGCATTTGCCATTTATGAGAATTGAGAAAAACCTGGAAAAAACCTCAGTCAGGGAGGATGGTCCTGGCGGTATTCGAACCGCAGACCTCCCGCTCACGAGTCCGCGTCTTAACGACCACGGCCACTCGTGGGGGTTCCGGAACAGAGGCTAAGGTTGTAGGGAAATGAGTACAATTTCATCATATGGCTGACGATTAGAGGAGTATTATAAGCAAAGGATAACATTGAGGACCGGGGTTTGATATTAAGGAAACACAACGAGTGCATACCAGCCGTTTATCCCAACAAATTAAGTACATAATTTCATCGCCACAATTTCACAATCATAAAAAACCAAAAGGGTCACCGATTCTCAGCATGTCATTTAAAATTGTAACATTCGTTAAAAGTTGAATACATGGGCGATACATAATAGTATGGTGTTATTTGAAGACTATAGAGCTGGCATTAAACGATTGAGTTGTACATGTGAATGAGTATCGGTTAAGCGCTGACCAAGGGGATTAAGCAAACACTCCTGTGGCATTACAGAGACAGGATATTTTAATACAACATGCACCAACAATACTTTGGAAATCAACAGATCGGGTAACGTACTACAAGGAATTCGATGTACGTATGAATTAATGCGAAAGTGTCAAATCGAGTTACCATGCGTTTACTGTTGGCAATACATGTCATAGGATGCAATTTTTGTAAATTAAACATGGATGGCTGCAGCACAGGCCGTCAGTAAAGCTGACAGACCATAGGCAAGTATTATCAAGCAAAGAGTAGCTTTGTAAATATAGTATTCAGGGGGAAGTACGCAAACACATTTATGATTATATAGAATTGCCAATTTTATTTAAGGGGAAGAAAATTTCCACTGATAGTTGGACATCTGCCCTAATAAGAGGCACTTGAAGGCCAATCGTAATAAACTGTGGGAAAATTAAACAATCAGTTATATTATCGGGGCACCATAGTGCTAGCCCTTATTAGCTTTCGGCCAAAACTAAGTGAAAACTAGTGCAATTTTCCAAGACTGCATCTAAAGCTTTATTCAACAAATATGGTGATATAACCCGGGAGACTTATGAGGGTAGGTCCATAAGTTTCCGGCCTCCCCGAAAAGGATTGCAGCACAAATAGCAGCAAGGTTCGGCCTTTCTAAAACAACAGTCATTCGAATTATTCATGAACATTTAAACATGAATAAGGTTAGTGCAAGATGGGTGACTAGACTTCTTTTCTCAGTCCAGAAACAGCAACATCAACGAGTCATATGTTGGCAGGCATTTTTGGAACTCTATCGTAGCAACAGGAGAGAAGTTCTGCAAACCATTGTTACAGTAGATGTAGCTATGGTCCTCTACTATGATGCATCTCTTGTCCGAAAGAGAATCAATAGAGTGGCGTAAACGTGGCGAAGCACCGCCATTAAAAGCCAAAGTCACTGGGTGATCCAATAAGATAATGGCCACAATCATTTGGGAATGTGAAGGAATATTCTTCATTGCCTTCAAGGAGAGGAACATCACACGCTGGCCTACGCCATAGACTACGTGCTTCATCAAAGAGAAAAGGCGAGGAAAGCTGAGTGATGATGTGCGCTTTCTTTACGACAATGCGCCTGTGCACACAGCTCTTGTTGCAAAGGAAGCTGTGAAGAAATGTGGCTTCAAGGAGATTGACCATCCACCCTACAGCTTATATCTAGCTCCCCGTGACTATTATTCTTCTCAAAACTTAAGAAGGACCTTCGAGGAAGGAAATTTAAGTGTGACGAAGAAGTGATGAATGCTGTTTATGCCCATTTTGCAGAGAGGAATTCTGCACGGGGGGGGGGCATTGAAATGTTATTGCAATAAAGAGTAATTATATTGAAAAGTGAAATATAGTTTTTGTCTTTATCATACCTATAAAATGGTTAGGCCGGAAACATTTGGACCTGCCCTCGTACATGCTCTGTACACCAGCTCAGTGATAACAATGGAACTTGAATAAGGCCAAATACTTTGTCACATAATGATGTATTATACATATTGACATAGATCCTTTTGCATCACATTATTCATTGTAGCATCAGGGATAAAATATTTTCCACATGCTGCTTAACTGCAAGTAGAAATTCTGACCCGATTATGGTGTCATTTCCTCTGAAGGGATTATCAATTGACCTAAATGGAGATACATGCACTCGATTGCAGTCTATTACAAAAAGCAGCAGTGGTAATGTAAACGTACAATGAGACCCCATCGTCGTGTAAACCCAGCGTTGTGGCTATAAGAACAATATCGGTATTGAAGTCTAGTAAATACAGACATATTGGGAAGAATATAGAAATCTGCACCAGTGGCTACTGCAATTGTTGCTTTCCCATGTATATCATGGGAGACCGTAAAGGATACCAGGAATGGTAGCACGACCATATTGTAGTCCTCACCAAAATCAAGAACATACGTGGGTAGGTCCGTAAGTTTCCGGCCTAACCATTTTCCACGTATGATAAAGACAAAAACTGCATTTCACTTTTCAATACAGTTACCCTTTATTCCAATACACTTCTCTCGTCTTTGAATTAACATTTCAACCACCTCTCCCCAAATGGCTAGCAGTCATGTCTGCAAAATGGGCATAAACAGCATCCACCACTTCTTCGTCACACTGAAATTACCTTCCTCAAGGGTCTTTCTTGAATTTTGAGAAGAGGAGCTAGATTTGGGTTGTAGGTTGGATGGTCGATAACCACACTTGTTCACAGCTTTCTTTGTAACAAGAGCTGTGTGCACGGCGCGTTGTCGTGAAGAAGGCGCAAACTACCACTCAGCTTTCCTCGCATTTTCTCTTTGATGGAAGCACGTAGTCTGTGCAGTAGGCCAGCACAATTTTCCCCATTTACTGTGATGTTCCTCTCCTTAAAGTCAATGAAGAGTATTCCTTCACAGTTTCAAAAGATTGTTAGCCATGATCTTGTTGGATCACTCAGTGACCTTGGCTTTTAGAGGCGGTGCTTCACCAGGGTTTACGTCACTCTATTGATTCTCTTTTGGACAAGGGATCGATCATAGTACAGGACCATAGTTACATCTACTGTAACAATGGTTTGCAGGGTTACCACGGTAGAGCTCCAAAAATGCCTGACAACATATGACTTGTTGCTGCTTTTGGACTGAGGAAAGATGTCTAGGTACCCATTTTGCACTAACGTTATTCATGTTTAAGTGTTCATGAATAGTTCGAAGGACTATTATTTTAAAAAGGCCGAACCTTGCTGCTATTTGTGTAACTTTGAGCCGCCGGTCTTCTATAATTTCTTCTTCCACAAGAGTGATGTTTTCAGGAGTGAGCACCTCCAGGGACCGACCTGCACGCTCTTCGTCTTCAATGTTTTCTCGACCCATTGGAAAAAGTTTGGCCCATTCTTTTACAGTGGAATATGAGGGGGGATGCTTCCCCATATACACCATCCAATCGCTGTTTAATTTCCTTTGGAATAAGTCCTTCTTTTGTTAAGAACGCCATTACAGCTGGAAACTCCATTTTGAGCATATCTCAATCTTCTATATATAGCCTTCTTTTTGCAACTATATCTGAACAATTGAATAGAGCGGGGCGGAAGTTACAGCTATAATTATTTACTTAACGGGTAAGGTATGACACCAGATAAGGGTTTTATGAAGGCAATAACCCTTATCGACTAGGCCGGAAACTAATGGATCTACCCTCATAGGTATTACAACGAACTTATTTCTGGGCGCTTTCCCTTGGCACTTCTAACAGAACTGTAGTAATAATATCCAACTACCGACTGGTAATAACAAAACCGGTTAGTAGAATAACAAACATGGAACGTCCGTGCTACATGAAACTACAAAAATTATCCGTGAACGATAGGTATTCATTCAGGACTAGGAGGTCCCGCAAATTCCTCCAAGACTAAAACATCCTAAACAAACAACAGGAGTGTTTCATTATTGGCGTCTCGCGACATAGGCCCTAAAAATGTACAAGTAACGACTCCTAAGCTGTATAAAATACTGCAAAAACAGTAAGACTGCCACGCTACAAAACGAACTACACCGAACACTCAGGCCCGGTCTCACAGTTCAAGCTTAAGCTCTAACTTAGCTAAACTTTCTTTCACGAGTTTTATACTTACGCTATAACCTTTAGCTTTGGTAAGCCGAACGCCTTGTGCTACAGTTGAAGCTGGCAATACATGGGCATGCGCAGTCAGTTAATGTTTGTCTTTTTTTTTTTTTGTTTATTGTTTATGATTCTGCTAAGTTAAATATACAACATATGAATGAACTGCGCGAAAGGAAATTGGAAATGGAATTGTTGAGGAAACAGTTATAGTGTTTCGTGTTCTTGAAGTATAGTAATAAATTTACAACTTGATTTCTTGTATTGGTAGTGAAGTTATCGTAAGTTTTTTATTTATTGATTTATTTATGGACGCTCTTTAACATCCCAAGTCATCAGCATCTCATGCAATTCAGGGCGTTAAACGGCAGACAAATTTTGCTCAGAGGCCTCTATTTTCAGGCTTGAGGTTCTTTTTCGTGCCGTAAATATACGACACGGTATCCACTGCTTTACTTGCCTTCCGAAAGAAGTCATACTTACGATTTTTACGCCCGATAAAATCCATCGGTCCTGCCCGGAATCAATCCCGCGATCGTGGGTTTAGGAGGCAAGTATGGTTACCACTACATAACCAGGACCGACTTCGTAAATTTCTGAAGTAATCAATGTTGAGTGCATTTCGTACATTGTTGTGTTATGGTATACGGTATTACCTACTTCTATTGATATTGTAGTGTAGGTTAGATAATTTCTTTATTAATACACCGCCGCAGGTGGCCGAGGTCGTTAAGGCGCGGACTCGTGAGCGGGATGTCTGGGGTTCGAATCCTGCTAGGACCGTTCTCCTTGACTGAGGTTTTTTCCAGGTTTTCCTCAGTGTTCATAACTGGCAAATGTCGGGGAGGTACCCTAAACTGAGGCCTAGAACGTTTCCTTCCTTAAAAAATCCTTTCCTAATTTATCATTTCATCTCACGTATCATCAGCGTCACCGCCTGTGGTGCCTCAGTAGTAAAAACGGGCGTTAAACACCATTAAAAAAAAATATGAATACAGCAGATGTTGTGCAGAACAGCTGTATCAATACCACGCTTTGAAATTTGCTAATATGGAGCCGAATGCCTGTGTAGAGTATGGCAAAGTTCTTCCGCACACCGTAGTAACTCCTTTCAATGCAATTCTTGTTCTAATCAGCTATTCGTTGAATAAATGCTCTTCAGGAGAATTGGAGTTGGCTAGTGGCGTCATTAAATAAGGTTTGTTGGGATAACCACTATCAGCAATGATTAGGCTACCGTCATCAATTTCACCATTTTCAAAACGTGCCCTTAATGCAGAATTATTAATGATACTGGAATGGTGGCTTGACCCTGGGAAATAAGTTCCATATTTAAGGGAAATACATACATATGGTGACAAACCTAATCCGTTACATCATTTCTTATAAATGAAGGTATTGTTTTCCGTTAGCATCTATTTCCTTAACTGTTAAAACAGTGTAAGTGAAGATCTTCAATAAAAACAGTGAAAAGCCACGGGAAACGATTTTCAGATTTTTTCATCTTGATCTCTGGGGTATGTGGGATCCATTAGCTGAAAGCACACGTCCTTCAGCATTCAAGAGCTTCAGTCAAGGGTTACGGCTGCAAACAAACTGAATGAAGGAATCTGCACAGGCAAGGGAATCTACAGAGCTGGCACGTCAACCCCGCTGCTGCTTGGAAGCTGATTTACGGCACATCTTTGTTGGCTGTAGCCCTAATGCAAGGAAAGCTCTCAGCAGTACGGGGAGTTAATGGCACCCGGTTTTAACGACGCTGTTACACGTTGTATATTTCGGTTTATGTCGAAGCGGTTATTCAAGAATCCAAGCCAGAAACAATACATTAAACAGCTCATGACTAAGCGCACGAAAGTGTTTAGTAGTAAAATTGTGTTCAAGTTCAGGGGCTTGTGCTAAGAGCACGATAAAACGTTTTATTATGCGTTAACGAACTTTAAGGTGAGGAACGATCTAAGCTTGTCATAGCAGATTAGATGAAAAAGAGCTTTATCTTCCACTGCATCCACGTTCTAATTCGTGTTTGTCTCTATAGCTCGTCTTTTCCTCTAGCCATTGGATGTCCAATATCTCGTTCCATTTCGCCTTCTTCAACCTCTTCCATAGCGCCATCGAGTTTGAGTATCCTTATTAAAGATTTCTTTATTCTAAGACCTTCATGGCCCTCTTGCGCTACGTCTTCCACCCGAAACCTCAAGACCTTCTTGTTCTCTCAATCACTAAGTTGATGTCTCAATAATTTCATACACTCTATTCTATCTAAAGTGTTTTATACCCAAATTCTTTCACTTAACTTGTTCCTGATTTTTTTTTTCCTTTGAGATATTTGCACTGCATTTCAAACTCTTAGCCTTGGTTTTTAATTTTTTATCATTAATGATTCCATATCTCGTAGTTTACGAGGGTAGGTCCATAAGTTGCCGGCCTAACCATTTTCTAGGTATGATAACGACAAAAACTATTTTTCACTTTCGAATATAGTTACCCTTTATTGCAATACACTTTTCAATCTTTGAATTAAAATTTCAATCCCTCTCCCACCCAAAATAAAATAATCAGAAGTCATGTTTGCAAAAGGGCACTAACAGCATTCATAACTTCTTCGTCACATTTAAATGTCTTTCCCCAAAAGTCCTTATTGAGTTTTGAGAAGAGGAAATAGTCGCTGGGAGCTAGATCTGGGCTGTTGGGTGGATGGGCGATCTCCTTGAAGCCACATTTCTTCACAGCTTCCTTTGCAACAAGAGCTGTGTGCACAGGCGCCTGTCCTAAAGAAGACGCACACCACCACTCAGATTTTCTCGCCTTTTCTCCTTGATGGAAGCACGTAGTCTGTGTAGTAGGGTAGCATAGTACTCCGCATTTACTGTGGTGTTCCTCTCTTTGAAGAGTCCCAAAAGATCAACAGTTCAGGACGAAATCCGGACCCTTTCTGTCCGAAACCCCAATGGAAACCCAGATCTACCAAATCTGCACCAAGCGCTTTCTGTTCCTTTCGTTTTTATAGCTTCCAAATTTCGTAACTATATGTGTGTATAATATACACAAGTATCAGTGCAATCGTTGCTATTAAAATCTAAAATGTTAACTCCGAAAAACTACGGTGAGCATTGCCCCAATAATATAGCATTTTCTTTCTTTCTTTTAGCTATATCATGGAAATTTATTTATAAGTAATTGCCTTCTGCAGATTTTCTTGTAATAATAATTGAAGTGAGATATTATTAAAACCTTCTCACTAGTATCTATGACATTATCAACGTAGAATTTAAAAAGTAATAGTGAAAAAGGATCTTAATTTTTTGACATCTTTACACAGAGCTTTCATACCAAACTTATGTATCTGAATAACTATATGATTAATATAAAATTGATTAAAACACTGGGAGATGTAAAACTACTTTGATGAAATTACAAATGACATCCCTATATTTTGATGTTTAATTTTGAAGAGAGTATAGTTGTTGCACCTTTTATTTTATTTTATCAGCCTATAATGCTGCTATTGTTGTTTGAAGTTTAACAGAATTATACTAAAATGCACTGTGCAGTTAATGTATTTTGGTAATAAAATGTTTCAAAATGGTGTCATAATGTAAGCGGATTAGGCATGAGTTCGGAATCGACTTTATTACTGTAATATTACTAATGGTAATTTTACCAAAAATGAAATTTTCATCTTACAACTGACTGGTCCATTTTTATTCTATTTGAAATTCAAATAACGTTAACATGAGTTCAGGTTGCCAGATATAGCGATATAAAATAAAATATGTGATAACAGTTGCATTCGTTTATAAATTTAGCATAACAAATATAGCGGCCATTTAACAATGAAAAGGAAGGAGAGTGGGAGAATCGAATGAAACCTGAAATTTGATCAGCATGCGTATTTTAAACTTTAGGCCGTTGTTTGATTATTGTTTTAATTTGCACAAAATAAACAAAAAGTTATATTAAAATGATATTGGAGAAAAATTCAATTTGGTAAAAATCAATTGCTAATATTACAGTAATAGCTTTGGAACTCTCGACTATCCATTAAAATTCTGTTCCCCCACGCAAAAAATAAAAATAAAACTATTCCTTCTTGTATTCACTATTTTAAAACAATAAATTATCAAAATAACTATTATATTAAATCCTCAGTAATTATAGTACTGTTTTGTCCAAATTCAAACAGATATAACTATACAGGTAGCCAGGGAATGATAATAAATAAAATATGTGAAAATTATGGCATTTACTTTTTAATCAGAGATTAAAGATTTTAAGATCAAAAGACAAGGATCCCATTTAAAATTTCAAAGTGGGATGACTGGGGTTGAGTGAGGTAACACTAATATTTAGCCAAATTGGTTATCTAAAGTGACATATTTTCTGTTTACATTAAATTTAAGCAAACAGACCTTCAGTATGGCGCGTTTTGAAATATATCCCTTGTATATATATATAAGGATGACTTTTAAAGTATAGAACGTTTTGTCCTAAATATGTGTATTGTTATAATGTTTAGAAAACTGATGTATAAATTTCATCTTATACTTTACTCTCCTTCTTCATATTAGCATTTGTCACATTTCTAAAACAGTTAAAGTGCTCGCTCCCTCATAGTAAATCTTGTTGATTCAACCAGTCTATTAGAGCATTCTTTAATTTTATAAACTTTTCCAGCATATTATTCTTTAATTTTTGGAAACAGGTACACAATCTATCGATATTAAGATTGAACTCCCGGGTGAATAGTCAAACGTTTCCCCGTGAAAGTTATTATGCATTCCTTGACTTGTTGCAGGCGAGCATTGTTACGAAGAAAAACAATCCATTACGATATGCCTCTGTAATGGTTTTGAATACTCCAGCAGAAACAGAATGTGTAAGGCCTTTTTAATAGAAAACAGGTACTATCAGTTTGTAGTTATAAAATTTTGTTAGAATTTTCATGATTTTTCTGGCAATAAACCTTAATGTCATTGAATTATTGTAGCTATGCGATAAGCATACTTAACTCTTTACAACATCTGTTCAAAGAATTCATCGCCTTAATGACAATAGCGATCGAAGAAAGTGAACTTAGTAATATTTCAGTGCTTATTTTAATGGGCAACTTTCAAACTACGAAACACTTTGTGCATGCACTTTTGTCTTAAAACTTAGATTCTCCTTAATGACCTTATCATCCTTTTGTTTCAGTTCATGTATGGTGACTAGCTAAAAGAATTTTATGTAATTAAAACTATAAATATTGATTTTTATGCAGTAAAACTCTGAAAAATATGTGGAAGTTATTAAAATATTTTGTTTCAGCCTTAAAAATGTGAAGTATGTATACTATTGTAATCATAAACCCTCATCAATCTTGTTGAGACAGTAGTAGGCCAAATAACTCGCTGTTGCAATGGGTAACAAAGACATTCTCCAAGCTTTCCATTACAAACCGTGTCGGTTACCTCAGAACAATGCAAGATGCACAGGGAAGGGTCTTCAACGTTACAAGGGAATGTCACTGACACAAATAATTTCACCAATGTCTTCTTGTTCTTCAAAAACTTTGGTAACTATGCACATAGTACAAAATGCATGGTTTGTTTGAAACGTTAAAATTTCTTTTTAATGGCTTCTACTATGAGACTTTTGAATGCATTAATTTTTTTCTCAGTACCTTTCATTTCATTAGCTGTCTCGTGAAAAGTTGGTTGATGTTTCTACTTTCTTTATAGAATGACATAAAAATCTCTAAGTAGGATAATTTATCAATAATGAACTGTCTTTAATTAGGTTTTAAAGAAATTCTTTTCATGAAGCGGCATCTATATTTAATTCTCATCTACCACAGATTTAAATGTTTCAACATTGTCTGTATATAACACTACATCTTCTAATCATGTCCCCAACGAGTAACTACTGGATGAACAATGCTTGAAGCAACCGTGGGATCGACCGGCACGCTATGTCACTATGTTGGCGTAGGCGGGGAGTATATTTCCCCTCCGCTGCGAGAGGCTTCAGTGTGAGTTGAAATCTTGCGCAAGTAGCAAGGCGACGCATTAAGTGAAAATGTATCAAGTGAAATGGGACAATACAAAATTTCTATTCCCCAAAGAGTATTATTTATATGTGCGTACAGAATCAGCGCGTGCTGTAAGGAGATTATTTCAAGAGGAATTTCCTGATGATCATGTCCCTAATCGGAATTCGGTTCATCGATTAGGAAATAAATTTCGTGAAACGGGAATTGTTCTTTATCTCTGAACTGGGGGGCATTAAAAAAGAAAGTGTACAAAACAAATTCAAACACTTTAGATGGATTTAAAACTAACATTCGTCAAGAAATTGCTACCATTTCTCAGAGCGGACTGCAGAGTGTAATGAGCAATTTCCTAAGCAGGGGTCAGAAATGCTTGAACAACAAAGAGAGGCAGTTCCAACACCTCCTTGCATAATGCACGTGAGTAATTTACTTTCATTTTGTGTTTGTTTTATGCATGTTAGAAATAACCTACGCGACAAACCGTACTATATTTTCTGCGGACCTCTTGTCACCCACACCGCCGACACAGCAGCCAGCCTCGCCGGCCGGTCGCACGCCGCAAAACCGGTTGCGACATGGATCGTTCACCCCGTTTAAGTCTAGGTGGAAGAACAAGATTTGAAATCTTGGTTTTGAACAAATAAATTTTTGTTGGAGCTTTCATGAACATTTTTGTCGTTTGAGATTAATTATCCACTTTACGAATATACCTGCTCACAAGCTCTATGTAAAGCGTGACTATGGTAGCTACGTGTAGCCTTCTGTTGTCTCCGTCACTTAGGGAGAGCATCCATAAATAAGAGTTACTTATTATCAATTTTGATCCCATCCGGACATTACAACCGTAGAGATTAATTGAATAAGCGAGTCATCGTTACATGATTCCATGTTGACATTTCTCTGCGTGCTAATAAAAAAACGCCGCTTAGAGCAATTTTATAGCACACCTATCAAAACGTTAATTCCTTCCTATACGTAAAATTTCTTTCTCCAAAAGAGCATCTCGTTTCCAATAGACCTTCTGAACGGAACTTTTTTTGGTCATCCATTGTTATTGATCCGATGGCATCTTTTGTGAGTGTTTTTACTGTTACCCGGGAGACATGGTCGAAATTTTTATCCGCAACTTTTGTTTTTAATACCGCGCGCGTCCTCATCCAGAAAAAAGCGGGTTCGCTTAAAGGTTAATATGTTCCCTGCTAGTGATGGGATTTAAATGGAGGGGATAAGATCGTAATCTGAAAGTTGTAAAGCCTATTCAAATAATTATTCAATAGAATATGATTTATCCGATGTATTTTGCCTTTGTCATTTCTAAGCCCACTAATATATTGTTGTCATCTTGTATTTCTGATTTTGCATTGTTGGTGGAGGCATTTTTGTTCTTTTTCTTGTGATATGAGCATTATCAAGAGCAACAATGCTTCTTTGCGGCAGTCCAGGTATCAAATGATGTTTCACTCCCATCTTTGTGATAATCGGATGTGTTATCTTTAGAATCATAAATCCTACTCCCAGCAACATGGGCGATAACAAGACTTTGTCCGTAACCTTCGTTTACATAACACTTCTAGTTGACGACGTCACTCTTGTTAACACTTGGAGAGTGTATACTGGATGTGAATCCATGTTTCATTCATGTATATCACTACATTTTCGTTTCTTCTAAGTAATCTAAGAAAAAGCTCTTTTTGGGGCACTATATCAAATCGTTTGCATAAAAAATGGTGTACTTTTTATACATTTTGAAATTAAATGTAATAAACTTCTTTATTTGTCTAAGAATTTCTCTGCTCCCGTAGAAATTAAATATATTTTCTGCAGTATTTTAATAGGAATGTAATGTAGGGATTTGTTTTTTAGCCAAAAATTATGTCTAGCTGAGAGCATAGGGTAGCAAGACTATTATTGTTATGAGGCCAACATTTTGCTATTAATTTCAACATCTTGTTAAAACATATGTAAACTATTTTTCAGAATAAATTATGAAAAATATACTAAAATTAATCCTCATTTAAGTATTACAATTTTAATAATCATTGAAGTGACCCAAAATATTTATAATTAGTTAAATGAATAATTGTGGTATTTATAAACTGCAATGGAAATATGCTTGATTATTTAAGAAAAGAATACTTAAAAAACAAGAACTAATCTATGGACAATGTAATTACAGGTGCATGGATTTAAAGTACACCTCTTTTTTCTCTAGCTATATGTAATTGAGGGTTAGTACTATTTTGTTCCGACACCTTAATTTAATATTGTTCTTCTTATTCTCCAAAAATGATTTTTGTTGCTCTTCCAGGGTATAACAAGACAATATTTATTACCTATCATCACGAATCCTAGTCGGTCCTGGTGGTGTAGTGGTAGCCATACGTGCCTTCTAAACCCAAGATGGCGGGTTCAAACCCGGCCAGGATCGATGATATTTTTCGGGCGCAAAAATCGTAAGTATGGCTTCCTTCGGAAGGGAAGTAAAGCCGTGGGTCCCATGTCGTATATTTACGGCACGATAAAGAACCTCAAGCCGATAAAAGAGGCCTCTGAGCAAACTTTGTCGGCCGTTTCACGCCCTGAATTGAATGAGACGCTGATGACCTGAGATGTTAAAGAGCGTCCATAAATAAATCAAATCAACAAAATTCACGAATCCTATAGCCTATTACTAACAATTTGGCAACATTTTGTGTTATTAAATAGTTATTTTGTGTGCATCTCCATTTTTTTCCAATGAAATTTCTGTTAATCTGTGATTTACTTACATGAAGCATTTGAACAACAAATGCGACGAAACGAAATTATCAATTTTCTACATAAATACTGAAATTATTGGGTTTTGCATTTTTCCTCGTTTCAACGAAATGGTAACAATTTATTCTAAGTGCAACATACGCTACGTATGTCTTAAATATTTGCCTTATTAAGGCTGCAATATACAAGAGAAAAGATTTGAAAAAAAAAAAAAACACAACTTCTGAACTTTTGACTATAAAAGACACCCCTCGCCAAGCCTCCCTCTAACTTTACGGACCAGCAACACGGTAAGCCGCGATATGCCTCTGTACTGGGGAAAGCTTTGTTAACAATAGCGGCAAACACCGACTCAGAAGAGCAGAAGTAAAGAGGGTAGAAATTGTGGCTGTACTATCAAAGATGCCCAAGTATGCGAGACAGCGAACATTGCAACAAAATGACTATCGCGCCTACACGAAACTAAGCTATTAACTTGCTCTTCTGCTGCAGTTCCTACTTGCATTACCCGTGTAAAACTTGGTCTGTATAGTAAATGAACTAAAGACATTCATTCCCAGGATTAATACTGGAGGAATTTCACAACTCATTCAACATTCCCCGAATACTATGTACTGCTGTTAAGGAGAGTGGAATTCCCTACAAGGGAGAGCAAATTCTTACATCAATTTTGACCTCCGCTTCTCAATATAGATGCGTTTTACTTTAGCGTACATACGAGGGTAGGCGCATACGTTTCCGGCCTCGCTGATAAGAGTGATCTCTTCACAAAAGCCTTATCTGGTGCCATACTTTATCTGTTAAATAAATATTTGCAGTTGTAAGTTCCGCTCCGCTGTGTTCAGTTGTTCAGATATAGTTACCTAAAGAAGGCTATGTGTAGAAGATTGTAACATGTTCAAAAGGAGCTTGGAGCTTTTATTAACTTCTTGACAAAGGAACGATTTATTCCAAATGAAATTAAATAACGATTGGACGGTGTATATGGGGAAGTAATCCCCTTCATATTCTGCCGTAAAAGAATGGGCCAAATTTATAAATTGGAGAAAGCATTGAAGACGAAGAGCGTGCAGGTCAGCACTTGGAGGTGCTCACTCCTGAAAACATCGCTCTTGAGGAAGGAGAAATTGTTGAAGACCGGCGGCTTAAAGTTACAGAAATAGCAGCAAGGTTGGATCTTTCTAAAACAACATCCTTGGAATTATTCATGAACATTTAAACATGAATAAGGTAAGTGTAAGATGGGTGCCTAGACTTATTTCATCATTCCAAAAGCAGCAACGAGTCATCTGTTGTCAGGCATTTTCGGAGCTCTGCCTTGGCAACGAGAGAGAAGTTCTGAAAACCATTGTTACAGAATATGAAACTATGGTCCTGTACTATGATCCCTTGTCGATAAGAGAATCCATGGATGGGCGTAAGCCTAGCGAAGTACCGCTTCTAAAGGCTAAGGTCACTCAGTCTACCAAGATGATCATGACCACAATCGTTTGGAACTGTGAAGGAATACTCTTCATTGACTTCAAGGTGAGGAACACCACAGTTAATGGGGAGTACTATGCTGGCCTACTGCACAGACTACGTGCTTCCACCAAAGAGAAATGGCGGGGAAGCTGAGTGGTGCTGTGCGCCTTCATGACAACGCGCCTGTGCACCTGTGCACTCAGCTCCTCAGCAAAGGAAGCTGTGAAGAAATATGGCTTCAAGGAGATGGCCTTCTACCCTACAACCTAGATCTAGCCCCCAGTGACTATTTCCTTTTCTCAAAACTCAAAAAGTACCTTCGAGGAAGAAAATTTAAATTTGAGGAAGAAGTGATGGATGCTGTTTATGCCCATTTAGCAAACAAGATTTCTGACTTTTGGGGGGGGGGGATGAAATGTTAATTCAAAGATGTGAGAAGTGTATTGCAATTACGGATAACTATACTGAAAAGCGAAATATAGTTTTTGTCTTTAATATACCTAGAAAATGGTTAGGCCCGAAACTTATGGACTTACCCTCGTACATATATGTGATTCACAATAGCTAAAAGCAATCTACTTTTCTATGAAGATATCGGTAACTGTGTATGAATATGCGTTTTATATTGCTATAATCACCGCATAAGTAATTAAGATTGAAACGCCCAGCATTTCCATTTTCATTAACTACACTCAATGAGCCACTTTGACTGAATAAATGGAATTATTATATTCCAAAGAATGAAATTTAATTTTTTTATATCAGTGTCATTATTAAGCATAATTAAATGTTTAAAATAATTAATAGAAATATGCAAGAAGAGAATTCATTAATTAATGAAGTTCCATTAAAATAAATTAACGAGTTTAAAACACGTATGTTTCCAAATATTAAATATAAATAAATAAATAAATAAAATATTTATTGAAGCCTGTTCATTGGTCACATTAAACGAAGATATGTTAAAGATTATCAGTACGTTTTCTATAACCATTTTTTTGTAAAGAGGTGCTTTATTTTTTACCTTTGTTGATTCCATGTCATGCCTTTTATTTTGTATTAAGTTACGCGATTTCTTCACTTTTACTTGAATATATGAAATGAAATATGGAAGAGGTAAAATTTAGAAATATGTATTCAGAAGAATGAATAAATAAATAAAGTGTTATGTCAGCGTCTCAATAAGCCATCTGCCGGCTATTGACCGATCAAATACCCCGATCGACATCTCTCCGCTTAGACAACAAGTTAGTTCTGTCACTAAGTTAGTTGTTATTTTGGTTGTAGTACATTTACAACTGTCTTAATATCAAGTGACTTTATTTCTATGTATGAATTAACTCTATGGAACTGAAATGGTACTCTATAACTTAACGCTAGAACAGAAAATATTTATAAATGACAAATAAAACATTGTAGCAGCTGCATCAATGTTCTGATACTACAAGGAGATATGGTAAAACATGTTCTTAGATTTAGGGAAACAGATCGATAATTAATAGCATTTCTAAAGGAGGATAATGTATAAAGGGAAAGATATTAGGAAAGCATTAAAGCGCTTCCCAAAGGAATTTCCACGTTGCAGAAATTAGGTATTTCAAAAATCTCAGCAAATTTAACTGCTAGATGGCTAAAATTGAAACCCTACCGAGCAGTTGTAATCGAAGAATTTCAACGCTGGAACGCAAATGTGAGAATTTCGTAATAGGATTTTGCACAACACTGCGATCCGCAGTATATAATGCTCTCTAATAAGATTTGGTGCTAGTCACTGGAAACAGTTGCACACTTTTTTAAATAATTGTCCAATAATGAGGAACAACAAGACTCTGCCATCTCTGTGATCCTTGGAGGCTATAAGAAGGAGCTAGGATTATTTCTAAAGAGTTATAGCCTACATGTTGCCCAGATGATTCTGATGACTGGCATAATTCTAGTAAAACATCTCGTGGACGGTAGGACTGCAGTTCAAATATTGCCAAGACTTTTCTCCCTAACTTTGAATTTTTCTAGGTTTTCCTCAGACTTTATCACTGACAAATGCCAAGGAGGTACCTTGAACTTACTGTTGAAAAACTTACTTCCTAAAATTCCTTTCCTAATTTTATCATTTCATCTCATATATCACCTACGTCCGCCGCCTGTAATGACACAGTAGTATAAAATATTAGTGCGTGCATGAAGAACCATTAAAAGTGTATAGTATTAGCCTTTCTTCTATAAATGAGCCGAAAGACAATAAAGAGCAGAAATTAAGAGAATTTTAGCGCAGAACTTTTGAGTGTGTCACGTCCGCCGCCTGTAATGACACAGTAGTATAAAATATTAGTGCGTGCATGAAGAACCATTAAAAGTGTATAGTATTAGCCTTTCTTCTATAAATGAGCCGAAAGACAATAAAGAGCAGAAATTAAGAGAATTTTAGCGCAGAACTTTTGAGTGTGTCGGCTAATTTTATGAAAAGATGTCAGGTACGCCGAATGCCTATTAGCACGCGTTTACTTCTTTTGTCATTTCAGACACTGGGATAATTTCCGTTCCAAAGCCAAGTTTATTAAACGGCCATCCTACATTCCGTCTGCCTCTTGGTATATAATCAATGCTTACAATAGTAAACTTCAGGAAACATTATTTGTACATATTTTAAACTTTCCTTTTGGTAGCTAATAATATTATCTACCAGTTACTTAGTATATTATTCTTCTTTTTTTAACATTTTAAACTTTTATCTCTCAAACTCACTCCTAACAGTAACCTTAAATTCCATTTTACCTATTTTATGATACTTATTTATTTTCCTCAATACCTCTAATTCGCTTCATATAATAGTGTATATTATTATACAGTGTTATGAAGTTTTAATCTTATTTATTTTGACTTTTTCCGTCCCAAAATTTTATAATACAAGCATCAATAGAATTTTCTATTTTTTAAATTCTAAATCCTCTTCTCTTACATAAGAATATGTTTGTTATATTAGTTGGCCATGGTAATGTTTCTAATATCTCTTTGTGTTCATCATTCATTAGCATTACTTTAGTTATGTTGACCAAAATTTAAATAAAAGAACTCTGTTTAATTTTAGAACATATATTTGAAGATCCACTTCTGTTGCTGCTAAGAGCACTTGGTCGTCTGCAAACAAAATTATACTACTATAATGGTTATAATAAATGTTTATACCTTGAGGCTATTCAGTTTCCATTCTCTGTTGGCACTAATCAGAACATTAAAATAAAATTATATACAAGCTATAATTAATTAAAACTATATGTACATTTAATTTTTGGAAATCTTTTAGGTCGATAAACTTGGGATCTGACTTACTGCCGGTCTACTAGAACACACTGTGTAACTGTACAAAAAGCAGCTTAAAAGGGCCTATATGAAGAAAATATAAATTTCGAAATTTCATTCTGTCTTTTCAGTATTCCCCTAATATAAATGTTATAAAGTATTATAACACATAATAATTTAAGAAGCTAAAATACAAACATAAATTTAATTTTGTAAACTTTTATGAATCTAATTCAAGAAATGGTTTAAATTAGATAGAAAAATAGCCTAAATAAAGATAGTAGGAATGTAGGGGAGTTCCTGGGTAAAGTTAAAAATAAATGGAATTGGGTACTAAGAAGGGAAGTAAATCAAATAACTTAAAAGGTTTGCATTTGATTAATTATATTAGGATGTAGATAAAGATGATTATGTTTCGGAGTGGGTTGTATTTTTATTAAACTTGAAATGTAGCATTCAGTATGCATATGAGAAATTAAGACATTATTAGTTTGTAGAGGCTGTAGCTAGCTAACAAAATAATGGTATTGGTAGATTAATAGAAAAAGTTTATTTAAGACTTTGGATTGGGTCGGTTCCTGGTCACCTGGAATTCCAGTAGGGTTCTGCTGATGAACCCGGGATTGGGGAATGATGTAATCGTGGTGTAAATAGCGCAATTGTTCAATTATATTAGAAATTGGATAAAAGTGATAGAATAAAACCAATTATTGTATTAATATTTTTTGAAATTGTGAGAGGGCGTTCTCTAAAATGGCCTGGGCCATATAGGTAGAGGCCCCCTGGTAGTTTGTGTTTGATTTTTTTTTTTTTTTTTTTTGTATTTGTTCTTAGCATATCAATAAATTTCAACTTTAAATTTCATGAACCTAATTAATAAACATACCAAAAGAAGTGAAATATCTTTTTATTTTTAAAAATAGCGTACAGAGTTCTAAATTATATTCCTGTGTACACCAAACCTTTCTCTTTAAAATAAGCATGGATAATTTATGGCTTACTTCACTGTCTTCCCCAAAAAGAGATGGTCAAAATTCATTTAAATGCTTACAATTAAAACGCATAGTATAGTGAACACTTTTTCAAATCCACCTTGACCGAATAAGAGTTGAGGAATAAAGTAACATGAGTAGTGGATGTTTTAAGTTAACAAAACATTTGATAATAGCATCAAAGCGAATAATGCCAAACTTTCCATTATAACATTCGAAGCTCCAACATATGCATCCTGTAATCTCTTCAAAGCCTACACCCTCATATTGCGAGAATCCCATTAAAATGAGCTACAAGGCTAAAGCGAGCAAAATAGTAGTATATATAGTTTCCGAGCATGATATTTCGAAATATTTTATATAGTGAATGTACGTCTATTCTAACGATAGCTTGTGTCCATAAAAGATGTTCCTATAAGTTCCGGTGTAGCTTATTACATGAATGATAAGTATATTCTATACCAAAAACTTAATACTGACATTTATATTGTCAAAACCAGGAGTAACAAATTAGCCACTCTTAGTGAGATCATTAGCGCGTAGTTCATAATACCATCTTTCATTTGTTGTAACTTTAAGAACATCTGAATTGAAAATTACACATAACAAATGAAAGACTACTTGCCTTTCGAAATGAATTCTGTATTAACTGCACTCATTAAGTAACGCAATTATTTTTTTATTTCCTTCTTTTCCAGACTTTGTTGTATTTTATTTTCAAATACATACCTTCTTTGCTTCTTTCTCAATTCTTTGTCTATACAGTGCTAATCCTGAAATTCATCTCTAATATCACTAAGGTTCTGCATATTTGGCTTCAGCTATCTTCATATTATGGCTGTGGCATTTTAGTTATCCCCAAATCTCCTCCCGCGGATTGTTCTTTTAGAGAATCTAAGAGATGAAAAAGAATCGGCACAAAATCAGGACTGTACCGACAGTTTTAGCGATTTCTACGAAACGAACTCTGGATATGCCAAGGTTTAAGGAACGCTGTCAATTATTTACTATACTGGTTATCTGAAGGTTCATATGAAAATGAGACTCACGTGAAGAAGGCAGTAAATGTTGATGTAAACAACGCGATATATATATAACATAGTTTCATACGTTCGTGTCCGAACTATCTTTCTTAGTGATATTTTCTGATGTGCGTAAAAGTGTGTGTACCTTCACGTTGTTGGTCAACATATTTTGTAAGGACAAATGTGCCCGGAATCACATCTTCATTGGTTAAGAGTATTTACGTATATCGAGGGTAGGCCCATAAGGATGAGGAATATCGTCTTCACAAAATCCTTATCTGGTTTCATATCTTATCTGTTAAGTAAATAACTGCAGCCGTAACTTCCACTCTGCTGTTCAGATATAGCTGCATAAAGAAGGTATGTGTACAGATTGTGACATGTTCAAAATGGAGTTTCGAGCTATTATTAAGTACTTCACAAAAGAACGACTTACTCCGAATGAAATTAAACAGCGATTGGATGTGTATGGGGAAGCATCCCCTCATACTCTACCGTAAAAGAATGGGCCAAACTTTTTCGAATGGGTCGAGAAAGCATTGAAGACGAAGAACGTGCCGGTCGACCCTTGGAGGTGCTCACTCCAGAAAATATCGCTCTTGTAAAAGGAGAAATTATGGAAAATGCATCATGGTTGGGTCTTTCTAAAACAACAGTCCTTTTAATTATTAATGAACATTTAAACATCAATGAGGTTAGTGCAAGATGGGTGCCTAGACTTTTTTCCTCAGTCTAAAAGCGCTCTGCCGTGGCAACGAGAGAAGTTCTGCAAACCATTGTTACAGGAGATTAAACTATGGTCCTCTACTACGATCCCCTGTTCAAAAGAGAATCAATGGAGGGAGGGGCGTAAGCCTGGCGAAGCACCGCCTCTAAAAGCCAAGGTCACTCAGTCTACTAAGAAGATCATGGCCACCACCTTTGGTGAAAAAATACACTTCATTGACTTCAAGGGAAGGAACACCATAGTAAATGGGGAGTACTATACTGGCCTACTGCACTGACTACGTGCTTCCATCAAAGAGAAAAGGCGAGAGAAGCTGAGTGGTGGTGTGCACTTTCTTCACGACAACGCGCCTGTGCACACAGCTCTTGTTGCAAAGGAAGCTGTGAAGAAATGTGGCTTCAAGGATATGTAACATCCACCCTAGCCCCCAGTGACTATTTCCTCTTCTCAAAACTCAATAAGGACCTTCCAAGAAGGAAATATAAGTGTGACGAAGAAGTGATGGATGCTGTTTATGCCCATTTTTCAGATAAGACTTCTGACTATTTTCGTGAGAGTTTCGGAAGAATGTAGCCATTACTTTAGCAGCTGAATTTGTGTTTCAAACTATTTCTTTTCCAAGGAGAAGTTTTGTATTGCCGAAGCATGGATCGTCTTTTGAGGTTCAAAGTGACGAATCTGTTCCATCTCCAGCTACAAAGGTGAGATTTCAACATCGTATGAGTTCTTTGTTCCTTGTGGTCAGTAATTAGGCTTAGAAAACGTAGTTAGCCCAACATTGAATTTTATGACTGATGGATATCTGTGTTGGTGCTTTCGACAAACATATCTATGGACAGGAACCGTTTGGTTGTTATTTACTGCTTGTTTCGAGCAAGAATATGGATGTGTTCTATCATTTCAGGTGAGACTGCAGTTTATGGCTGTCCACAAGGAAAATAGTCAGTGAAATTTCTTAGACTTTATTCCGATTGACAGCCATGTCGCTCGTCTGACAGTTTTATCCACCACCGTAAGCATTTGCTGAACGCCTTTGAATGTAGACCTCATTATCTGCTTCAGGACATTCAATTACTACTCTTTATTTTAGCGCACACCATTATGTTTAAAAGCTAACTGATCATTGTCATCAGCTGGAATAAAATGATGATACTGTCATATGTACGACCTTCGTTAACAAAATTCAGTTTGATGAAAATAGTTCATCCATAGCACCTCATGTTATAAAAATATTCGAGGTGTTGGACTATTCTGTCCATATGTGCTTATATTTCACAAATTCATAAAAGCGACGTAAAGGAAGATGAAATGCTGGGTATCAAGTGTCTCTGGAACCATTTTAGGAATGTATAACTTTATTTTCTTATGGTAATTTTCAGTAGATTTTGAACGAAACGCAATTAATGCATCGTTCACGAAATCTTATTTCCTACTAGTATGAACCATAATAATACCAGAACTCTTCCAATTAATTTTTAAACTCGTTATTTTCTTGTCAGTCACGCATATTTTTATCGCATATGAATAGCTTTATCGATGTTGCATCTAGTAATATTATGGGGCCCCCTGTTATCCGCGCATCTTTAATGTTATATAAAATTTCGTTTCTCTTTGCTATGCCATCTGTGAACTTCATTAAAATTTTCCTATTTTTATTGTTCGTTCTGCAATAAGGCGTGACTTTTAAGAGAAATCATCTGCTAAATTGTAGACAGAGGTGCTCTTTACAATCGGCAAGAATGTACCTAATTGGAGCTAGGGTATTTATAAAGAGTAAATACAAGTGGTTACAATGCATTGCGAATTTTGTTTCTTTCTCAAGGTTCCTTCTTAGCCTGGCTTACCAACTTATCTCTTTGTTGGTTTTTCACCTTAAATTTTCCACCTAAACTTCTTGACGAAACAATAGTTTGGTAACGGAAATTCGAGGTCCATCACCTATGCGTTCTGTGTTTACTCCCAAAATGTGGGACAGACATCCATTCTCCAAATAAATCTAACAAATAGAAAATTAATTCACGTGGTCCATATTCTTTATTAAATATATGAAATTAGTGATAAAGCACTAGGATAATTGTCACATGCAATGGACTGGGATATAGGAATGACAAAGCCTGACCCACTTACTCATTCTCGTGACAGAGGTAGGTCCTGGTGGTCTAGTGGTAACTATACTTGCCTCGAAAACCCAAGATTATCGGTTCAATCCCTACCAGGGTCTATGGATTTTATTCGGGTCCTTCGGAAGGAAAATAAAGTCATAAGTTCCATGTCGTACATTTACGGCACGGTAAAGAACCTCAAGCCTGAAAGAAGAGGCCTCTGAGCAAAATTTATTGGCCGTTTCACGCCCTGAATTGAATGAGACGCTGATGATCTGAGATGTTAAAGAACGTCCGTAAATAAACCGAATCAACAACAAATCCTGACAAAGAAACAAAAATGTTAAGGGCGAGTAAATGTACCAGGCCAGTGACAAAGACCAAATGATATTTGACCTGTCTATAATGTACTATAGGGGAAGTTATTGCTTATTTGGACGCTCTTTAACATCTCAGGTCATCAGCGTCCCATTGAATTCAGAACGTGAACTTTATTTCCCTACCGAAATAAATAATATTTAGGATTTTTACCCCCGAAAAAATCCATCGACCTTGGCCGGGATTGAACCCGGGATCTTGGGTTGGAACAACTGAGTAAACGTACTTTTTCCATAAACGTCCTTTTATTCTGGGATGTCTAGAACTAAAATATTTCTATAATAGATATAAGAGTACTTTAAAGTAATATTTATGGAATTTGCAGCATGGCGATGCACTTTATTTAAAGTTTGTGTTACATAAACTTTAATAATTCATTTTGAGAAATGAACTTTGTTTCCTTTGCATGAACATATACTCTCTCTCTTCTGTTATTTTAAGTGATATACTTTTTGCTCCCGCTGGTTCTTGAAATAATACAAATTCGTGATAAGTGGTACGGGATCCACGTCTGCACATCTAGGAGTTCAATCAATTTGATGTTATCTATCCGCTTCTGTAGAATTTCTTAACTAGCTTTATGCAAATGCCTCGCCAAGACATTTTACTTTAGCTGAGCTCCCAACTCCCTTGACGGGATTTATGTACATGACCACCACACCCAGTCTTATAGGAAAGTACAACTTCTGTTCAACCTTAAGAATGAATAGCCTTAAACTCGGCACGCAAACCCTAAACACTCCTCTGCTCACTTGCACACTTAATTGATTTAGAGAACATGCAAGCTGGCCAGCTCTCCTTTATCTGTTCTTCAACCTTCGACAAATGGCAGGGGTAGTAAGCGTGTTCTGGAGTGCAGAATATTTCTCATACCAACAACAGCTTGGAATGTTCATAATCCTTCCCAATGACTTTGGGAAGTTTCGTCTCCCCTCCCCCATGCTAGTCGGAAACAAAAGGTGAACGCTGCGGAAAACAAAGTTACCTCTTTTTCCAAGTTTTAGCTTTTTATAATAAATACTTAATAATGCATGTTAAAGCATCAGAGGTCTTTTAATTATGAATGATAATATTCTACTTTATTGTCTGAAAGAGTAGTTTTTGTAAAGCAGAATGAAACACTTGAGATTTGTAAGTGAGGCATGTAAAATATAGAGAGAAATGAGCAGTTAATTCTTGCTCATAACACGAAATTAAGGGAAAGAAAATAAACGGGGTACATTCAAGTTATAACGCCTCCTATTTTTTTTTTTTTTTTTTTTTTTTATTCTCAGGACTGGAAACAGAAAAATGCAGTTTGTATTAAAATACGCAGGCACTCATTGTCAATGCGTGACACAGATGACAGCACTGTATGGCACAACCCTAGCGGCAGCGGCGAGAGTGAGGACAAGCATTGACCTTGATCTTTATACTCAGATCATTGCCATCTGGATCGACTCTTCTCTACTGAACCAGGCATTCATTTTTTTTGAATAGTGTTTAACGCCCGTTTTTACTACTGAGGCACCACAGGCGGTGGACATTGATCATACATGAGACGAAATGATATATTGGGAAAGGATATTTTTTAAGGAAGGAAACGTTCCAGGCCTAAGTTTAGTGTACCTCCCCGGCATTTGCCATTAATGAGGATTGAGGAAAACCTGGACCTCCCGCTCACAAGCCCGCGTCTTAACGACCTCGGCTACCCGTGGCGGTAGCATTAAATTTGAAAGCGTAATAGTACACATGTTACATTTTGCATTATTTTGTTCAAAATATAGTTGATTTGTTTTATTTTATTTCAGAACGATCTTTAACACCTTAGTTCATCAACGTCCCAACAAATTTCGGGCGTGAAACGGCCGTAAATTTTGCTCAGAGGCCTCTTCTTTCAGGCTTGATGCTCTTTTTCGTGCCGTAAATGTACGACACGGGACCCGCGGATTTACTTCTCTTCCGAAGGAGCCATAGATAGGCTTTTTACGCCCGAAAAAAAAATCATCAACGATCATGGGTCTACGATGCAAAGTATGTTTACCTCTAGACCACGAGGACAGTCTATTCAAAACATAGAAATAAAAATATCTCTATTGATGTTAGTTCTTAGACGAGCATTAAAATTTCTTCTAGCCTCAAGCTAGCGTATAGTGCGGGGATTATCGTGAAATTGGTTCTTTTATCCCCATTGCGTCCAAGTGTTTCTGTTGCCTATGTTGTCCACAGTGGTTCCTTAATAAGAGAAAAGGAAAAGAAGGGAACACACAAATTGGGGGCTCACTTTCTTTGGTCGCTGCGACCTGAATTCAAGCAGGGATTCCCCCTCCCCTCACAAACACACAAATACACTTCGATTGTCTCTCACAATCCAGGGCACAATTGTTTTCTGTTCTTACGTTAGTCTCTACCAGCAATCGGGTCTCATCCCGTGCTTGACTAGTTGCTTAGCCGTGGCGACTCCCGCACCATTCAGAGCAACTTGTTATCCTCTCCTCTTCCTCTTCTTTCCTTGCGCGAAGAGAGAAAAGGAGAAAGAAGTCATTCCGATCTGAAATTAAATTCGATTCACATCCGTAGAGCATCTTTCTCTGCATTCTTTCGAGAGATAGAACTGGACTATTTCCTGTTCACCACACTCTTTATGGTTCTGAATATCTGTACTGTATTGCTGAGGATATACTTCCAACTAGACTCAGCAGAAAGCTGAAATTTCAATTCTGTAAACAAGTGCATCAATTCTATAGCAGTTTGTAGTTTTTGTCTCGAATTTAT